>CAKNYM010049641.1:85346-170122 GCA_932195095.1 Andricus curvator | reverse complement strand
AATTTAAATTTATTATAATGGATCATCGTGAAAGTCTTAAATCTATTGGTGTTAAGAATCTTCGTCGTTGTTGACATAATCAATATTATTCATTGGTAGCTCGTGATCTTCAGCATCTTCCCAAAAATCTTCATCTTGGTTAGAAATATTTATCATTCCTTGATGATGTTCCATCGATTCAACTTCTTGTTCTTGCTCTCTTTGTTCAGTCTTTGGAAAATTAAATTCCATGGTTCCAGGTTTCGACTTCTCAGGTGTTCCAGTATCTTCAATTTCAGTGTTCATTATCTGAAGGACATCTTCTGAAAAACGAAGTTTTCAAATTTTTGAGTAACCTCAAACTCATCGAGAAATTCGATATTACGAGTAGCTTCTATGGTTCCGGTGTCAGGTAACCATACTCTGTATGCTTTCTTTTCTTCGGAATATCCAATGAAGATGCATTTTCTAGATCGTGGTGTGAATTTTCCTCTTTTCGGATCTGTGTCTATTGTAAAAGCTTTACATCCAAAAACTCTAAAATACGACACTACAGGTAGTTTTCCTGCCCAGTTCCAGAATGGTGTTTCTCCATTAAGAGATCTTGAAGGGCATCGATTTCGGACGTGATTTGCTGTTACTATAGCTTCAGCCCAAAAACGTGGTGGGCTTGAATCATCATACAGGTAGCCATTTCTATTAACGTTCTGTTTTTCCTTTCAGCTACGCCATTTTGTTGTGGAGTGTGTTTAACAGTTGATCTTCTTTTAATTCCGGTTAAGCTTAGGTAATCATTAAAGTCTTTATTCAAATACTCAGTCCCATTGTCTGATTGCAAGTTCTTTATTTTCTTACCAGTTTGATTTTCAACCATATTCTTATAGTCTTTAAATGCAGATAGAGTCTCGCTTTTCTTCTTGAGAAACCTTACTTCACACCATCGAGTATGATCATGTACAAAGACAACCATATATTTTGCTCCTCCTAGAGATGCTGACCTCATTGGACGACGCAAATCAGTATGAACTATTTCTAGTGTTTCTGTGGATTTTGTTGATTTCTTCGGAAACGGTTTCCGCGTCATTTTTCCCTTAAAGCAAACTTTACATGGTGGTAATTTGGCATTTTTCTCTAGTTTAATTCCATGCATTTCCCTTGATACCTGCAATAATGGTTTTCTGAGGAAGATTTTCTGAATACGTATACCTTGTAACAAAACTACAATAATATTATATTTAAATTATTTAGGAATTTGCCTTTATTAATTATCAAAATAATCTTTAATATTTTTGAAGATATTGAGTGAAAATAAATTTTAAAATATTTGCATTTGCTGTAAAACAAAAACTAAGCAAATTTTTTTCAAAAATAAATTACTAAAATACTATGTTTATTTGATCACTAAGACACTGGGAAACATTTATTTTTCAAATTGAACAAATATTTTTAATACAGAATGTGAAATGATTCTTTGACCTTTTGTTTTTATGATCTAGTTTGTACGCCGCTATAATCTCTGTTTTCAAGTTGAGGGAAGGAATAAGAAACACTCTCCAGCGTGCATAGAATCCTTGAACGAGAGAGTCGTCTATTAGAATTAGTGAATATATTCAGAAGATTGAATTTTAATTTTTGTCCAATGTGATAATTAATGAAATAATATTTTCATGAAAAAGATTATTCATCTCTTATTGGATTTAAGGACAATAACAACAAAAGGATAAGTTTTTATTATAGATTGAAACTGAAGCTTCCTTGATTTTATTTCTATCATATACTGCAGACAGATTGACAGTTAAAGAAATTCTGAAGATGAAGATGTTGATAAGAGAATGAAAGTTTATTCCCAATTTCTTGAGATTCTTGTTTGAAAAATTTAAATAATATAAAAAATATTCCTGACGAGGAAGCCTAAAAGGCCTCAAAACATGTTGGATCCTGGTAGTATAAAAAAGACGGATAAATAATGAAGAAAAAAGAACGAGGTGCTTTGGCTGCCTCTTTCTTATTCCTCCCTATCTTTTCAATTGTCATATAACTTTTTTTAATTAATTATTTAATTTAATTTAATTAATTAATTAAAGAATTTTTAAGTTTATGTTTAAAAGAAGTACTTCCACAAATTTAGTGAACAGAGACATTAAGCCATAGACCCCGCTATGGTTCTCCAGAGTTTGGTTCTATTTACAACAAAAAATTTTCAACAAAAAAGTGTAATAGTTGATATTTCAACCAAAAAATATGAAATTTTGTTTAAAAAATGAATTTTAAAATAACAAAGACGAATTTTTAACAAATAAAGATTTTTCAATCATGAAGAAAAATGTTCACCGAAACTGTTAAACCTTCAAGCCAAAAGACGAGTTTTCAATGTAAAAATTGAAATTTCAATCCGAAAATATGAATTTTCAATTAAAAAATAAATTTTCAACAAAAGTAGGTCAATTTTCAACCAAAGAGATGAATTTTTAACTGGAAATAATAAATCTTTAACGAAAAAGTGATTTTTGAACAAAGCCGTCTAACCAAAATTTTAAAATAAAATAGTTGAATCCTTAAGCAAACAAGATTAATTTTCAAACAAACCGTTGCATTTTTATCAAAGAAAGATGAATTTTCTACTGAAACAAATGAATTTTTCAATAAAGAAAATTTTTTTAAAAAGATTGAATTTTCATCCAAAATATATTTTAATTTGACATTTCAAGATTTAAATATGAGTTTTAAATAAGAAGTAATTTTTTTCTGAATATGCTTGAATTTTTCACAAAACAGTTGAATTTTCAACCAAAAAGAATGACTTTTTTACAAAATTATTGAATCTTCAACCAAATAGTTGCATTTTCATTCAAGAAGATTGAAATTTCTACTAAAACAGATGATTTTTCAAATAGGAGAATTAAATTTAAAAAATTTTTAATTGTCATCCAAGTAAAGATTTTAGTTCTACTACTTAACATTAAAATATGAGTTTTAAAGAAGAACTCAATTTTCTACGAAGATAATGATTTTTTAAACCAAAATAATGAATTTTCAACAAAACAGTTGAATTTTTAAACAAAAAGGATGACTTCTCAACAAACTTATTGAATCTTCAACCAAATAGTTGCATTTTCATCCAAGAAAGATGAAATTTATACTAAAACAGATGAATTTTTAAATCAAATTGAAAACAAATTTTTGAATTTTCATCAAAAAAAGATTTTAGTTCGACTATTCAACATTGAAATATAAATTTTAAACAACAAGTCAATTTTCTACGAAGATACTTGATTTTTCAACCCATAAAGAAGAATTTTCAACAAAACAGTTGCATTTCTAACCATAAAGGATGACTTTTTAACTTTAACTTTAAATTATCAAGAAAAATGAAATTTCAACTAAAACAGATGAATTTTTTAATTAAGTGAACTAATTTTCAAATGAATAGTTGAGATTTCATCCAAGAAAGATTTCAGTTGACTTTTCAACACCAACATATGACTTTTAAACAAGAATTAAATTTTCTATGAAATAGTTGAATTTTCAACCAAAAAGAATGACTTTTTAACAAAACTGTTGAATTTTGAAACAAATAATAAATTTTATAGCTAGAGAGATAATCTTCAGCAGGAAGAATTTGAAAAAAAAATTAATAGAAATATAAATACAAGGCAAATGAATTACTAACAAGAATATTATTTCAGGGTCACCGCAAAAATTCATTTTATTAATTCCCTAATTTTTCCCTGAATAATTTTTCATTTTCCCTGACCATTGATAATTAAATACCAAAATCTCAAACTTGTAACATTTTTAACCTAGAATCTTTTATAAACGGAATAAAAGAATTTCAAATTAAAATTGAAATATCTGAAATTTATTCTGCTTGACAGTTATTTAAAGTTATAGAAATTCTCTGACTTTTGCAAGATTTTTTTTTGATATTTGATATTTTTGAGATTTTTGTAACCTTCGGGTTACACGACTATTTGTGGATGGCCCCACATTTATTTTTCGAGGAATGCAAATTTTGAAATACTTTGTTCTCTTCACACTCATCCGTTTGATCAACAGTTTTCAGAGCAATAAACATTGCTTTAATTTTTTTCTTATATAAAAAAATGATGCAACAGTATTAATGTATACGGAACAAAAGATTTCACTCTCTCACAGATTTTTTTGTTTAAATTATGAAAACTAATCCGATGTAAAAGCATAGAGCAATCTGAATTGGTTTTTGATGAAAGAAAAGTCATGAATGCTTTCTCAATTTATAGAAAAAAAATTTACAGAAATCGTAGAAAACAGAATATCTATGTCATAAGGTGTGAAGCATTTCAAATAAAAATACAATTTTTTATCTCAGTTATAGTTTGCAAATGAGTGAAGCAATCTGCTGGTACCGATAAACAGCTTATATGATTTTTTCCGTGTAGATTCCTCCTCTTCTGTTCTGTGGCGTACGTCTTTCATAGAGTCATGTTTACTTGAGTTTGTTTTTTACTGACAAAATTTGTTCTTGGTGGGTTATACATGCTGCTTTATCTTATTTTCTTAGTTACGTGTCGGGTATGTGTACCCGTTCTATTGGCTAGCCACCTCCATGAGTTAAATGTGATGTACTTTGGCGTACGTGTTTTATAGTGTCATGTTTACTTGAGTTTGTTTTTCGCTGATAAAATTTGTTCTTGATGAGTGATCCATCCTGCTTTGCTTATGCTAGGGGAAAAAAGAGTTGGTATATAAACCGCGGCCGCAATCGAATAGGTTCAGTTAGTCATTGAATGAAAATTGAAATGAATTTTTTCATTATCGCTTTCTTCATCGTGATGTGCGTGGCTATTGTCATTGGAATTGGTGAGGAACCGGCTTGCTCAGCTTTTTGTAAGGAAGGATGTTGCAGCGACTTCCATTGCCAAGGAAGTAAGTCAAAAGATTATCACTAATCACATAAAGAACGTTCTCACCGTGCTTTTTCAGATTTCAAGTTAAATTCTGTCGTATTGTGGTCTTTTGCGGAATATCGATTCTACTTTAATTGTTTATCAGAGAAGTTCTAAAAATTTGACTGCCAGCCGGATTTGAACCGATTTTTTTGGCAAAATACAGATTATTTCACTAGAATAGAGGCACCTTCTATGAATTCAAATGTGATTATCAGCATTTAATCATAGTTTGAAATAATAGTTAATATTACTGGTATTGAATAATGAAACATTTTATTACTTTCAGGTCGCTGTGTTTCGAACGCGCGCGGCTAAATTTTGAATGACGCGATGGAAATTCTTCAAGAACATCACTGTGTGGAAAATATTCAAATATGATTTATGGTGTTCTTGCTAGTTAAACAGAGTGGAGCTTTCTGATGTAATATTGCCACAAATAAATAATTAACAAAACTTCAAGGAATCGTAGTCATTTTCCATTACAGCATTAGGGTAGTCCAAAAATCACAATGTTTGGAAAATTCAATGTGCACTTAAAATTCTTTATCCTTGTTGAAACGAAATCTATTTGTATATTATTTACTTTATCGCTTGTACTAAATAAAACTTTTGAGTGTGTATAGTCTTGTAGATATTTTCGATACGCATTCATTGGTACCACATAAATTGTTTTCATGTTCATTTAGTCATTTTTAATTTTTCTTTCTCTTAGAATCAAAATAAAAAATTTCGAAGAAAAACCAACAATTTATGCGGTAGCCGTGAATTCGCATTAAAAATATCTACAAATCTAAGTAACTGAAAGTCCTAACTATTAGAATTAAAACTAAATATTGTAAAAAAATCTCTAAATTTATTTTGTATAAATTTATACAACACCATTAAATTAATCATAAAAAATTAGACAAACATTGTCCTCAAAATCCTATTGTAAGCTCAAAATCAATAAAGATGTTTACGGATTTTCTTTTTTTTTTTCAAAAACGGATAAGAATCTATAGGTGCACATTCATGTCGTGATTTTATCCACGTCATATTATTATTGTTTTATTCAGAATATAATTTCCCTGTAACTAAATTTCGTGAATTCATTATTGGGGTTATAATGAAATAAGAAGTGAACATTTCAACTAGCTTTGTTCCGCGGGTAAGTAATTTAGCATCATAGCCTCTTTTTGTGGTAACTTGTTACAAGTAACTAAGTTATTCAAAAGTTACGTTATTTGTAACTTTTAGAGTAACTTCGTTAATATCCTAAGAAGTAACTTGTAACTTAGTTACGATTATAGCAGTAACTTGTAACTTTAATTAATTTAATTTAATTTAAGTTATTAAGTTAGTTAAAATTCTTTTTTTTTTGGGTAGAAAATTCAAATATTTGGGTAGAAAATTCAGCAATTTGGTTGAAAATTAACTTTCTTATTGAAAATTATTATTTTTGTTAGAAAAAAATCAAACATCTGGTTAAAAATTTATGTATTTTATTTAAAATTGAACTATTTTGGTAGAAAATCCAACTATATTGTTGAACAGTAACTTTTTTGTTGAAAATTCTTTTTTTTGGTTCGAAAATTGAACAATTTAAAGGAAATTTTTCTTCTTAGTTCAAAATTTGCCTTTTTTTGTTTCAAAATTTATCTCTTTTGGTGAAAAAATCTCTTTTTTTTTTAAATACAACTATTTTGGTAGAAAATTAATCTGATTTGGTTGAGGCTTTAGCTATTTTGTTGAAAATTCGTCTTTTCTGATTGAAAATTAAACAACTTGGTAGAAATTTCTACTACTATATTAAATGTTTAGTAGTTTAGTTGAAGATTCATAATTTCAGTTGAAAATTCATTCCTTTGGTTGAAAATTTAACAAATATGTTTTAAGTTTATTTGTCAGAAAATTCAAATTTTTTCGTAGAAAATGAAACTATTTGGTTGAAAATTATCTTTTTTGTTGGGAATTTTACTCTTTTGTTGAAACTTTGTCTTTTTTGGTTGAAAATTTATCTACTTGATTGAAAGTTGAACTAATTTGTTAAAAAGACTGTTTCACTCCTTGGTACACAATATTCTATTTTATAAATTATCATATTAATTTTTTGATTTTTAAATTATAAAATCAAGGAAGTAAAAAAACTAACATTCTTTTGATAGGACGCGTAGTTTTCATTTTTATTATAAAAAATAGCATTAAACATTTTTTAAATACAATTTTTGGAAAAAACGACACAAGATACGGAAAAAATGAATAGATAAACATTTTTTACGGAAAAAGATCTACAAAGTAAGTAATCTTTGAAAGTGCATTTTTAAACCAACATAAACTTTAAAAAACTAATAGGGAATATTCATATGTTATGCTTATATTAATTAAAAACAGAATGGAATTTGAACTTAATTATTAAGGAATTATTAACACCATTTACATTTTTATCTTTAATATTTCTGAGAATTGATTGTATCTTAAAAAAAAATTGAATGAAATTAAAAAATTTAATTGAAATCTCAATCAAACAATCTTGAGAGTTTATTTGGCAGTTCATTTGACAGTTCGAAATATCTGATGAAATCAAAATCAAGAAAGCTTCAAATTCAATCTATGATAAAAAATGATCTTTTTATAATTTTTTTCAATAAATCCCGTCAAAGATGTAATTTCTTCTTTTTAAACATTATTCTCAATCGCATTGAACGAAATAAAATTTTTTTCTTGTTCTAAAAATATCCACTGATTTTGAAACAGGTATGTCTATCCGACCCCCATGAGACGTTGGGAATCATAATTCTTTTCAAAAATTCCCCATTCCAAGTAGAAATTGTAATTTTTTTGTTATGACTGGTTGAAATAATGCATACATTTCGAAATAAAAATGATACAATAAAGCTATAAGCTGTTTTTAACTTGATTGGCTTTTTCGAGAATTATAAGTATTTGTCCGCTTTTGGCGTAGGTGAAGAAGTAATAATAAATCTAAAAGAATGGTTATACACTTTATAATCATCACTAGTATAATTAACTACATTATTTACTTGACAAAAGAAATAAATTTTACGAAATATTCTTACGAACTATTCTTTAAACCCTTAATACACTTAAGTAAGACTCGTTTCAAATTGAATTTCTATTTATGCACAGTCACGCGTCTTAACCGTGAAAGAAGACAAACAGTTTTATTAGTTGACAAAAATGAAATTCTTCCATATCATGTCGCTTACTTTAGAAACTTAGGTCTTCCTGAATATTCGGAGAAATATTTTTAAATTTGAAAGCTAATAAACATATTGAAAGCTTTTCCATCCATTTAAAACGTTGGAAAGGGGGTAGCGGATTTGAGCAAAATTATTTCTGTCAACAGTCAAAGATGAGCTTTCCCATTCCCCACGAGTACATTATGTACAGCTTTTTATGTTTTTAATTATATCATGAACCCTCTGCTTTCTCATTTGAGAGGTTCAGGTTATTGTTTGGTCGTTTACTTGGATGATTTCCTTTTATTGCGAGATTTTCCGCAGGAATGTTTTGATATTATTAAAGTAATACGAGAAGTAAGAAGTTTCAACAAATCTGGGTTTTATAATGAATCTTATAAAGAGCAATTTAAATCCTGGCCAGTAATGTAAATTTCTAGGATATATCTACAATTTTAAATCCATGACACATAGTCTCCCCCAGGAAAAGCAATCTAATATTATGTATTTGTATTTTTATTTATTTTATCTATTGAAAATAATAACGAATAGCCAAGGCTAATTACAGAGTATAAAGCTTAATTGTAGTAATACAATGCATTAACATGTACCTCAAGTTTAATTATAATACGCTGAAAATAATTTCTCTTCTCACCTTTATACTTTACGACAGATTATAAAACTTTTGCTTCTGTTTTAAAGACTAACAAGGGGGGTTAGGTTGGTGTCCGGCGCCGATTTTTTTGTTACTTTGCAGGTGAAAAGAGAATCCCAGAGTATGAAAGACAGAAAAAATTTGGGCAAACGTTCACATTTAGGGGTTGAAATCACCCCTTCTACATTTTTGAGTCTTTTGGTGTTTTGTAAGGTAACATTGTGTTTTATTTATTGTTTTTACACAAAATTGTTCTAATTGATTAATTAATTTCATAAATTGAATCATTAATAATTGATCACAGTATTAGCGTGAGTTGCAAAAACACTTATCCCATAGAGTATCATAATTTAGAAAATCTACCCCTAGAATGCTTCGCCATATGACATATAGTTTAAGATTTTGGACTTTGTTGCTGCAAACATTTTGTTTTGATATTAAATTCTATTAAGAATTATCAGTGTTATTCGAAATAATCCCTCAATTAGGTGTCATCCACCCCTTTAATATTATCAATGAATAAGAAATATATTTATTAATATAACATTTCTGTAAGTAATGGATTAAAATATTTGGTTTGGACAATCAATAATAATATAACTGATTTTTTGTTGACGATGGCACTTGTTCTTATATTAATAAACCCTTGTTATGTAAAGACCACCCCTAAAAAACTTTCTATGTTTTGTTCAGCATGCGATTTTAATGATGATACATATACCTGAACTGTTTAAAGAATTTTTATTTAGGTTCAGGCATGTACATATTTCCGTTGAAAATTGTTCAAGGCTTTCGACTTACAATATATCTTCTACGAAATGAAAAATAAATGTACCAAAAATGAATGAAAAGAACAAACAAAATATTGTATTTAACAAGTTGGGTGTGTGATATGATAAAGGCATTATCATTTTGGCATTCGTAATAATAACTGCGCATATATAAAATTATCAGGCATGTATATGAACCACTATCAGGCAGGTATATAAACCGAAAGAAAAGAACATTTATTCAGTTACAAATTTGCTTGTGTTTCTATCGTGTAAAGTATTACTACATAAAATGATAATCAATCCGTTAAATATAATATCGTTATTGACAATAACGTTCAATGCGGAAAAACTCGGCATTCAGCCCTCAGAAATAACACCTGAGGAGGTACATCTGCACGATGTAATAGAGCATATTATAAGGAGAAATATGTTTGATTCCTCATTTATTATTGAAAATTTAGTTTTACAATTTGGTCATGGGGATAGTCAAATTGACATAAAACCGATTGAAGATGAAGAACAAGAAGAAGAAAACGATTATGGCGAAGTACCTAGTTGTTTATACCAAGAGAAGAAGTCAATTTAGACTATAAAAAAGAAGCTGTTGACTATTGGAATTCTGGAAAGAAAAAGCGTTTATCTTTTGCATCCGTTCATCAAAGGTTCAAGAAACTTCGTTCAGAGCGACAATTGAGAAGATGGCAAGAACAAGTCAAAAGTGGTGGTGACCGAGAAGATAAGCTATAAAACGTTGCAAAATACACTTTCGACAATTTGAAGGAGGCTATTGATTCGAAGATGACAGTGCACGATATGGATCTTCGAAGATGGGCTTTACAAAAGAAGCGTAAATTGGACATGCCATGGTTTAAACCATCACGTTGGTGGGTATGGAAATTCAAGAAACTGCATAACGTTGTTTCGCGAAAAATCACAAAATTTATATCTGTGTCATCTTTACATGAAACTAGAGATATAGAACAAGAATGCGATGTTTTTAAAAACAATGTAAAATCAGAAATTCTGAGGTATGGGGAAAGCAACATTTTCAATTCCGATCAAAGTGGCTTCAATTTGGAATTACACAGTGGAAGAACTTTGAGCTTTCAAGGAACAAAAACTGTGGAAAATGTTGTTCAATCGGTTTCCTCCACCACGCATAGCTATACAATTCAGCCAACCATATCTGCCGATGGAAGATTACTTTCACCCCTTTTTGTAGTTTTAAAAGAACCATCCGGACAATTTGGACCAAGAGTAAAAGAAGGACTTTTTTAGGCAAACAATATTTATTTGCAAGCCTCTAAATCCGGTAAACCTTCTTCAAAATTGCTTCAAATGTGGCTTCAAGATGTATTTTTCCTTAACGTAGGAGAAAATTCTGTGTTATTATTAGATTCATGGAGTGACCAGTGTGAACGAACCGTGCAAAGAGCAATACCAGAAGGTGGAACCCGTTTACTAAAAACCATTCCAAAAAGCACAACTGGGAGAATTCAGCCCTTGGATGTGTTTGGCTTCAGGATTTGGAAGAATTTCGCACGAAAAATCTCTGACACTACTATTCTTTTGAGGTCTGATATCACATTGCATATTAGGAAATAACATTATAAAATTACAGTCCCTTACACATAATCAATTGTCTTCACCTAGATTTATTGTCGTATTCAAATATTCTTGGTATAGAAGCGGATATACAGAAAACAGACCTCAACATTTTGATAACCCTGCAGACTTTTGTTTCAACAAAGATATGGAACCTTCTTGTGATATTTGCGGTGATGTTGCAGTAATAACATGTGCATGATGCAAGAAGAGGTTGTGCCTAAAACACTTTTTCGAAGATCACTACTGTGAAAACTTTGTGCCTTAAAGATCGAATGATATTGTTTCTTTTCAACTAATATTTCATTATTTCAAAACATTTTAGATTAGAATTAGAATTAAAATTAGATTAGAATTTTATGCGCAGTCTTACAAATGGTGAAATCAAAACACACTTATTATATCACACATTTACTTCATATTTCGTAGAAGATATATTGTAAGTCGAAGGCCTTGAGCAATAAGGGTTAAAGGGACGATAAGTGTAAGGGTAAGCATATGTGTTTGCAATTTTTAACGGAAATATGTACATGCCTGAACCTAAATAAAAATTCTTTAAACAGTTCTGTTATATGTATAATCATTAAAATTGCCTGCTAAACAAAACATAAAAAGTTTTTTTAGGGGTGGTTTTTACATAACAAAGGTTTATTAATATAAGAACAAGTGCCATCGTCAACAAAAAATCAGTTATATTATTAGTGATTGTCCAAACCAAATATTTTAATCCATTACTTACAGAAATGTTATATTGATAAATATATTTCATATTCATTGATAATATTGAAGGGGTGGATGACACCTAATTTAGGGGTTATTTCGAATAACATTGATGATTTTCAATAGAATTTAATATCAAAACAAGATGTTTGCGGCACCAAAGTCCAACATCTTAAACTATATATCATATGGCGAAGCATTCTAGGGGTAGATTTTCTAAATTATGATACTCTATGGGATAAGTGTTTTTACAACTCACGCTAATATTGTAAGCAATTATTAATTATTCAATTTATGAAATTAATTAATCAATTAGAACAATTTTGTGTAAGAACAATAAATAAAACACAATGTTACCTTTCAAAACACCAAAAGACTCAAAAATATAGAAGGGGTGATTTCAACCTCTAAATGTGAACGTTTGCCCAAATTTTTTTTTTCTTTCATAGTCTGGGATCCTCTTTTCACCTGCAAAGTAACAAAAAAATCAGCGCCGGACACCAACCTAACCCCCCTTGTAAGTGATAAATTTATGAAAAAGTTTAATGAGAAAAGGCGAATGTGTTAAATTTTTTAATTTATTAAAAAAATTAGAAGTCATTATTTATACCTGTAAATAGACTAATTTTTCATAAACTGTTTACATTTTTCATAATGTACGTTTTAATATAGGACGTGTCTACACAAAAATCCGGCTATTCGTACCGAAATTTCGGTACACGTAGCCACAGCCTCCAATAGATGGAAACACTTTTTTTCAATATTGAATCGAATAGAATTTAAAATTTAGGCATAAAGCTACGGAAAATTTTTATTTTTTCTATCTAACAATTTATATAGTAGGTGAGATATAAAATTGTTTGTCGTCTTTCACGTTCAATAAGCTTGGAGAAGAATAAATAACGTTGTTATTCGAAGCGAGTCTAATTTGAGTGTACAAATCTTATCTTTATTATTTGGAGGTGTTTTTTGCTATACCCATAAAATCAAACTACGCCTTTAATTATAAATGTGAATTAAATTTTTAATTACTTGTAAGAGGTCATCTGCTAATCAAGTGTGTGGATTTGGAAGGGCGGGAGTGCGGATTTTACTGTTCTTACACATGCATACTTTTTACTGAGAAAAAGTCTAAGGTATTACAACTTAGAAGAAAGTACAGGAGAAATTCGATCTGTTCTAGAACAAGTATAGCATCTTTTACCAGATAAATGAATTTCTAACCAAGTAGTTGATTTTTCAACCAAAAAAATTAAATTCCAAACAGAGAAAATTAATTTTGTTACAAAAAAGTTTGATTTTCAACCAAATACTTAAATTCTCAACAACATTTTTGAATTTTCAATTAAAAAAGATACATTTTCATCAAAACATGATTGAAATATTTTACTATCTTATCTTTTTACCTTGCTTTATTCACTTCTCGAGTCAAGGATCCTGGAAAATATTTGCCGAATTTAATATGCTTTTCATTAAATTTAAGTCTAATTTGATATAATAATAATAATTATTATTATTACAGCATTAAGCCATTTCCCTTTCGGGGTAGGCGTGACTTGCTCGGTTGGAAAATAGTAGTGTGTGGATGGGTATATAGCTATATGGCAAAAATGATGATGCAAATTTTTGGACAAACGATACAAGCTACGATATCCAACAGATGCGCACAGCGGGCAGATTTTTCATATTGTAAACCTCTAATGTTTAATCATTCTAAAACCTTGAAAAATTATATGATATTTGGTTATATGATGATTATAATATGATGATAGATATTATATTATATGACATCGTTAGAAATTAATCATTTTCAAATTGTGTGGACAAAGTAAATAAATAAATTTGAAGATTATATTTAATCTTTTGAAATCTATATTTTTCATGATTTTTCTCTATTTCCCAATGAAGAAGAAAAAATGCAGCTAAGTGAAAAAATCCTGACTCACGACTTCTGCATAGATGGGGAAACAAGTGTAATACTTGTACTTCACCACTCTCCCCTCTCATAGATTCTAGCTAAGGGTAGTCTGCGACGCCTACACAAGGCCCTCGGGGCCTCAGTAGTCCTTGCGCCCTGTCTACGAGCAGGTCACTCTGTATATCTTTCGGTCAAATAAACAAACGTAACTTATATTCAAGTTAAAAGAGTGTAATTTACTAGACCGTCACATAATTTTGGCGATCCTGGCCACGATCCCTTTGATCGATACGACGTTCTTCGGGGATAATAAAGAATCTGTGCAGTTAATTCATTTAAGTGAAGTTTTGTGAATTGTGGCATTATAGTCCCATATTTGTGAAAACCTACGAGGTTTTTAAAGATAGCGCAAGTGAACTACCAGGGCATATAAAGATTATCATTAAATGATTAATCTTTAGCCAAAAGAGATCACGCTAATAGTACAAATTAAGTGAACGTACTAGTGACTCTTAAGAAAGGCGCGACGTCACTCTTCAAAGGAGACACCGCGGGAGGCAAAGAATTTCCTGATTTTCCGGCCACCTGTCAGCCTACGGAGCTGCAGCATCCCGCCTGATCCTGCCAACGTCAGCCAGCCTACCATCGATTCTCAACTGCGCCAGCGTCTCTCAAACTCTTGTTGCGTAAGTTAGATGAAAATTGTAATTATTCGAAAATAGTGAGAAGCAATACGCGGCTTCTTCCTTCAACAAACGTTTACGTTTAGATTATAAAATCAATAAAATATATTTTTTTTAAATAATTTGCGTCGTGATCCGAACGAATAGTGTATAATTTTACGATAGGAACACTACCTCACACTGGCGTTCTCAGCCTATAGAAAAAACTTAGTAGAATACTCGACGGAAGAATCGCAAACAAGTGAAGGATTTGTAGCCAATCTTAATCCCGATTCTAATCCTTTCCTCACGGCTCGGGAAATGTCTAGTGAAGATTTAGGGTCCGGTTCGCAGGAAGTACCCACAATGATGGATGACCCCATGAAATTCATCATCGATAAATTGATTAGTATGGAAACTTCCCAAAAGCAAATTCAAGATGCATTACGAATTTTAAATAGTGAAAATGTTCAGCGCGCACGAGAAATAGAATATATCGCTAAACAGGGGAATTTGTTGTTAACGGAAGATGAGAGCTCTGGTCACCACACTAGAGAAAAAAATACCTCATGCGAAAATGGGGATTCATCAAAACCCGAAACTTCGTCTTTTCTTCCGCAAGCAAGTAATTCACAAAAAGATACCCCTTACGAAAATCTCGATGCCAAAAAATTAGAAAATTCATCTCTTCCCCCACTTGAAAATAATCGAACGGAACAGGGTGAAAATCACAAGCAAAATGCACCAGCAGTATCCCAACATCCTCAGGAAAGCGTGCGAATAAATCGTGTTCAACGTCGAGAGTCTAGTAGCAGCTCTCCATCCCCGACTCGGCAAAGAAATTTCGCGAATTCTCAAGCGTCTCGTTTACAGGCAACATCCATTCCCGCGACAACGTTCATTCCTGCGAAGGATATCATCAGAACCGTCGAAGAATTGAGAGGACGTGATGATGTCGGTGTCGAGGATTCTATTAAGTCAGTTAAACGTGCGAAATTGAGATGTTCGCAACCGGATTTACTTTTGGATTTCATCATAGCCGAAAAAATTAAAGATCAAGCAAAACGCGTTATCCGCTTCAGCTCAATAGATGATTACGATCAGTTGTTCTCCGCTTTGAGACAAAATGTAGGTATAATCAGTTCAGTTGAGTTGAGTCGGTCAAAACTTGAATCCGCCTAGCAAACAGGCATGGAAACCGTTAAAAATTATAATATGCGGTTCCGACAACATTATAATGGACTCATTTCCGCGGTCCAAAACGAACAATCGAACCCAACCTCGCGACGTTTAGCAATTCAAATAGAGGAGAAATCGGCAATAAAAAAATACATAATGAACTTGAAGGATGAAATCGGCGCATCAGTTCGTCCTCTGCGACCGAATACTTTGAACGAAGCACAGCAGGAAGCCCTAGAATCCGAGGTTTGGTATAGGGAAAAGCATCACAGTAGATACTCAAATGTTAGACCGAAATTTTCCGATAGGACACTCAACGTCCCGCCCACCGAATCGTGTTCACAATTTACAGGTGGAGGGAGAACTCACAGAAAACGTTCTGGACTATCAAGAGGACCAACTGTCAACAGAGATAGAGTCTCCGCAATATCAGGAAGACTATTCTCAATTAGAGCAAACTTACATGGCACAAACAGAACGGGAAGACTTTTAGTGGACAGTGGATCCTCACTCAACCTAATCAAGGATGAGCTTGTTCATTCTAATCATCCACGTGAAAAATCTAGCAAAGTGTTCTTTATGGGAAATGACCAACACCGAACAAATGAAATAACAAAATTAAAATTTCAGGGAAAAGAGCATGTGTTCGTCATTGTACCGAATGATTTTCCACTACCCGAAGATGGAATCATCGGGGTTCCATTCATGTATAGTTATAAATTTAGCCTTTCAAACACTCATCTACAATTGGACAATTTTAAACATGAATTGCACGATGACGGGATATTTGTACCAAAAAGCTCGATTAAAATAATTACCATGCAAGTAGAAAAGAAACAAGGGCATATGCTAATTACAGATCATCCACATATTCCAGACTCAATCTACAGAATTCAGAACCATGAATTACGAATTCCGATTTCTAATCAAACAGAACAAATGATAACGCTTTCAACCAGGGAAATTCAACCCAAGTACATATCTGTTCAACCCGAAAGCGAAGAGAGGGTACATTATATTACGACAAAGGAATTAGCCAAGAGATTAGAACTTCTTAGAGCAAACACAAGACTCTCGCATATTGAAGAAAAACACCGAGAAGGAATAAACAAAATTGTCCAAAGTTATCACGATATTTTTACCTTAGAAGGAGATCCTCTCCCATGCACAAATTTAGCAAAACACGAAATTATCTTAAAAGACCAGAGACCCATTAAGATTCCTTCATATCGCCAACCAGAGTGCCATAAAGCTGAAATTAATCGTCAAGTGAAAGAGATGCTGAATAAGCGAGTAATCTCTATGTCCAAATCACCTTTCAACTCACCATTGTGTGTCGTTCCGAAGAAAGCCGATACTTCTGGAAAGAAAAAATGGCGCATTGTCATTGATTTTAGGAAGCTAAACGAAAGGACTGACCTAGACGCATACCCGCTACCAATAATTGATGATATACTCGACCACTTAGGAAAGGCGAAGTTCTTTTCAGCATTTGATTTAAGCTCCGGATTCCATCAGATACCTATGGATCCAGAATCAAAAAAATATACAGGCTTCAGTACACAGCAAGGTCATTTCGAATTCGAGAGATTGCCATTCGGTCTTAAGAATTCGCCGGCAACCTTCCAGAGGATGATGGACACAGCTCTTAGAGGTTTGGTAGGAAACATTTGCTTTGTTTACCTTGACGACATCGTCGTTTTCGGATCAAGCCTCAAGGAATACAATGAGAACCTCGTCATACTCTTCGAAAGGCTGCGACAAACGGGATTGAAGTTGCAGCCTGATAAATGTGAGTATCTCAGACCAGAATTGGAATATCTGGGTGACGTGATCACAGCAGAAGGGGTAAAACCGAATCCCCATAAGATTCAAGCGGTAAGGGACTCTAAAACACCCATAAATCCAAAACAGGTGAAATCGTTTCTGGGACTCGCCGGGTATTATCGAAAATTTATTAAGAACTTTTCCACGAGGGCTAAGCCACTCATTGACCTTACAAAAGAAAATCACCCTTTTTCAATGGACATCGGCTTGCGAGAGAGCCTTCGGAGATCTAAAGAATTGCTTATACTCATCGCCAGTGTTGAGATACCCTGATTACAAAAAGCAATTTGTTTTAACAACAGATGCTTCAAATGTAGGTCTCGGGGCCATCCTTTCTCAAGAAGGTCATCCCTGCTGTTACATTTCTAGGACACTCAATAAACCTGAAATGAATTACGAGACAACACAAAAGGAACTGCTTGCTATAGTCTGGGCAGTCAAACGATTAAGGCAATACCTGTTAGGAAGAAAGTTCATAATCCAAACAGACCATCAGGCCCTGAAATGGCTCTTCAATATTAAAGATCCAGCGTCTAAACTACTCAGATGGAGACTTCGTATTGAAGGTTACCAATATGTAGTCGAATATATAAAAGGGAAAGAAAATACAGCCGCCGATGCATTGTCGCGTATGTATCCAACACGTGAAGGAGACGGTGAAGAAGGAAATGCAATAGAAGTTCCGGACATGAGCACCGAATACGAACCTTCTAAAACGGACAGCGAAAATGCTGAAGTGGAACCCATGCAGCTTAGATCCGCTGAACCCAAGGACGAAAAAGAAGTAGTTGAAGAATATAGGGCGTGGAAAAGAAATCGATTCCCTAATAAAGTTAAGACAAAACCTGTCGCTAACGGAAAAAACTGGATAAAAGTGAGCAAACAGAATCTGTTTTCCCTTTTACGAATCCAACTCCCTGATTATCAAGAAGAAGACTGGATTAAACTGCTTTATAAGAAAATCAAGGATTTCACAAACCGCAAGAACTGGAAAATCTTCAAATTTCACATGGAAGACCCTCTAATAATAAACGCTGAAAAAGTGCGGTTGCACGACATGCTCAACTTTCTTCTTCATAAAAAATTCCCAGAACATGCATTCTTTGTATGTGATCGACCAAACAAAGAGTTAACGAGAGAAGACAAACAAAACCTTCTGTCTGAAGCACATGGAAACATCGGATCAGGTCACTTTGGAGAAAACAAAACCATAAAGCGACTCAGGGAAATTATCTCTTGGGATAATATGGAGAATGAAGTCATCGACTTTATTAAGAAATGTGACATCTGTCAAAGAGAGAAATTGACACGTATTAGGCCGAAAATCGAAGCAGCAATTCCCGATGTGCCAGTAGCACCTAACGATAAAATTGCAATGGACATTTTTGGACCACTGCCTATAACACAATCTGGACATGAGTATATACTCTCTATACAAGATGTATTAACAAAGTATCTCGTTCTAATACCGCTCAAAGAAACTAGCAGTGAGTCAATCATAACAAAACTGATGGATCACTACATATACATATTTTCTTCTCCGAAACAGATTCTGACTGATCAAGGAGCAAACTTCGTATCAGAATTGGTCCAAAAATTTGAAAATCTATTTAGAATTAGACACATAAAAACTACAACCTTTCACCCTCAGGCGAATGGAGCATTAGAGAGAACCCATGCAACGGTGAAGGATTTGTTAAAAATCTTTATCGCCGATAATCAAACTGAATGGGACTTGAACCTCAACCTTACTTGTTTGGCTTATAATGTAGCAGTTCATGAAAGCACTGGGTTAACACCTTTCGAGATGACCTTCGGAAGAATAGCAAACTTGCCTTCGATTCTTGCCACCACCAGTTCTTTAAACCATCAAGAACTCTTGGATATGTGGAAGAAGCGGCATGAAGCCTATCTAGCAAAAGGAAAAGAATCAATCCAGAGGACACAGGAGAGATTAAAGAAATTACAGGATTTGAATATTGTCATTTTTAATCCTATTTTCGGTGCCGGAGATCTTGTACTTGTCCATAACGAAACTAAAAGAAACAAGTTAGACTCAGAATGGATGGGTCCAGCAACAGTAGTACGGCGTTCCAGCCAAACTAATTACGAAATTCTTTTTGAAAATAAATACCTCATAATTCATGCAAATCGTCTGAAACCATACTATCAATAAACTCATGTTTTCAGAATGCGGACTGCCTGGGTCATCCTTTCACTCATCTCCTCCATTTCCTGCCTCGTAGTGACTCCACTCCATAATGTCACTATTTTTGCGGAAGATTTAGGCGACGCTAGGTTATACCACGAAAATTGGCACTTATATGTATCAGTCGACGTAGACAATGTTAATACTAGGTTTAATAACCTGATGGGACACTATGAATTAACAATTAACATGTGTTTAAATTGCACTGAACAATTTGAGTTGAGTATCATCAGCGGTAGGATGAAGCGACTAGGTATTCAGCGTAGCCTTTTATATAAGCTGTTAGGTGGAACACATAATAGAAAAAGAGGATTGATTAATGCAATAGGTAGCATATCTAAGACACTGTTCGGGACTTTGACAGAATCTGATTTGACGTATGTTGATCATGAATTAGACAAACTTTACTTAGAAAACAAACAGTTAGCTTCCAGTCTCCAAAACCAAACGCAGGTAATAAGAATGATTTTAAATTCTGGCTCTTATGATGGTGAATCACTTTTTGTACATAACCAAAAAAACTCCGAGCGGTTAAATCAAATGAGCACTCGAATAAATGATAACACAAAAAATTTGTTTATTTCAAATCAGATAATAGTCATGACTTTGCTTATAGATGAGTTAAACGAAGATATCACACTGTTAATAAATTTGATTAACGACGGCAAAAATGGCATAGTACATCCGCAAATTTTAACACCAACATTGCTCATTGAATCCCTTAAAAATTTTGAGGATAAATTTAACGTAAAGTATGCTTTGCCACTCAAACAAGTAAATTATCAACATATTATCGACATATCTGAAATAAGCATTGGTTTGAATAATAGGAAATTATTGTACTCAGTTAACATACAACTATTTGAAATTGACGAATATAAAATCCAACATTTAATCCCGATACCGAAGCAACATGGCAATCAATTCCTTATACCCGTCCCGAAGGAACAGTTCATTTTTTTGAAGAATCCAAAAACCATGTACGTCCCTACTAGTGAAAAAGAAATATTCAAGTGCAAGCTACTCGAAAAAATCAAAATCTGTAAACGTTCTCATCCAACTTACTTGTTAGCCGATACACACAGTTGCGAAAACCAAATTATCCGTAATAGCATTAAAACACTAGATTTATCAACATGTGAAATATCCGTTCTCAAAATCGATTACTTAGTTTTTATTCGCTTAGCAGAAAGTCAAGGATATATTATAGTTCCTGAAAAATCTATCGATTTGACAACTAACTGCGAAGGAATAATTAAAGATATTAAAATTAACGAGTCATCACTTCTATCGTCAGAGAGCAATTGTATTTTAACTACCGAAGGTGCCATAGTTAAGTTGAAAAAAAGTAAAGAACTGAACAAACACATCTATTATACAAATAATATTTCTGTTCCGTATACCAGTAACGATCTAGATTTACTCAACGATAAACTACTACCAATCCAAAAACAGATTGATAATGAGCAATTACTGCAAGCAGGTAGAACATTAGATGATATCGATGATGTTTTAAATAGAGTCAGAAATGAACGGCGAACACGAACATGGACTGAAACCACCACAGAAATTCTTACGTACTTAGGTTATGTTGCGTTAGTAATAATAACCTTATTCTCCATGTATAAATGCGGATTCTGCGATCTGGTACAAAAACGTCTACCGAAAGTCTGTCTCAACCTATTTTGTACAACGAACAACATAAATAATAACGCAGCCCCAACGCCAACTATTGTTACCTACGTTCCGCAGGCTCGTCCTGCACATGAAATTGAAAATAGTGAGCCGTTAGTAGCACCTAAGGTCGTTAAAGTGCGTTTTTCAGGAGCAAAACGAGTCTAACGAAGGGGGTGTAATACTTGTACTTCACCACTCTCCCCTCTCATAGATTCTAGCTAAGGGTAGTCTGCCTACGACGCCTACACAAGGCCCTCGGGGCCTCAGCAGTCCTTGCGCCCTGTCTACGAACAGGTCACTCTGTATATCTTTCGGTCAAATAAACAAACGTATCTTATATTCAAGTTAAAAAGAGTGTAATTTACTAGACCGTCACATTTCAACATTGAAAATGACATTCTTGGGTATTTTCATGATCATCTGATATACTTTTCTCACTTTTCATCCCAGCACAACCGTAAAAAGAAATTCTGGGTCACATTGGTTTATAACCGTAGGCCATGCACTTGAAGAATTATACAAATATTTACATGCGTCGACACAACGCGTGGTAGGAAATTCGAGCGTGGAAAAAAATGTTTGGTAACTTGGGGTGTTGTGAAATGACTATGATTGATTTAAGTTTTATCGATTATTTATTTTTTCCAAAATTAACATCGGAAAGTGACAATCGCCCCAATCCCGTTAGGGGCAGCACTTAAATTACTAAACTGATTATAGGATTTATTTCTAGAAATAATAAGATGTGAGACTTGAAACTAATGGAAATTTTTTGTATTTAAAATAATGCATGCTTTGCAAAATTCACTGATTTTTCTTCACTAATTCTTCATTTCCCCTGAACATTAATATTAAAATACCAGCATTTTGATCTTGTAATATTTTTAACATAGGATCTTTTATGAACGGAATAAAACAATATTTCAGATACAAAAATAACATTTTAAAATTTATTTATTTATGGTAAACAAAGACAAACTTCTACTATAAAGATGTCTGTATAACAAAGTAATTGCATTTTCAACGAAAAAATTAAATTTCATAAAAAAACTGAATTTTAGTACCAAAAAAACGACATTTAAAAAAATGAAGGTTTTTTATCGTGAAATTAAAAGAAAATCATCTGAATTTTTGAACCTTCAAGCCAAAGAAAAAAAATGTCAACAAAGTAGTTCAGCTTTAAATCCACGCAGTTGATTCCTTGACAAAATGGTTCATCCAAAATTTTTAAACAAAATAGTTGAATTCTTAAGCAAAAAAGATTAACTTTTAACCGAACAGTTGAATTTGTACCCAAGAAAGATGAAATTTTCATCCAAACAAAGTTTTATTGACTCTTCAATATCAAAATATGAGTTTCAAACAAGAAGTAAATTTTCTACGAAAAGAGTTGAATTTTTAACCCTACGAGACCAATTTTCAACAAAACAGTTGAATTTTCAACCAAGAAGCATGACTTTTTAACAAAATTTTTGAATTTTCAATCAAAGAGTTGCATTTTTATCCAAAAAAGATTTCAGTTGAATTTTCAACACTCTTATATGAATTTTAAACAAAAAGTAAACTTTCTACGAAAACAGTTGAATTTTCAACCCAAAAAGATGAATTTTCAACAGAATAGTTGCATTTTTATAAACAAAATGCAATTTCTACTAAAATGAATGAATTTTCAAATTAGAAAGACAAATTAAAAAAAAAAGTTGAATATTCATGCAAAGAAGATTTCACTTGAATTTTCAACATTAGATATGAATTTTAAACAAAAAGTAAATTTTCTACAAAAACAGTTGAATTTTCAAAACAAAACGAAGAATTTTCAACAAACCAATTAAATGTTCAACCCAAAAGAATAACTTTTCAAAAAAATTGTTGAATTTGAAACAAATAGTAGAATGTATATCCAAAAAGATAATCTTCAATAGGAAGCAACCGCAAAACAAAGAAATATAAATGCAAGGCAAAAAATTACTAATAAGAATATTATATTATTTAATATTCAAATACCAGAATATTGATTCGTAACATTTTTAACCAAGAATCTTTTATAAATGGAATAAAATAATTTCACATTTATTCTTCTTGAGAGTTATTCAAATTTATAAAAATTCCCTGACTTTAAAAAAAATTGTTGTTGGCTAGGTTCGTTGTTCGAAATACAGCTTGATAAGAATAATTGAATTATAAAATTATTGTTTGATCAAGATAATTAAAGTGTATGGGAATATGAATTATAATAATATCAACAATATTAACAAAATTATCCCAATTACATTTTGCGAATGGACACACATTTAAAAAGTTCTATAAGATATTAATAATCGAGTAGATTATATTATGATATGATTATATTATTTCGTGAGAAATCTTTTAAACTCACATATTTCAACAATTTAAATTTCATTTAATCGTGAAATATGATTTTTATTAACATTATATCGAAAAATATACCTATTTCTCATATTTTATTTCATTTTGTCCAAATTGTTGTTAAATTATAATTTGTGTCCAGCATCAAATTTATCACGCTTAGAAATATTCTAAAAATAAAGTTATTTTTCTTCCAGAAACTAATATAAAACTTGAAGGAAATAAAAGTTTAATTTGATTTTTACGAGAAAAAAACAACATATTTTAGTTTCAGGTTACAAGAAATCAACTGTTTCCTCGAAAAATGGTAACCCTTTGATAATTGGTTCCGTTTCCCTATGAAGCTTTAAATATATAAAAAACTTATGAACTTTTATCTTAAAAATTCCAGCGTGTCTAGCGACATTCAAAACCTTGAAAATCTGGAATTTTCCTTTATTTTTTTTTCTTAAAAAACCTGGAAATCTCCTCAAATTGTTCATAAGAACCTTGAATTTAGATTTCCTTTTTATTCTTTGCTTATAGAAAATTCATTTTATTGAAATGCAAAGAGTAATTTAAATCTTTTTAGTCTATTAAAAAAGAAAATTTCCACTTAGAAGAAGAAACCTTGCGTTCAAAAAGTTTATTTTAATCAATACATAACTTATCTTTTGTTGATTATAGAATCAAAAACATCTTAAGGCCGTAAACTGAAATAAAAAGACATGAATGCTGTAAATAATTTTATATGTTTTTAATTTTTTCTCTAATTAACGTAGAGATACACTTTTTAAGACTTAGAGTACGCAAAGTCAACTGTTTAAAAATGGCAAGTAAATTGTATTTTCATATATAAAACGGACAAGGACTGTTAAAGTACATATTTTTGTGATATTCAACTCACGAGTACAAATCATACCAATTATTACTCTTAAATTTCGATATTAATATAGTTTCAGGATTATAACTCCCTTGCCATGTCCAATAAATTGATTTTTAAGCTGTGAAAATACGATATTTAAATATTGTATTCAGAATAAACAGTTTTTGTTTTAACTAATCTTCATTAAAGTATAAATTAATTATCCAGAATTTATCAGCGATTTAAAAAAATTTATTTTGATGTTGGACATCATCAGTTGGGTTTAAGTGAGAATTCGAAAAATATTATCGACTCCTAAAATGAACTTCAAAGTAAGTAAGTAAGTAAGTAAGTAAGTAGATTATGTACATAATTTTACATTTTACTCTACTCATTTCACTTTTCATTTCTCACATGTCATTGTTTTTTTGTTGTCAAGTTCTCTTCCTACTTTTAATCCGACGTGAACTTGACAACAAAAACAATGTCATGTGAAAAATATCAAGAAAATGTGAACTCACGTAGAATGGACCACCAGATAATTACTTATAGTTGATTTAAAATTGTTGGTATTCATTATTAATTTTTCAAGTTTTCGCGTATGTCTCACCGTTTTCAAAATGACTAAAAATTATTTTTTTCTCCTGAAAATCTTTTTATGGGGTTAGTTTGTGGTGCCCGAGGACGAACCCTGGTATAAAACCCTAAAAATGTTGTCAGTTTCACATATCTCGCCGATTGCAAGATCAATCAATATCTTGTTAAATAATTTTGAAAATGCTTTTACTGGGTTTTTCCATGGTGGCCGAAGACCATCACCTTTTACAAAATACCGAAATATTTCAGTTTTCGCGTATCCCGTCGTTTTTCATCGACCGATGAAAATTTTGTCTGTTTTCGCGTATCCCTCACCGTTTTCGAGATAAATTAAAATTTAAAATTATTTTTAAAATTTTCAAATCATTCAAGTCAACAGTAATAGAATGCCTCCCCCCCCGCCCACGAGTAGATTATTTCCAGCTCCTTATTTTGACTGAATTCATGAAACCCGTGCGTTCTATTTTTTTTTCAGTTTCGTGCTGGGCATGTGTATTCAAACTGTTGGCTAGCCCCCTCCATGAGGTGAATATGATGTACTTGGGCAATCGTGTTTCACAGAGTCATGTTTACTTGAGCTTGTTCTTCTCTGAAAACAATTATTCTTGATGGGTTATCCATCCTGCTTTGCATATGCGAGGGGAAAAGAGAGTTGGTACATAAGCTGCGACCTGAATAGAAAAGGTTTAGTCAGTTATTGAGTAGAAGTTAAAATGAATCTTCTAATTACTGCTCTCTTCTTTGTGATGTGTTTGTATGTTCTTGTTGGACCTACAGATGGCTCGGTTTGCGCAGCATTATGTCCTCATCGCAATGAATGTTGCAGCTATGACGATTGCAATCAGAGTAAGTGAAAAAGTCATTACTAATTACGAAAGGAAGATTTTAACCGTGTTTCTTACATTTTAAATAGAAATCTGTTGTATTGCGACCTTTCACGGCATTTTAACTCTACTTCAATAATTGTTTATTAGAGGAGTTCTAAAAATTTTATTGCGCGCCGGATTAGAACTGTTTCTTTGGCAAAATACAGATTATTTCACCAAACTAGAGGCCACTTTGATGCATTGATATGAGATTATCAGCATTTTGGCACAGTTTGAAATAATAGTTGATAATACTGGGGTTGACTCATGAAATATATTTTTACTTTCAGAACATCAGTGCGTGAGAAGGCGCCCCTCCTCCCATTAAATTTTGAATGACGCAATGGCAATTCTTCAAGAACATCACTGTGTGGAAAATCTTCTAATATGATTTATGATGTTCTTAGTAGTTAAATAAAGACCATTTTCTGATGTTAATATTGCCACAAATAAATAAATAAAAAAACTTAAAGGAATCGTAGTCATTTTACAACAGCCAGCATTATGGTATTCCAAAAAATTACAATGTTTGAAAAATGCAGTGTGCACTGTAAAATTTTATATCCTTGTTGCAGAAAAATCTATTGGTATATAATTCACTTCTTCTTGTACAAAATGCGACTTTCAGTGTACACACTTACACAGTCTTATAGATATTTTTGAAACGAAATCATTGGTATCATATGAATTGTTTTCATGTTTAGTAAGTCATTTGAAAATTTTATTTCTCTTAGAATCAAAATTTTATATTATTATATATTTATTTTATTTTAGAAACAATTTATAAAGTGTTCCGTGAGGAATAGTGAGAAGAATCTTATCAAATTCAAATCTTCAACAGAGTAAGCTAATTAGCAATCTAATTAAATCACATTGTAATTTCATTACAAAATAATTCGATGAACTGAATATTCAAATTTGAGCTTACTCCCGGAATCAATTTTTTAAAATATGTTTTCTAAAAGCTTGGAAAATGACCCTAGATAGAAAACTAATGAGTGCGGATATAAATATGTAGATTTCAAAACAGGAAAATAACGTACAGATCGATCGTCTTTTCGCTGAAAAATTGGTTTACTTATTTTTTCTTTTTGGATTCAAAATAACAGATGTGTATTAAGCTGTCGTTGAAAATTCAAGAAATTCTTAATTTGCAAAAGAATCATAAATGCTTCATAGATTAAGCTTTCCGAACAGAAACCACTAGAGGGCTCATCATCAGGGATACGTGGTACGAGTTCCGTCTGTAAAGTAGGCTACAATTTTCCCATAATTTCTTTATGAACTACAATGATTTGAAAACGTTGAAGAGGGGTTTGATCAACATTATGTTTATGACTGGACGCAGGGGTGACTTTCAAACCCTCACGAGATGTTAAAATGGCGTAGGGGTTTGAAAAAGATTCTTTCTTTGTCATCCAAGTCAGAATCATAATTCTTTTCGAAAATTTCCGGTTCTAAGTCCAAATTGTAATTCTTCAAGGATGTTCCAAGACGGAATTATATTTTATTTTACCTTCTTTTGAAAGCCAGGTAAAGCTGGTTAAAATAATGCATACATTTTTAGATGAAAGTAATGCAATAGAGCCATAAACTGTTTTTAATTTGAATGGCTTTCTCAATACGTTATTTACTTAAGATACGAAATAAATTTTACGAAATAGTGTATTCTCACAAGCTATCATTTGAACCTTAAATACACCTACTATGTAAGACTCGTTTCAAATTAAATTTTTCATTACTCACCGTGACGCGTCTTAAACGTGAAAGAAGACAAACAGTTTTATGCTCTACCTACTATATGAATTGTTAGTTGACAAAAATCAAATTTTTCCATCCCATGTCGCTTTAATTCTATTTGATCAGATTTTTGATATTTATCAACTAAGCTGTTCCTCAATAAAGGTGAAGTTCGAAAAAATTCATGAGTATTCTTAAACATGCACTTTGCAAATGGCAATTTTTTACTTCAATTTAAGGATTATTTCAATTAGTAGAGCTTAAATTGTGAAAGATAATTATCTTTGCTCTGGATAGAGATTTCACGCTGAACTCTAGCTTAGAAGAAGCTTCTTCATTCCGCGGCTTACTCTCAAAAGTTGAATGGTCAATACAAATTATTAATGTCAAAATTAAAAGGGTGGGTATAATCACGATCTTGATGAGTTTCAATACTGGAAAACTCGTATTGAAAAAACACCCTTTTTTGGTATTGTCGGATTTAAGCGTGAAATAGATCCCTTAAAAGGAAAGGCCAAGCTTTCGAAAGCCATAAGCATAGACTGAATATCCTATTCATTACACATCAGAAATTACGAATCTTCAAAGCGTCATTAAGCCTTTAAAGTCTACGCCTATGGCTTTCGGGAGCTTGACCCTTTCTTTTGAAGGGATCTGTTTCACGCTCAAAGTTCCAAAGTTTGTTCAATACGAGTTTTCAAATATTGAAACTCATTAAAATCGTGATTATTCCAGACCAACTTGTCCACTTGTGGAGGACTTCAAAGTCGACATAGTGAAAGTTGAGGGTCATTTCTCCTGTTTTTTCACACATTTTCTTTCACAGGAAAGACAGAAAATTTTTGATGGAAATCAAACTGAGATCGTTTTAGAAGTAAAATGTTAAATAATATTTCTGTCTCTGACTGAACATTCTGCGATTTTTTTCTCGTCGAGTAATAAATCTTCAAAGCCAGGTGTCAGGACTTTTTGTTCCGACTTTAGGTATAGACATTTTCAATTGCACCCCACCAGGTCGGGCAAGAATGAAACTTCCCAAACCCGTTGTATTTGTCTTTAGATACAGAGAACGCGTTTTGGGGAAACAAAAATTCCTTTTTGGGATAAAAAACTAGTTCTTTCATTGAGGCACATTCTGAAGCACCGAATCCTCGTCAAAGACAAGGCTGAAAAAAGAGGTACCATATACTAGATAACGGACGTAAAAGAGCAAAAGAGACGAAATAATTACTATTGCTAATATGCCAAAATTTTCTTATAAGTTTTAATAAATATTAGCTACATAACTACTCATTAGTTTTTTTTTATTTCGATTTTTCAAAGGTAACATTTCTTAAACAGATAGCTAATGCAATAATAAAAAACTGACTCTAAATATTCTGAGGAGATAGATGTCTTTAAAAGTATCAGTTATGTAACATGGAAGTCAAGAAATGACGTTTTAGTCTTTTATATTCGTAATTATCATATTCTAATTAATGTAATAATAAAAATGAAAGATATTGTATACAATATATTCTCAACCTTTGCACAATTACATGTTCTTATATTAAATTTTTGCGTGAAAAAGAAGAATTCTTTTCATCAAATTGACCGTGTTTAATTTTCCGCGATTCGGTGAGCGTAGAACAAATATTTGTAGTGTGTGTCAGAGATAATAGCTGTTTTCGTGTTGGTGTAGATTTTGTTTGGCAAAAATCTGATAATAGAGAAAAAAGATATGTGTAATAGAAACGGAATGTAATGTATGTAAATATAATGTAATGCCTTCTTACTCAATCGTCCCGTTTTTTAATATGAAAGTTGAAATATCCGCAAATGTCAATTCAAATGTTAAAACTTTTTTTAAAAAAAATTGCTATCTCTGGACTATACGACTTTGGCTTTTTATGTCAAAGTATCGATTATCAAAAGATAATGATTCGGCTTTTTTAAAATGTTATTTTTTTACTCTTACTTTGGGTTATTTAAATTGGATCATTAATTATAAACTGCATTTTGAATAATTCTGAGCGAAAAGTCACTAATTTTTAGAAAAATTGACTGTTTGAATTTGTAAAAGAATGTAGGTTATGTCATTTGATACGAATGATTTTTTATTAATCTTACAGTAAGTTATCTACTGAATAAGGTTCCTGTAAATGAATATTTCAGTATCCTTTAGAAAATTGGCTATATTTTTTTCGATATTTGTCACTGCATCAATTTACATTTATTCTCGGAGAAATTTTAGTCAAGATTTTCCAAAGTAAATTGCTGCCTAATAAGATCAAAACAAAAAATTCCACAAAATTATGTTTTTGAAAGAACTAAGGGTTATAAATTTTAAAGCACGCTGCTATACCAACCTGTATATTACATTTCATATAAAATGTACAGCTATTAATATTTCAAGGTATATTAAATTTCAACTATACCATGTATGTAAATGACTTCATATACATTTGTATTTCAGGCGTCATTCACTCTACTCACATTCTTTTTATAAACTATTTTTCACCACGCTTTTCTGTCCTGGCATACTTCTCTATCTTCCTTCACGTCCATGCATTTTTTCATGCAAGCTCTCCTGTTTCTGTGGCTTCTTATGTCTTTTCGAATTAAGGTCTCATTCACGCAGTCTAGCCATTCTTTCAAATTAACGTAAATAAAACAAAAATCATGGTGTTTGAGGGAAAAAGTGAGAAAACAATATGCAACATTATCATAAATGATGAGAGATTAGAACAAGTTGACCAGTACGTGTATCTAGGTAGTCTATTCACTAGCGATGGAAAAATAGATGGGGAGTTAGATAGGCGCATAAATAAGGGTAGACAGGTTATCGGTAGAGTAGGATCCATCCTCACAAATAAAAACATATCAAAAAAAGCTAAAATGGCCAGACATAATTCTATATTCGTACCGACTGTACTATACGGTAGCGAGACATGGACCTGTCAAGAAAAGGACAGGAGTAAAATTAACGCGATCGGCATGAAACCTCTGCGCATAAAATGCGGGAAAACACTGATGGACAAAGTCCGAAACGAGACTATCCTCAAAGAATGTGGTACAGGAGAGACACTAGTTGACATATGTGAAAGAAATCAGTTAAGATGGTTCGGACATCTTGAAAGAATGAAAGGTGAACGACTGACCAAACAAGTGTATGAAGGTAAAGTAAATGGTAGAATGCCCAGAGGTAGACCGCCGAAAGAATGGTTAGAATCTGTAAATGAGACATTGATCCGTAGAGACATAAGAAGCCATAGAAACACAAGAGCTTGCATGAAAAAATGCATGGACGTGAAGGAAGCTAGAGTAGTATGCCAGGACAGAAAAGTGTGGCGACAAATAGTTTGTAAACAGAGTGACAGTAGAATGAATGGCGCCTGAAACAAAGACCTTGGATACTAATGGGCCCAAGTGGAGAACCATACATAACAATTTTGTGAGGCTCTTCACTTGGGGTGATCGCTAGAGAGATTGATCAGCAACCTGGGTCGGAGCAGTGTTGCGGAATAAACGTGTCATTTAAATAAATAACACGAGAATTCCAGATCAATCTGAAATATTTATACCTAACATCCATATACCTATCTACCTTATACCTATATACCTACATGTCTACATACCTTACAACCTTACACCTATATACCTATTCAACCTATACAATACTATTCCCCAACCGAGCAAGTCACGCCTACCCCGAAAGGGAAATGGCTTAATGGTATAATAATAATAAAAAAAACTATACCATGTATGTAAATGACTTCATATACATTTGTATGAAATTTAATACAGATTTTTCTAACAGTGTATGCTAAACATTTATTGTGCAATTTTTCAAGAATTTTTAGTATCATTATTATTCTGTGAAATTGTATACATTTCATCAGATAAAGTTGAATTTATCAGAGTCATTGTCCACTCGTACCAAAAAATTATGACTATTCGTAAATCGAAATTTCGGTAGGAATAATCTCCTTTTCTGGATCCCGTTATTCGCACCGAAATTTTGGTATACGCGTAGCCACGGCGAATATTGAATAATTATTTAATACTATTAATAAGCATGATAACATTTTAATTTGTAAAAATGGTACGAAAAAGGTATATCCAATTTCTGAATAAATATGTGTCAATGTTGCATAGCAATCATTTTAAAAAATTCATTAGGAAGAAGCTGGATTAAATGAATTCATGTTCATTCATTTCACATCACCATCGCCAGTTAATTTGGTTTTTTCTTGAATAATTTATTTTATTCTTTTATTTTTATGAATTAATTTTTTTATACAATAAATTGAATTCAATATACGTGTAACTAATACTGAATTTACTTGAAGATAATATCTGCATCAACTCTTTCAAACTCGCTTGGTATCACTCAAATATCAGAATCTCTTTTAATTATTTTTTGGTAACGTGAAAAATTTAAATCTTTTGAAAAGATTATTTTTATAGATATGCATACACTTGGCCAAGTACAATTGAATAAAGTTGGTTAATCAATGTGGGCTGAGTGAAATAAAAGAATGATAATTAACATTAATTGGTTACGAGTATTAAAGAATAAGTTTTTTATATTATGTTTTTCAATTCAAATTGGAAATGAAAATTTTTCTAAATTATGTATGAACAATTGTTTTTAATTATAACAATTTTAAGTGACTGAATATACACATATTAAAGAGTCAATCGTTGATAAACGAAATTATGGACAAGGTTAATGAAAGGAGAGGACTTTTTAAATAAATTTTAGCGATATATGTTATTATTATTATTATATCATCAGGTCATTTACCTTTCGGGGTATGCGTGACTCGCTCTGTTGAAAAATAGTATTGTGGGGAAGGAGGTATAGATTTTTTAGATTGATCTAGAATTTTTGTGTTATTTATTTAAATAACGCGTTCGTATCCAAGGTCTTTTGTTTCAGGCGTCATTCACTCTACTCACATTCTTTTTATAAACTATTTTTCACCACGCTTTTCTGTCCTGGCATACTTCTCTATCTTCCTTCACGTCCATGCATTTTTTCATGCAAGCTCTCCTGTTTCTGTGGCTTCTTATGTCTTTTCGAATTAAGGTCTCATTCACGCAGTCTAGCCATTCTTTCCGTGGTCTGCTTCTGGGCATATTGCCATTTACTTTACCTTCATACACTTGTTTCGTAAGTCGTTCATCTTTCATTCTTTCAACATGTCCGAACCATTTTAACTGATTTCTTTCCCATGTCTCAACTATTGTCTCTTCTGCACCGCATTCTTTGAGGATTATTTCGTTCCTAACTTTCTCCATCAGTATTTTCCCGCATATTGTGCGCAGAGGTTTCATGCCAATCGCGTTAATTTTACTCTTATCCTTTTCATGACAGGTTCATGTCTCGCTACCATATAGCACAGTCGGTACAAATATTGAATTAGGTATTGGTATTTTAGCTTTTTTTGATATATTTTTACTTCTGAGAATGGGCCTTGCTCTACCGATAACTTTCCGACCCTCGTTTATGCGCCTATGTAACTCCTCATCCATATCTTCCCGTCACTAGTGAATAGGCTACCTAGATATATGTACTTATCAACTTGTTCTAATCTCTCATCATTTAGGGCAAAATTGGTTGTAATTTTCGTGAATTATGATTATTTGTACGCTTTTGATGAAACTGAAGGAATAATAATGAATCTGCAACAATAGTTATATTAATCATTATTATCAGTATAGTGCATTGAAACAAAACAAGATTCAATGAAGTTGACATGGTAACCATTTCCCATGTCGTGGGAAAATCTTAACACGTGAAGTTAATTTTTGTTGCAGGTGAAGATTACTCTGAAGTCACTGTAATGATTACATTCTGTTTTTTCTGTGTTCATATTATTTAAATTAACAATGAATTGTTTTATTCCCTGGTAGATTCTTTTCTATCTGCAACGTTTTTATGGACATTTTCTTCATTTAGAAATTAGTGAAGTTCTTCTTAAATATTAATTTTACAATTTGAAATTTAATGTGATATAATATAATTTCATTCTATTTTATTAAAATTTCCTCAATAATATCAAATAAAAACATGGCGAAAAAAATGTTAAGAATAAATTACGCAATAAAATGATCTGCTGTTAATTAACATTCGTTGAAAATTAAACAAATATTTTCGGCGAATCTAGACGCGAGGCGTGAATAAAACAAGTTAAAATGGATTGAGTGTGTAAATAATTCATGTGATAAATTTGAAGAAAAATAACTTCAAGCAAAACCTTGCTCGATGTGACGCAGTCTTATTACAAGTATCGCAATCAGCCTCTAATTGTTTGAAAAAGCTGAAAATCTTACACAATCGCCTTCTCTTATCAAACATATCTATTCATCACTATTAAAATTTTTGTATAAAGTTTGAACTTACATAGATGTTAAATATAGCTCTAAAAAATAAATATATTTTTTCCAAGTAAAAAATTTTATTATTTTGTTTCCAAGATATGCGAAAACCCCAAAAAATTTGAAAAACTAAAACTTTTAAAAATCTTTACAAATACCCAAACTATGCCTCTTAAGCTACGAAGCAAGGCAGATTTACGATTATGTTCATAAATCTGCGATAAACTTCACCTTCAACTAACATCTTACATTCATCGGAGATATCGTCTAATAAATTTAACATAATCTAAAATTGTTTTTTCGAGTTGTTTTGGATGCAAATTGTGATTCTGTTGAAAAATTTCTTGTCTCAGATTCGAATTATGGTTCTTCTGAAAAAATTTTTCTTACAATTCAGAATTATAGTTATTTGGGAAAATTCCCCATACCAAATCCGAATGATCTAGAGTAGATCTTTTGAAAAATTCCTTATTTCAGATCTAAATTATAATATATTTTTTTGATTCCCTTTCCCAAATCAGAATCAGAATTCTTCTCAAAAATTACACGCTTCTAATTCAAATTCTTCTTATTTTAGAACCTTTCTTGTCACAACTCACAATTATAATTTTCTTTAAATTCCCTGCTCCAAGTCGGAATGATAATTCTTTTCAAAAATCCTTCGGTAATAGATAAAATTATTGTATATTATTACAAAAAGTGCTTGCTTCAGATCTGAATTATAATTGTTTTTCGAAAATTCCTTATTTTAAACCAAAATCAGAATTCTTTTAGAAAGTCCCTTGTTCTTAGACAAAATTGTAATCAAAATTATAATTTTTCTCCAGAATCTTCTCTTGAAATGAAAAATCATAATTCTTTTAAGAAATCTAACGTGTCAAGGCAAAATCAGTGTAATCCTTCAGAAAAATTCCTTGTTTGAGATTCGAGTTATAATTATTTTTTGAAAATTCCCTATTCCAAGTCAGAATCATCAATTTTTGAGAAAATTCCACGTTCTTAGTCAAAATTGTAGATCTTTCAGAAAATTCCATATTTTGATCTGAAATATAATTTTTTTTATTCAAAAATGCACTGTTTTACACAAAAATCAGCATTTTTTTCGCAAATCCTACGTTTCAAATTGTTATTATCTTCGTTCCAGATCTGAATTATAATTTCTATTCAACAATCTGCTCTTCCAAATCCAAATCAAAATTCTTTTAGAAATTTTTCCTTTCAAAGACACATCTATTGTAAATCTTTAGAAAAATTCCTTCTTTCATATCTGAATTGGTTTCAATTGGTTTTCGAAAATTCAATGTACCAACTCAGAATCATAATTTTTGCAGAAAATTCCTTTCACCGAGCATAAATAGAATAATAGAAGAAAAATTTAGATCAACATTCATTTTCCAAAGTTTTTCTAGAAATTCTTTGAAATCTCTTGAAATTTCTGATGCTTTATTACATTATTTACTGGAACAGTGTAAGCACATTTTTTATCTGCTCTCCTTCAGATTATGAACAGAAATGGACCTCAGAAAAACTAGGCCTTGGCTAAATAAAAATCTTATTCGATAGCAGAAAAAATTCGACGAAATGTTGTATTATTACAAACTGTTCCATAAGACTCGTTTCCATAAGACAATTTTGTTATTAAACATTTTATTGCAACTTGTGTCTTTGTTTTCCATTAATTTAATTTGTTTATTTTCAATGTTTTTTACAATTTGAACTAAAAATACGCATCATAGCGTAAAGTGCTTTTTCGAAAATTTGTAGATACTAGTAGTCTTGCGCGCGCCTATTAATTTTTTGTATGAAACAATAAACCAAATACTTATTTTTTCTATCTTATTGATATTTAATAATAACATGATGGATTTCTCATATCGTTTTTGTAGATAAATTCTGCCATCGTTATCATCTGGAAAAAAATTGTGAATATAATTATAATTCAATTTATTTTAATTGGCTCTTAAAATTGTCCAACACTTGAATCATTTGTAAATTATATTGCCGTAAGCATTTTTTTAAATTTACAAATTGAAAGAAATTGTATTTCTAAAATAAATTGTGATTTGTCCTTATAACACGTATATGAGTATATACATTTCAATTTAATAAATGAAATTTAAGAGAAATGTAAAATATGAAAGAATGGATTGAATTCAGTAGTAAGAATTAACTGAATTTTGAAGAATTCACGCGAATTAAAAGAAAATCCAGAAAATTCTGCAGAATTCAAAAGAATTTATACGAATTCAGGATGAATGCGAAATGAAATCTCGTGAAAGTCTATTAAGTCTGCCGATACTTCTTAAAATCCTTGACATCCATTCAAAACTTGCATATAGATTCAAAATTTTAGTTATAAATTACTCTCTAATATTTTTAAATTCCCTCGAATATTTCAAATTCTTTGAAAGCTCTTGAAATCACTTAAATCTTTGTAAAGTTCATGAAAATTCCTTGAAATTTTCAAAAATACCCTTAGATATTTCAAATCCTTTAAAATCTTTCGAAATGCCTTGAAATTTATTGAAGCTCTTAGAAATTACTTTGGTTTTTAAAAATACCTCAAATATTCCAAATTCTTTGAATTAATTGAAAATTCCTTGAAATCGTGTAACATATCCTAAAATCTTTTAAATTCTTTGAAATCTTTGATAATACCTTGAAACATTCAAAAATCTTTTTGAAATCATACGAAATCCATGAACTCTTGTAAATAAATTCTTACAAATCTATTGAAATATTATAATATCCTTGAAATTACATGAAATCTGAGGATATTACCTGAAATCCTGGAAAATTCATAAAAATACCTTGTGAGCTTCAACAAAAGAGAATTCACAATCACCAAATTACTACTGTCGATGATTTCACATTCAATTGTCATTGTGACAGAAATATCATCAAGTATTGAGGATAGCTCACAAGTCTCAAGAATTTATGGCTTTGTTTGGCTTTTTCCACAGAATTGGATATTTAAAAAAAATCATTACTTATTGTGGAAATTGTACAAGTTTTAAGAATTCAAGGTTATGTGTGAGTTTTTCCATGGAATTGGTTATTGTAAAATAAAAAATCCTCAAGTATTAAGGAAGACATGTTTTGAGAATTTAAGCTTATGTTTCCTATGAAAAATCATAAATTAATGAGTAAAGTTAACAAGCTTTAAGAACTTGAGGTTATTTATTTTTTGATATTTGATGTTCTGGTTGTGATTTTTTCAATGGAAAATGTGTATTTTGAAAATTTCAATCAATGAATAAATAAATAATTTTTAATAATGTACTTATTTTTTTATTCAAAATTTTCAAGTTAAATTAAGGCAAGAGTGACAACCTCGTTTCAACTTATTAAGATTTACTGGAGTTATACAAATCTTCAGTGGTCCCAACTCCGACAAAAGGACCAAAATTTAAAAAAATGATCCGATCTGTACGAAATTCACTATGCAGAATAATTAAATTATAAAATTATTGTTTTATCAAGATAATTAATGTGTATGGGAATATGAATTATAATAATATCAACGAAATTAACAAAATTATCCTAATAACATTTTGCGAATGAACAGAAATTTAGAAAGTTCTATAAGATATTATTAATCAAGTAGATTATATTATGTTCATTTTAAAATACAGTGCAATGACTTTTAGTATTTTTTTTCAAATTCTTGGACTTTTTTGCTTGAAATTTAAACTCGTGAAAAATCTTTTAAACTTACATATTTCAACGATTCAAATTTTATTTAATCCTGAAATATAATTGTTATCAACATTATAAATTTATAGAAGTCAAAATTTTCCATTGGGAGAAATATTAATCAAGTGGAGGGGGGTCTAATTTTTAGTTTTTTTTAATACCATTGAACTGAGCAACTTGTAACTCTTTTAGAATCAAAATTTTGTGTTTTACATTTGCGATAGGATTTATAATAGATCTTCAAAAATGAAGGTCAAAAATAAAGTTCAATTTCTTCGAATTTCGACAAAATATTTTTTTCTTCAAAAAATGCTTATGATGGATGGAAAGGGCGTGAAAAGTCATATCAAGACCTATCCTTCTCGGCAAATATTTATCCAAAAGACACACATTTAAAAAAATTCTTAAATTTTAATTTCCATATCTTTATTAATTTCCATAATTGCATAATGATTTTACCGAAGTTAATACGTCTTTCCGATAAAATTTAGTACACAATTTGGCATTTTTATTATTTTGAGAATAACTGGAACATTGGGAACCAAAAAACTTTTTGTACAAGTTTAGTATAGGTTATGTCCCAAGAACTAAACCATTTTTCTCTATAAAAAAAACTTTCCTGATGGAGATATTTGGGTCTGATCGCGTTTGACCAACTTTTATCGTCATGACCGGACATTACCGGTTAGGTCAGGTATTACCACAGTTAGGCCGAGCACTTCCCATCAATAGTCTGCACTGTCAATACTGGTGAAAAGGCAATATTCTAGTACGGACAATTTTTTAACCTCTTATTTTGGGAAGCATATTTGAGCCATACCAAATCAACCACAGAAAAAACTGGGATTTCTATTAGAACCAATTTTTGGTTCCAAAGGAGCTGCAACAAAAAGGAACATCTTTTGCTGAAAAGGAACCCAAAATGATAAATGGTTTCTAAATTATTATTATTATTATACCATTAAGCCATTTCCCTTTCGGGGTAGGCGTGACTTGCTCGGTTGGAGAATAGTAGTGTGCATATGGGTATATAGGTATAAGGTAGGTAGGTATATAGGTATGAGGTAGATAGGTATATAAGTGTTAGGTATATATATTTTAGATTGATCTGGAATTCTCGTGTTATTTATTTAAATGACACGTTTATTCCGCAACACTGCTCCGACCCAGGTTGCTGATCAATCTCTCTAGCGATCACCCCAAGTGAAGAGCCTCACAAAATTGTTATGTATGGTTCTCCACTTGGGCCCATTAGTATCCAAGCCACACTTTTCTGTCCTGGCATACTACTCTAGCTTCCTTCACGTCCATGCATTTTTTCATGCAAGCTCTTGTGTTTCTATGGCTTCTTATGTCTCTACGGATTAATGTCTCATTTACAGATTCTAACCATTCTTTCGGCGGTCTACCTCTGGGCATTCTGCCATTTACTTTACCTTTATACACTTGTTTGGTCAGTCGTTCATCTTTCATTCTTTCAAGATGTCCGAACCATCTTACCTGATTTCTTTCCCATGTGTCAACTATTGTCTCTTTTGCACCACATTCTTTGAGGATTGTCTCGTTTCGGCCTTTGTCCATCAGTGTTTTCCCGCATATTATGCGCAGAGCTTTCATGCCGATCGCGTTAATTTTACTCCTGTCCTTTTCTTGACAGGTCCATGTCTCGCTACCGTATAGTACAGTCGGTACGAATATAGAATTGTGTATGGCCATTTTAGCTTCTTTTGATATGTTTTTATTTGTTAGGATGGACCCTGCTCTACCGATAACCTGTTTACCCTTATTTATGCGCCTATCTAACTCCCCATCTATTTTTCCGTCGCTAGTGAATAGACTACCTAGGTATACGTACTTGTCAACTTGTTCTAATCTCTCATCATTTAGGACAATGTTGCACATTGTTTTTTCACTCTTTCCCTCAAACACCATGATTTTTGTTTTATTTACGTTAATTTTGAGTCCCATGTCCTTCATGCTTGTATGAAGTTTATTCAACATTCTTTGCAAGTCCTCGACTGATTCTGGCATAACAATCTTGTCATCTGCGAAAGCTAACCCACGTACCTTAACTGTTTGGAGATCTACACCTTCTTCGTCGAAGAGTGCAGTTCTTAGACACTTATCCATGAATATGATAAATAGCCACGAGGACATAACGCATCCTTGTTTCACGCCTTGCGTAATATCGAACCAGTCACTCAGTTTCCCGTTTACCCATACGCTCGCTTTACTACCTGTATATATTGTTTTTATTGCTTGCAGGAGCCCTCCATTTACTCCGTACTCTTTAAGAACTTCTCAAAGTTTACTTCTATTTACCGTGTCGAATGCTTTTTCTAGGTCAATAAATGGACAGAAAACTTTCTTTCCTACTCTCAAGCTTTTTGCTGTGATCTGTCTTACGCTAAATATCTGATCTGTACATGATCTTCCTGGCATAAAACCACTTTGGACTTCCCATATCTTTTCTTCTGTGATTTCCATTACCCTACGAATAAGTATTTTTGAGTATATTTTACTTACGGTACTTAGTAGGCTGATACCTCTGTAATTACTGCAGTTGTTTGTATCTCCCTTTCTTTTGTATATTGGTACGATAATCGCTTTTTTCCAATCGTCTGGGACTTTCCCCGTCTCGATACATAAATTTCTTAATTCGCACAACCTGTGAGGTATATACTCGCCACCGTATTAGAGCATTTCAGCACTAATACTGTCTATGCCAGCAGCCTTACCGTTTTTCAAGTTCTTAATTATGTCTCGGACCTCAGTGATACAGACTTTTTCAATTGGGTTTTCTAATGCATTATGTTCTATGTCGCAGTTTTGTTGTCCTATATCTTCACCTCCTAATAGTTCTTTAAAAGAGTCTTTTAAAGCGTCTACTATCTCGTCTATATCATATAGCATTTCACCTTTGCTGTTTCTCATGCTGGCAAACTCTGTACTCTTACTTTCCTTTAACTGTTTATATAATAGTTTCATAATTCCTTCAAAGTAGTTCTGTATTTTGTTCTCTTCTTCTGTTCTGATTTTTTCTTTACTCTCCTTGACTAGTCGTTTCATTTTCCTCTTTTTGTCTTTGTAATCATTTTTGAGTCTATTTCTCTCCTCATCGCTAAGACCTGTCATGTTTAATGTTCTCTTGTGCGCTTTTTTCTTTTCTTGCTGGGCTGCTTGAATTTCATCATTCCACCACGCATCACCAGACTTTCTTCCTACCGCTGCCGTACCACACACTTCAATTGCAGTTTTAACAATGATATCCCGTAATAAAGCCCACGCGCCCTCTATATCTTTATTGCTCGTAAGCGCTTCCCAAGTTGCCCTATCTATGCGTTCGCTTAACTTATTTTGAAACTCTGTTCGCACTTCCGGTTTCTGTAAATTTTCAATCTTTATTCGAGTTTGTTTCGTTTTTTCTGTTCTCTTTCTTTTCCATCCCCGGCCTAAGTTTATTTTAGAGATTAAAAGATAATGATCAGTATTGCATTCGGAACCCCTCATTACTCTTGTATCTTTGACTAGTTCTCTTAGTCTTTCATCCGCAATAACGAAGTCAATTACACTGCGGTTATTTCCTTTACACCAAGTGTACGTGTGGATCATTTTATGTCGAAACCAAGTATTGGTAATAAATAGGCCCTTTTCTAAGCATAAGCTAAATAATTTTTCCCCGTTATAATTTTTTCTTGGATCCCCAAATTTACCTAGTACCCTTTCTGTATCTGTATCCTGACGTTGAACGCCGACCCATCCGTTCATATCTCCTAGCAGAACTATTCTTTCACCTTGATCGCAAGTACTTATTGTGTCATTTAAAGTGTCCCAGAAAGCGTCTTTGACTTCTCGCGGCTCACTGTCAACTGGGGCGTAGCACGCTATGATAAATAACCTTCTGATTCCTACCTTCATTCTAGCCCACAACAATCTGGGAGATACAAAATCATGATCTTTGAGATGCTCTCTTGCTTTTTCATTCATAATTAAACCGACCCCTTGACTACGATTTGATTCACTACCTACTCCTGACCATATTTCAAAACCGCCTTTCAACACCCCATTTTCTATGTTTCTACTTTCGCAACCCTTTTTCTTCGTCTCAGGCACACATAAAATATCTAGTTTCCTTGCATGCATAGTTTCTCGTAGTTCTCTTATTTTAAGGTCATTCACTCCTCTAGCATTCCAGACACCCAGTCTCCATTCATCGCCTGAAACTCGACCTTTACGTTTACCGTGTGTATGCATTTCGTCAATCCAAGTTTCAGTCCATTCCGAGGCTACTTTATTGTTTGTATCATTCATGTTTAGATTGTACACCCAACTATCACCTTTATGCGCGAAATTTGTTTTGCGAGCCGAAATCATGTCCAAGTTAAGTGATTATTCGTCGTACGGTGGATAGTCTATCTGTAACGTCAGTCCTATCAATATCATAGACATTAGTCATTCTTGAAAGGAAGATATCGCACATGAAATGTGACAGTTTTTAAGGTTAAGTTGAAAATCCAATGTTTCCCATTGCGCATGCACAAGAAGCGCGGGACTATTTAAAATTATATAATATACACTTGCAATATTAGGTTAATATGACATTTTTTTAAGAAGCTAGGTATTCCTATAATTTAATTTAATTTGTTTTAAAAAATATTGAAAAACGTTTGTTAATATTTATCTGTATGACTATTCATAGTATTTATTGATTTCAAATAGGCCCGCGCTTTTCGACACATGCGCAGTTGAAAACGTTGGCACCCGCCGATGTGAAAAAAAGTTGCCTTGCTCAAGCATGGGTCAAAAATAAGTGAAAAATGGTTAAAGATTGTTCAAGGATGGGACATGTATGGATCGTTGGCGTGGCTTGAACATTGCTCGTGGCCACGACCCATGCTAAACTTTTAATGATTGTTCTAACACCAAATTCGACGCTTTCCATAGTTAATCATGCATAACAACAACAATAGGGAGTTCCGTTATGACAAAAACATTATTAATTCTCTCTTTTTATCATTTCCCAAAAATGAACCTAGTTTTAAGCGCTTTTTCGAACCAAAACTCATACATGCCCGAGCATCAAAATTGTATGCATCACACTAAAGGTAAGTTTCAGAAATGTATTAAAATTGGTTTAAATCTATATTTCATATTTCATTTTCTAATTCTAAAAAACAAATGGGAGACAGAGTTTTGACATGTGAAAAACTTTGTGAATCCCGTGATCCTAGAGACCGGCCCCAAAAACCGAACCACGAGGCACCTTACCCAATTTCATTTTGCACAATCACTGCTGCTGCCGCAAATTCATCGAAAATGCTTCATTTTGAAAAAAGTAACTTTTTTCTCTATTTTTGACTTGAATTGGGATACCCGGCTATAACAAAATTTAAATGGATAATGTTAATGTATTTATGTAAATACATTGTAATACTTTGTTTCTAAATATTCAAATGCAATATCTTTGTATGTTTTATTGCTTTCACATAATTAAAAATATTTCGAATGGGTACTAACATTTTGAATTCCGTACAAAACAATATTTTATAATGATCGCAATAGGCAAATTAACCAAGAAAGCAAAAAAATCTGCAAGAAAAGAAAATCGTACAGTTTATGAAGAATTTGTAGCCGATTACTTTCCTAAAACTGGTCAATGTGATTCTATGTGTAAAAACAGAACATGTATATTCAATTTTATTCGTTAATTTGTTGTTTTAATTTTCATGTCTTTGAAAATTATACTTTCTTCACAGCTTCTCCACGAAGTTGCTCGGATGATAAAGACCAAAAAAGTTAAATAATAACAAATCCAATCGGACGAAAGGTGATACAATTTAATCATAATTGTAATACTTATTTATTATTTGTATTGTATATTTGAAATAATTACCATTATTTCCACTTTATATCGACACTTGTTGTTAAAAGAAACCTCTCTTTGAGTGATCGTTTGAAACGACCACTCTAGCGCTGATTGTCTAAAAGAACCACTCTGTTTTTTGAGTTGGCCCCTCGTTTTAGTACGCTTACTTACACGGCAAACAGCAAATAAGTTTAGTAATTACCTCTCTCCGGCTTAAAATATTATTTTAAAATATTTTGAATTCGCGGATTTCGAGGAATTCACGGAATTTACGAGATTCAAGGAATTCACGGAATTCAAAGAATTCACGGAATGCAAGGAATTCACGAAATTCACGGAATGCAAGGGATTTACGTGAATTACGGAATTCGAAAATTTCACGGAAATTGAGCATGGTAAATATGAATATAGGTCTCCAACTTCAAGTCAAATTATTTCCTTTCTGGATACTTGAAATGATTTGGTGCTACGGAAGCTAGAAAAACCTTTGCAATTTTCATTCAGGCATGGCTCATTCTTCCAATTTAAGTCAAGTTGTTTTCTTTCTTAATACTTGAGATGATTTAGCGCTACTGTACCTGGAAAAAGCTTTGCAATTTTGATTAAGACTTGTACCATTATTTTTCGAAAAATTAAACTAGCAGGGTAGATGTAAATATACATCTCCAATTTCAACTGCAGCTTTTCTCCTTTTCAGTATTTGACTTGAATCAGCTTTACCGAAGCTAGATAAGAAGCTTTACAATTTTAATTGATGCTTGTGCCACACTTTTCCTTAGAATTGAACCAGCGGGGTAAAGCTGTGTATAAATTTTCTCTAAAATTGTAATCTATAACCTCAACTTTGAAAGTCATAGACGAAGTTTTCATTGACGACGTTACAGTTTCCAACGCAAACTACTACCATTTCCTTTTCTTCCTAATGTTGATTCTTCGCAGAAGAGTGTTAGTAAGGCCAAAGTTAATAAAACGTTGGTCTCTAATAAGCATATGTAACAGCGATTCTCGAAAAAACAATGATTGTGGTCGTTTTTTATTGACTTTGGATAAGAAATTTTTCGCTGATAGTTTGTAATCTGCATCTAAAAATTGATAAGAAACGACCTGAATATTGTAGGTGACAAGCAAAAAAGTAATTTTGGCAGAACAGTGTTATCAAGATTGTGTAAAGTGACATTGGGTAAGGTTGGCGTCGTGGTTCAGTTTTTGGTGTTGATCTCAGGATCACGAGATTTACAAAATTTTGCACATGTCAAAACTCTGTCTCCCATTTGTTTTTTAGAATTATAAAATTTCTGGCTCAAGTCGAAAAAATGTGTATTATCTCGCAATGGAACTCTAGGCTGCAAAATATTATTCTTATTTAACCATGAAATATAGATTTTAACCAATTTTAATACATTTCTGAAACTTACCTTTAGTGTGATGCATACAATTTTGATGCTCGGGCATGTATGAGTTTTGGTTCCAAAAAGCGCTTAAAACTAGGTTCATTTTTGGGAAATGATAAAAAGAGAGAATTAATAATGTTTTTGTCATAACGGAACTCCCTATTGTTGTTGTTATGCATGATTAACTATGGAAAGCGTCGAATTTGGTGTTAGAATAATCATTAAAAGTTTAGCATGGGTCGTTGCCACGAGCAATGTTTAAGCCACGCCAACAATCCATACATGTCCCATCCTTAAACAATCTTTAACCATTTTTCACCTATTTTTGACCCATGCTTGAGCAAGGCAACTATTTTTCACGCGGGGCATCTATCGGATATCAACGAACTAAAAAGGAACCCTTAATAAGAGTTCCATCAGAGCCTATAAGTTCTAAATGATCCCAAGTTTTACTTGAGCCGCAACATGACTGGGTCCTCAGTTTTTTCTGTGACTCTCAGGCATTTTAGAGAAAGCTTATGTGATCTAATAGTTATTATATTCTTCTTCATGAGAGTTATTTGGTTATTTCGTAAGTTTTTTGGCTTTTGACTCTATAGATGGAACGTTTCATGTATAGTATATATATAGTATATATCAGGGGTGAAGTAGCAACATTATTTTTGTCAACAGTAATAGAATGCCTTTCGCCCCCTCCCCCCTTCTATGGGTAGATTATCCACAGCTCCTTATTTTTACTAAAATCATGAAACCTGTGCCTTCTGTTTTTTTTCAGTTTCGTGCTGGGTATGTGTATTCAAACTGTTGGCTAGCCCCCTCCATGAGGTGAATATGATGTACTTGGGCAATCGTGTTTCACAGAGTCATGTTTACTTGAGCTTTTTCTTCTCTGAAAACAATTATTCTTGATGGGTTATACATCCTGCTTTGCGTATGCGAGGGGAAAAGAGAGTTGGTATATAAGCCGCGACCCGAATAGAAAAGGTTTAGTCAGTTATTGAGTAGAGGTTGAAATGAATCTTCTAATTACTGCTTTCTTTTTTGTGATGTGTTTGTACGTTCTCGTTGGAGCTACAGATGGCGCGGTTTGCGTAAAATTATGTCCTAATCGCAATGAATGTTGTACCTATGACCAATGCAATGATAGTGAGTCAAAAAGTCATTACTAATTACGAAAGGAAGATTTTAACCGTGTTTATTACATTTTAAATAGAAATCTGTTGTATTGCGACCTTTCACGGCATTTTAACTCTACTTCAATAATTTTTTATCAGAGGAGTTCTAAAAATTGTATTGCGCGCCGGATTAGAACTGTTTCTTTGGCAAAATACAGATTATTTTACTAACCTAGAGGCCACTTTGATGTATTGATATGAGATTATCAGCATTCAGGCACAGTTTGAAATAATAGTTCATAATACTGGGGTTGACTCATGATATATATTTTTACTTTCAGACAATCAGTGCGTGAGAAAGCCTCCCCATTAAATTTTGAACGTCGCAATGGCAATTCTTCAAGAACATCACTGTGTGGAAAATCTTCAAATATGATTTATGATGTTCTTAGTAGTTAAATAAAGACCATTTTCTGATGTTAATATTGCCACAAATAAATAAATAACAAAACTTAAAGGAATCGTAGTCATTTTACAACAGCCCGCATTATGGTAGTCCAAAAAATTACAATGTTTGAAAAATGCAGTGTGCACTGTAAATTTTATATCCTTGCTGCAGAAAAATCTATTGGTATATAATTCACTTCTTCTTGTACAAAATAGAACTTTCAGTGTACACAGTCTTATAGATATTTTTGAAACGAAATCATTCGTATCATATGAATTGTTTTCATGTTTAGTAAGTCATTTGGAAATTTTATTTCTCTTGGAATCAAAATTTTATATTATTATATATTTATTTTATTTTAGAAACAATTTATAAAGTGTTTCGTGAAGAATAGTAAGGAGAATCTTATCAAATACAAATCTTCAACAGAGTGAGCTAATTAGCAATCTAATTAAATCACATTGTAATTTCATTACAAAATAATTCGATAAACTGAATATTCAAATTTGAGCTCACTCCCGGAATCAATTTTTTAAAATATGTTTTCTAAAAACTTGGAAAATGACCCAAGATAGAAAACTAATGAGTGCGGATATAAATATGTAGATTTCAAAACAGGAAAATAACGTACAGATCGATCGTCTTTTCGCTACAAAATTGGTTTACTTATTTTTTCTTTTTGGACTCAAAATAACAGATGTGTATCGAGCTGTCGTTAAAAATTCAAGAAATTCTTAATTTGCAAAAGAATCATAAATGCTTCATAGATTAAGCTTTCCGAACAGGAACAACTAGAGGGCTCATCATTAGCGATACGTGGTACGAGTTCCGTCTGTATAGTAGGCTACAATTTTCCGATAATTGCTTTATGAACTACAATGATTTGAAAACGTTGAAGAGGGGTTTGATCAACATTATGTTTATGAATGGACGCAGGGGTACCTTTCAAACCATCACGAGATGTTAAAATAATTCAAGGATGTTCCAAGACAGAATTATATTTTATTTCACCTTCTTTTGAAAGCCAAGTAAAGCTGGTAAAAATAATGCATACATTTTCAGATGAAAATAGTGCAATAAAGCCATAATCTGTTTTTAATTTGAATGGCTTTCTCAAGACATTATTTACTTAAAATACGAAATAAATTTCACGAAATAGTGTATTCTCACAAGCTATTATTTGAACCTCACGTACACCTATGTAAGACTCGTTTCAAATCGAATTTTTCATAAGTCACCGTGACGCGTCTTAAACGTGAAAAAAGACAAACAGTTTTATGTTCTATCTGCTATATAAATTGTTGTTTGACAAAAATCAAATTTTTCCATATTATGTCGCTTTAATTCTATTTGATCAGATTTTTTATATTTATCAACTAAGCTGTTTCTCAATAAAGCTGAAGTTCCAAAAAATTCATAAGTGTTCTTAAACATGTACTTTTGCAAATGGTAATTTTTTACTTCAATTTAAGGATTATTTCAATTAGTAGAGCTTCAAATGTGAAAGATAATTATCTCGGCTCTGGATAGAGATTTCAAGCTGAACTCTAGTTTAGAAGAAGCTTCTTCATTCAGCGGCTTCGTCTCAAAAGTAGAATGGTCAATAAACATTATTAATGTCTGCATTAAAAGGGTCGGTATAATCACGATCTTGGTGAGTTTCAATACTGGAAAACTCGTATTGAAAAAACATCCTTTTTTGTTATTGTCGAATTTAAGCGTGAAACAGATCCCTTAAAAGGAAAGGTCAAGCTTCCGAAAGCCATAGACATAGACTGAATCTCCTATTCATTACACATAAGAAATTACGAATCTTCAAAGCGTCATTCAGCCTCTAAAGTCTACGCCTATGACTTTCGGGAGCTTGACCCTTTCTTTTGAAACATGGAAGTCAAGAAATGACGTTTGAGTCTTTTATATTCGTAATTATCATATTCTAATTAATGTAACAATAAAAGTGAAAGATATTGTATAGAATATATTCTCAACCTTTGCACAATTACATGTTCTTATATTAACTTTTTGCGTGAAAAAGAAGAATTCTTTTCATCAAATTGACCGTGTCTATGTTCTCCGCGATTCAGTGAGCGTAGAACAAATATTTTGACTGTATGTCAGAGATAATAGCTGTCTTCGTGTTGGTGTAGATTTTGTTTGGCAAAGATGTGACAATAGAGAAAAAATATATGTTTAATGGAAACGGAATGTAATGTATGTAAATATAATGTAATGCCTTCTTACTCACTCGTCCCTTTTTTTGATATGAATATGAAAGTCGTGAATGTAACAATGTTTATAAATAGATCATAATAAGAGAACTGTTCTGCAGAATAAAAATTTTCGTTGCGAGCAGCTCTGGACTACGACTTTGGCATTTATATCAAAGTTTCGATTATTAAAAGATAATGATTAGGCTTTTTTAAAATGTTATTTTTTTTACTCTTACTTTGGGTTATTTAAATTTTATTGATAATTATGAACTGAATTTTGAATAATTCTGAGTGAAAAGTCACTAATTTTCAGAAAAATTGACTGTTTGAATTTGTAGAAGAATGTAGGTTATGTCATTTGATACGAATGATTTTTTATTAATCTTACAGTAAGTTATCTACTGAATAAGGTTCCTGTAAATGAATATTTTAGTATCCTTTAGAAAATTGGCTATATTTTTTTCGATATTTGTCACTGCATCAATTTACATTTATTCTCGGAGACATTTTAGTCAAGATTTTCCTAAGTAAATTGCTGCCAAATAAGATCAAAACAAAAAATTCCACAAAATCATGTTTTTGAAAGAACTAAGGGTTATAAATTATATTGGTTTGCGGAAACTTTTTAAATAAATTAAAAAATAATTTTAACGGGACATACACGGCAATATTTTACTGCGCTATTGTTTCAGGAATTCTTGATAATTTTTTGATAGGAGGCGTAGGTTTTGCTCTGATCGTAAAAAATAACATTATAAATAGGAAAAAATTTTTTTTTTGGAAAACGACACAAGATACGAAAAAATATGAGGATACAAAACTGCTCACTAAAATAGGATCTACAAATTTTGTTATAAATAATTTTCAGATAGAACGAGTAGATTTTCTTTTAATGGTAAAAAAAAAGAAAAATAAACTTTTAGATAAACGACACTAGAGACAATCTCTAGATCTACAAATTTCTTGTAAACTCTTGTTATAAAAATATATTGATAATAAAAAAATTACCTTTTCCGAAAAATGACACAAGCTACAATAACATTTTATTTAACAAAAATGTTCGCCTAAATTATATCTACAAATTTGTTCGGAACCACTTTACGCCAGGATGCGTATTTTTAGTTGAGATCGTAAAGATTAACATGGAAAATAAACTAATGAACTAATTAACCAATGCATGTTGTGAATTGTAATAATATAAATTTATTGAAATGTTACATTATTCTGGATAGCTGAGAATATAATTTAATGCAAAATAAAAAATAAATATTAAAGTAATCATGACAAATAAAATTTGTACTTTATTTTGCAATATCTGAATGAGCAATCCCAGGCCGAGGTACATAAATAAATGTAATATACATTTGATATAACAGTAATAAACATAATGTAGAAAAGTTCACATTTTTGAAAAAATCGAGTGCGAAGCACGACATACGTGATGAGAATATTTTTGTTAAAGCCGAAAGAGCTTTAACAAGAGAGAATTCACAATTATCAAATTACAGTTGTCGATGCTTTAACCTTTAGCCAGAAAAAATAGTTTCTACGTCGGTGCCAATTTAAACTATGCAACAACAAAAATAGGTAAAAAGAAAATTTATTTATCTAAAACAAATTTGCTTATATACACCCTGTACAATAAATAAAAAAAAAGATGCGTAATACAGTTTTGTTTTGAAATCGGTCTTAAGCTGATGCCATAATTTGTTCGTCTCAATTATATCTACAAATTGGCTTTGATCCATTTTTTATAGGAAGTGTAGTTTTTGATCTAATCGTGAAAAATTGATCCTTTTTGATTAGAAATTCATGCTATTTGATGAATGTCCGCCTTTTTGGTGTGAATTTAATCTTCTCATTAATTTTTTAAAAAATGACTGATCATTTTAGTTCAAGAACCTGTTTTTTGATGAAGACTGAACTATTTTGTCGAAAATTCTTCTTCTCTTGGTTTAAAATTCATCTATTTTATTTTGAAAATTCTTTTTTGGTCTTTAAAAAAATGATAATTAACTAATAATATAACTATTTCATTTTTTGTTAAAACGTGATCTTTTTTAGTAAAGCATTCATGTATTTTGTTGAACATTTGCCTTCTTCAATAGAAAATTAGGTTTCTATGCTAAATATTTCATTTTTGTATAATAATTCATTATTTCAGTAAAAAGACCTTTTTTTTGGTTAAAAGTGTTTCTATTTTGTTGAAAATCCTTTTTTTCTTGTTAAAAATTCATCATTTGGTTGAACATTTATCTTTTTAGTTTGAATTGAGATATTTTCCTCAAAATTCATGTAATTTGTTAATAATTCATTCTTCTTGGTGAAAAATTGATCTTCTTGATTGACATTTTATATTTTTTGTTAAAAATTCATTTTTTTGCGGTTGACAATTACACTATTTTGTTGAAAATTCGTTTTTCATTTTAAATTATTTGCTTAATTAGGAACTAAGTAACTATTTAATTTGTTTGTTAAAAATTCATGTATATTCTCAACAATTCATTATTTTTGGTATAAAATTACCCTTTTTCGTTAAAATTTGTTTGTTTGTTAAAAATTCATTTTCTTGTTTAAAAATTTGAATATTTGGATCAAAATCTATGTATTATGTCAAAAGTTCACCGTTTTTGGTAGTAAATTAATATTCTTGGTTGAGCATTTACCCTTTTAGTTGCAAATTTACTCTTATTTTCAAAAATTTAACTTTTTTTTCAAGTTTTTTCATAAAAATTAACTTTGGAACTAATACAAATTTAACTATTCAATTTTTTGTTGAAGAGTCATCTTTTTTTAATAAGTATTTAACTATTTTGGTAAAAATGTATGTGTTTAATTAAATATTCAGCTTTTTTCGTAACATAATAATCTCTTTGCTATCTTGAATATCACATTCGGAACATGCAGTGTAATTGAATTTTTAACAAATAGAAAAAAAAACGCCTGACAAAAAGTCGTCTGTAGGAGAAAATAAATTGGAAATTGTATAATTCAAGAAAATAAAAGGAAGTTAGTTATTTAAATAAGGTTGCTTTCGCATTATTATACTATACTATACTATACTATTATTATACTATAGTTAATTTTTTTATCCTTTGGTCTACTGTTTGTCATAGAAAATAATGGAAAATTTTTATTCTTGAAAAAATATTCTCCTTTTTATTAGCATTATCTTTCTTTGCACTAGACACGTGAAACACATCTCCAATGTGGCTGTATTATCATAGTTCAAATAAAACTGTTATGTTATTACATATATTCTTTGGTGATGAAATAATTCTAAAGTTCTAATATTCTCGAAACATGTTGACAAGAAAAAATTCACAATTCATGTAAGGAAATGAAAAATTTTTATTAATTAATAAATATTTCTCTTTATACGTATAGAAATCAAACTTCTTTTTATCGTTTTCACTAATCTTAGGAAAATATATTTCATTCATAATATTAATGTCTTAAATATATTTATATACGAAATAATATGAAAATAATAACAAATTTCTTTAAACTATTAATCAAATCAATTGTATACTTATTGCTATTTTGAAATAAATTCAATGATTTTTTAATCAATATAATATTCACAATTGAAATTAATTGCAGATTTAGGAAAAGCGATACTGAATACTTTAATTAGGAAAAATTGTACCTGTACATTAACGGATTCAAGGGATTTCACAGTCCAATGTGATAATTAATAAAATAATATTTTCATAGAAAAGATTATTCATATCTTATTGGATTCAAGGACAATAACAACAAAAGGATAAGTTTTGATTATAGATTGACACTGAAGCTTCCTTGATTTTATTTCTATCATATACTGCAGACAGATTGACAGTTAAACAAATTCAAAAGATGGTGATTTTGATAAGAGAATACAAGTTTTTTCCCAACTTTTTGAGATTATTGTTTGAACAATTGAAAAAATATAAAAATTTCTAAAAAATATTTAAGTTCATTAAATGTACATAGTACATTAATAAATAGTTTATATGCGGGCGGGGAACCCCGAAAATGAAGAATTTTCCTGCTGAGGAAGCCTAAAAGGCCTCAAAACATGTTGGATCATGGTAGTATAAAAAAGACGAATAAATAATGATGAAAAAAGAACGAGGTGCTTTGGTTGCCTCTTTTCTTATTCCTCCCTCTCTTTTCAATTGTCATATAACTGTATCTAATGAGTCGATTACAATGTTGTTCAGAAGCATATTTCTCTTATTTCAACTTCTTTTGTGCAATTATGTTACACAAATTGACTTTCTTGAGTATTTGTTTTAAAAAAGCGGTTTTTAAGGAACATACTTTTTGTATGTCTTCCTGTGAAATTTTGTTTCACAATTTGAATTTTTAAGTTTATCTTCAAAACAAAGTACTTCCTCAAATTTAATAAACAGAGACATTGAGCTATAGATCGCGCTATCGTTCTCCAAAGTTCGGTTCTTTTTACTGTTCTCAAAAGTTTGGTTCATGGTTACTCTAACAATTTTCTTTTCTTAAGGTAATTTCATTAAGGTTACACGATTATTCGTGGATGGCCCCACATTTATTTTTCGAGAAATGCACAAATTTTAAAATACTTTGTTCTCTTCACACTTATCCGTTTGATCAACAGTTTTCAGAGAAATAAACATTACTTGAATTTTTTTCTTATATGATATAATGATGCAACAGTATTAATGTATACGGAACAAAAGATTTCACTCTCTCACCGAATTTTTTGTTTAAATTATGAAAACCAATTCGATGTGAAAGCATGGTGCAATCTGAATTGTTGCCCTACTAAGATAGCTTTACAAATTTATTTATCGCGATTGTCTGAAGTTTGACACCAATATTAGTTTTTTACGAAAAAGAAGTCATGAATGCTTTCTCAATTTATAGAAAAAAAATTTACATAAATTGTAGAAAACAGACTATATATTTTATATGGTGTGAATTATTTCATACAAAAATAAAATTCTTAATTTTAGTTATAGTTTGCAAATGAGTGAAGCAATCTGCTGGTATCGATAAACAGCTTATATGATTTTTTCCGTGTACATTTCTCCTCTTCTGTTTTGTGGCGTACATGTTTCATAGAGTCATGTTTACTTGAGTTTGTTTTTTACTGACAAAATTTGTTCTTGGTGGGTTATACATGCTGCTTTATCTTATTTTCTTAGTTACGTGTGGGGTATGTGTACCCGTTCTATTGGCTAGTCACCTCCACGAGTTAAATGCGATTTACTTTGGCGTACGTTTTTTATAGTGTCATGTTTACTTGAGTTTGTTTTTCGCTGATAAAATTTGTTCTTGATGAGTGATCCATGCTCCTATGCTTATGCGCGGGAAAAAAAGAGTTTGCATATGAACCGCGACCGCCATCGAATAGGTTCAGTTATCATTGAATAAAAATTGAAATGAATTTGTTCATTATCGCTTCCTTCATCGTGATGTGCGTGGCTATTGTCATTGGATCTACTGATGAACATGGTTGCACACCTCTTTGTAAGCGTGGTATATGTTGCAGCGGCTTCCATTGCTTTGATAGTAAGTCAAAAAGTTATTACTAATCACGTAAAGAACGTTTCCGCCGTGCTTTTTCAGATTTTAACTTAAATTCTATCGTATTATGGCCTTATATAGAATTTCGATTCTACTTTAATTTTTTATCAGAGGAGTTCCAAAAATTGCACTGCTAGCCGGATTTGAACCGATTTTTTGACAAAACACAGATTATTTCACTAGAATAGAGTCACCTTTGATGAATTCAATTGTGATTATCAGAATTTAATCATAGTTTGAAATAATAGTTAATATTACTGGTATCGATTAATGAAACATTTTATTACTTTCAGGTCACTGCGTTCAAGATCACCCGCCCGCCTAAATTTTGAATGCCGCGATGGCAATTCTTCAAGAACATCACTGTGTGGAAAATATTTTAATATGATTTATGGTGTTCTTGGTAGTTAAACAGAGTGCAGCTTTCTGATGGAATATTGCCACAAATAAATAATTAACAAAACTTGAAGGAATCGTAGTCATTTTCCATTACAGCATTAGGGTAGTCCAAAAATCACAATTTTGAAAAATTCAATGTGCACTTGAAAATTCTTTATCCTTGTTGAAACGAAATCAATTTGTATATAATTTACTTTATTGCTTGTACTAAATAAGACTTTTGAGTGTGTAGAGTCTTGAATATATTTTCGATACGAATTCATTGGTACCACCTAAATTGTTTTCATGTTCATTTATTCATTTTTAATTTTTCTTTCTCTCAGAATCAAAATAAAAAATTTCGAAGAAAAGCAAACAATTTATGCGGTAGCCGTGAATTCGCATTAAAAATATCTACAAATCTAAGTAACTGAAAGTCCTAACTATTAGAATTAAAACTAAATTTTGTAAAAAAAACTCTAAATTCATTTTGTATAAATGTATACATCACCATTAAATTAATCATGCAATATTAGACAAATATTGTCCTGAAAATCCTTTTTTAAGCTCAAAATCAATGAAGATATTGAGATTACCCTTTGACCTCAATAAGGAAGTGTAAGATTTGATTTGATTAGATGAAATATTTTTACGGATTTTCGTTTTTTTCTTCAAAAACGGATAAGAATCTATAAGTGCACATTAATGTCGTGATTTTAGCCACGTCATATTATTACTAGTTTATTATTAATATAATTTTACTGTCACTAAATTGCGTGAATTTATTATTAAGGTTATAATGAAATAAGAAGTGAAAATTTCAACTAGCTTTGTGCCTCTTATAAGCAATTTAGCATGATAGCCCCTTCTTATCTATATGCAACAGTTTTGGGTAGTAACTTGTTACAATTAACTAAGCTACTCAAAAGTTACGTTATTTGTAACTTTTAGAGTAACTTCTTCACTATTTCAAAAAGTAACTTGTAATGTAACTTAGTTACGATTTTTGCAGTAACTTGTAACTTTAATTTTAGTTACTTAGAAGTTACTTTCAGTTTTTTTGTATATCTTCTTATTAAGAGAGTTTTATGGGTCAGTTATGGGTAGAAAATTAATCACTTTTGGTTAGGGATTCACCCATTTTATTGGAAATTCGTCTTCTTAGGTTGAATTCAACTCTGATTAATTTCAAATTGAAATATTTTTTGGTTCAAATAATATTAACTATTATATTTTTCGTGAAGAATTCATCTATTTTTGTTGAAAATTTAACTACTTGGTTGAAAATTCATGTATTATGATAGAAATTTCAACTATTTGGTAGAAAAGTAACCTTTTTGTTGAAGTCATATTTTCGGGTTGAAAACGTATCTGTGTCGTAGAAAATTAGCCTTCTTGGTGTAAAAGTTCAAAAATTTATAGAAATTATTTTTTCTTTCTGGGCTTGAAATTTGGCTTTTTCGTTTTAAAATTTATCTCTTTGGGAAACAAATTTTATTTGGTTGTTTTTGAAAATGCAACTATTCTTGTAGTTTTTCAGTTTAATACAACTCTATTTGATTTCAAATTTAATTATATATTATTATTTATATTATTATTTAGTTATATATTATATATTTATATTAGTTACAAATTAATATATTTGTTAAAAACCCAACTATTTTGTTAAAAATTAGTCTTTTCTGGTTGAAAATTTGACTACTTGTTTGAAAAATGAACTACTTTGTTCAAAATTCAGATGTTTGTTTGAAGATACATAATTTCATTCGAAAATTCACCTATCTGGTTGAAAATGTAGTTCTTTGTTTAAAATTCTTTCTTGTTGGTGGTAGAAAATCAAAATATTTGGGTAGAAAATGTAACAATTTGGTTGAAAATTAACTTTCATATTGAAAATGATTATTTTTGGTAGAAAAATCAAACGTCTGGTTGAAAATTTATGTATTTTATTTAAAATTGAACTATTTCGGAGAAAGTCCAACTATTTCGTTGAACAGTAACTTTTTTTCTTTAATTCATCATTTTGGCTTGAAAATTCAATTTTTTTGTAGGAAATTCATCTTTTTGGTTTAAAAATTCAACAATTTAAAGGCATTTTTTTCTTAGATCAAAATTCGCCTTTTTCGTTTCAAAATTTATCTCTTTTGGTGAAAAAATCTATTTTTTTTTCTCTCAAATACAACTATTTTGGTAGAAAATGAATTTGGTTCAGGCTTTTGCTATTTTGCTGAAAATTCGTGTTTTCTGAATAAAAATTCAAATACTTGGTTGAAATTTCAACTACTATATTAAAAGTTTAGTAGTTCAGTTGAAGATTTATTATTTTAGTTAAAAACTCATTTCTTTGGTTGAAAATTTAAGTAATATGTTTCAAATTTATTTGTCAGAAAATTCAAATATTTTCGTAGTAAATAAAACTATTTGGTTGAAAATTAACTTTTTTGTTGGGAATTTTACTCTTTTGTTGAAAATTTGTCTTTTTTGGTTGAAAATTTATCTACTTAATTGAATGTTGAACTAGTTTCTTAAAAAGACTGCTTCACTCCGTGGTACACAATACACTATTCTATAAATTATCAAATTAATTATTTTGATTTTTAACTTATAAAATTAAGAAAGTAAAAAAAGTAACATTCTTTTGATAGGACGCGTAGTTTTCGTTTTTATTGTAAAAACTAGCATTTAACATTTTTTAAATACAATTTTTGAAAAAACGACACAAGATACGAAAAAAATGAATCGATTAACATTTTTTACGGAAGAAGATCTACAAATTTGTAAGTGATCTTTGAAAGTAAATTTTTTAAACGAACCTAATATTTCTGAGAATTGATTGTATCTTTAGAAAAAAATTGAATAAAATTAAAAAAATTTCATTTGAATCTCAATCAAACAATCTTGAGAGTTCATTTGACAGTTTATCGGTATAATATACCTGATAAAATCATAATCAAGAAAGCTTAAATTTCAATCTATGATAAAAACTTAGCTTTTTATAATTTTTTTCAATAAATCCCGTCAAAGATGTAATTTCTTCTGTTCAAACATTATTTCTCATCGCATTGAACAAAATAAATTTTTTTTCTTGTTCTAAAAATATCTACTGATTTTAAAACAGGGATGTCCATCCGACCGCCATGAGACGCTCGTAATCATAATTCTTTTCAAAAATTCCCCATTCCAAGTAGAAATTGTAATTCTTTTGGAATGTTCCAAGAGATAATTATACTTTATTTTACTTGTTTTAAAAATCCAGGTATAACTGGTCAAAATAATGCATACATTTCGAAATAAAAATGATACAAACAAGCCATAAACTGTTTTTAACATGATAGCCTTTTTCGAGAATTATAAGTATTTGTCCGCTTTTGGCGTAGGTGAAGAAGTAATAATAAATCTAAAAGAATGGTTATACACTTTATAATCGTCACAAGTATAATTAACTACATTATTTACTTGAAAAAAGAAATAAATTTTACGAAATATTGTATTCTTACAAACTATTTTTAAACCCTAAATACACTTGAGTAAGATTCGTTTCAAATTAAATTTCTATTTATGCACTGTCACGCGTCTTAACCGTGAAAGAAGACAAACAGTTTTATTAGTTGACAAAAATTAAATTTTTCCATATCATGTCGCTTACATTAAAAACGTAGGTCTCCCTGAATGTTCGGGAAAATATTTTCAAATTTTATTGTAAATTTCTAGGATATATCTACAATTTTGAATCCATGACACTTAGTCTCCCCCAGGAAAAGCGATCTAATATGATTTTTATTCATTCTATTTATTGAAAATAATACCCAACAGCCGAGGTCAATTGAAAAGTACACTGTTAGAAAAATCTGTACAAGATTTAGTATACATGCAATGGAAGCAAGAATGCACAACATGAAATTAAATTTAGTATACCAGCGTACAGTAAATTTAGTATATGCATATACTGAATTTAGTATGCACGTACATGAAATTTAGTATACGCGCATACTAAATTCAGTATACATGTCTCGAAATTTAGTATACGCATATACTGAATTCAGTATACCCGTTCCGTTTCGCGTGGGTTCCGTCTTCATCATCTGTAAACATGATCAGATGAAAAATGAAATTAAAGAACAAAGTTTTAATTTTCAAATAACCATATCGTTGAGCTACATTTAAGTTAATAAATTAAAACATAACTTTGAAAGAAACTGAAACAAATTCAGAGACATACGAGCCTGCCACCGGCCACGTTGCCCGACTCGCGTAAATCGAAACGCGCTTGCGCAGCTGAATATAGTAAACACGTATATGAATTTTAGTATACAGAAACTATAAAATTCATATACATGAAAGAAACTTATCGTACACTTAATAAATTTAGTATACATATAACTTCATGTAGGAAATGTAGTATACGTAAGTATACTAAAATTGCAAAGTTTAATGAATTTAGTAAACATATAGGAAATTGAATATGCCCGTGTATACTGAAATGGCAAACATTTATAACAGTGTATAAATCTTAATTGTAGCAATACAGTGCATTAACATGTACCTCAAGTTTAATTATAATACGCTGAAAATAATTTATCTTCTCACCTTTATACTATACGAGAGATTATGAAACTTTTTCTTCTGTTTTGAAGACTGATATATCAATATTAGAATTCGTCGACGTATAAACGACAAAGTCATTCATGATAGTGCACATTCGGAAAATCTTTGAATTTCTAATAAGATTGTTAATTTTTGTTGGAATATAGAATACTTTTCTTTGTCTAGAATTCCGGAGTTCGAAATAAGTGTTGAATTTTCCCTAAAAGATATTGACAATCTACAAAGTTTCTCATAATCTTAAACACAAATACTAGTAGCATGTAATTGTAACGTTTTTCTAGCGTGAAAAAATTGCATTTTTTACATAATTGTAGATAATCGCTGCATATTTGTGGGTAATACCCTTCCTTTCTGAAGAACAATAGTCTAAGAAATCTTTTTTGAATTTTTTCAAGTGCATTTAGTTGGTTCCTTTGATGCGGTTCCCATACGATCGCGCCATATTTTAATTTCGATCTGACTAAAGAGATGAACAATGTGACTATGGTATTGTTTTCCTTAAGAAATTCACAAGATCTGGTTATGAAAACTAGAGCTTTCGGTATCAAATTAACTGTTGCATTAATATGTGGAAGAGGTTTTTAGGCTGATTTCAAATTCGAAAAAATTTCAAATTGAAAAAAATTATGCCAATTTTTGGACAAATGATACAAGCTACGAGATCCAACAGATTCGCACAGCGGGCAGATTTTTAATATTAGAAACCTTTAATGTTTAATAATTCTAAAACCTTGAAAAATTATATGATCTTTGATTATACGATGATTATAATATGATGATAGATATTGTATTATATGACATCGTTAGAAATTAATCATTTTGAAATTGTATGGACAAAGTAAATAAATGAATTTGAAGATTATATTCAATCTTTCGAAATCTATACTTTTAATAAATTTTCTCTATTTCCCAGTGAAAATGAAAAAATGCATTTAAGTAAAAAAAACTGACTCACGACTTCTGCATAGATAGGGAGTTTTTTGTAAACAAGTTTCAACATTGAAAATGATATTCTTGGGTATTTTCACGGTCATCTGATATACTTTTCTCACTTTTCATCCCAACACAACCGCAAGAAGAAATTCTGGGTCACATTGGTTTATAACCGTAGGCCATGCACTTGAAGAATTATACAAATATTTACATGCGTCGACACAACGCGTGGTAGGAAATTCGAGCGTGGAAAAAAATGTTTGGTATCTTGGGGTTATTATTGATTATGATTGATTTAAGTTTTTCGAATCATTTATTTTTTCCAAAATTAACATCGGAAAGTTATAATCGCCCCAATCCCGTTAGGGGCCGCACTTACATTACGTAACTGATTATAGGCATTATTTCTAGAAATAATAAGATGTGGGACTTGAAACTAATGGAAATTTGTTGTATTCAAAATAATGCAGGCTTTGCAAAATACACTGATTTTTCTTGACCAATTTTTCATTTCCCCTGACCATTAATATCAAAATACCAGCATTTTGATCTTGCAATATTTTTGACATAGGATCTTTCATGAACGGAATAAGACAATATTTCAGATACGAAATTAAAATTTTCAAATTTATTTATTTATTGTAAACAATTACAAATTTCTACTATGAAGATGTCTTTACAGCAAAGTACTTGAATTTTCGAAGAAAAAATTAAATGTTCAACAAAATAATTAAATTTTCACCTAAAGAAATCAAAAAAATATGAATTCTCAACAAAAATGTCTAATAGTTAATATTTCATCCAAAAAAATAAAATTTCATTCAAAAAAATGATTTTTAAAACCAGAAAGACGACATTTGAAGAAATGAAGGTTTTTCAATCGTGAAATTAGAAGAATTCATCTGAATTGTTGAACCTTCAAGCCAAAAGACGAATTTTCTGTACAAAAATTGAACTTTCAACCAGGAAATATGAATTTTCAGAAAAAAATTTATTTTAACAAAAAAGTTAAATTTTCAGCCAATATGAAATGAGCCATCATTCAAAGAAAACATTTTTTCAACAAAGTAGTTCAACTTTAAATCTACGCAGTTGATTTCTCGACAAAGTGGTTCAACCAAAATTTGTAAACAAAATAATTGAATCCTCAAGTTTTATTGACTTTTCAATATCAAAATATCAGTTTTAAACAAGATGTAAATTGTCTAGGAAAAGAGTTGAATTTTTAACCCAACAAGACAAATTTTCAACGAAACAGTTGAATTTTCAACCAAAAAGCATGACTTTTTAACAAAATTTTTGAATTTTCAATCAAAAAGTTGCATTTTTATCGAAGAAAAATGAAATTTCTAATAAAATAGATGAATTTTCAAATGAGGAAGAGAATTTTTTCTAAAGAATAGTTGAATTTTCATGCAAAGAAGATTTCAGTTGAATTTTCAAAACTAAGATATGAATTTTGAACTAAAAGTGAATTTTCTACGAAAACAGTTGAACTTTCAACCCAAAAAGACAAATTTTTAACAAAACAGTTGCATTTTAGACCAGAAGGGATGACTTTTTAACAAAATTTTTGAATTTGCAATCAAAGAGTTGCATTTTTATCCAAGAAAAATGAAATTTCTAATAAAATAGATAAATTTTTAAATTAGGAAGACAAATTTTCTAAAAAAAAAGTTGAATTTTTAGGCAGAGAAGATTTCAGTTGAATTTTCAACACTATTATATGAATTTTACACAAAAAGTAAATTTTCTACGAAAACAGTTGAATTTTCAACTCAAAAAGATGAATTTTCAACAAAAAAGTTGCATTTTTATAAAAAAATGCAATTTCTACTAAAATGAATGAATTTTCAAATTGAAAAGACAAATTTTCAACAGCAAAAAAAGTTGAATATTCATGCAAAGGAGATTTCAGTTGCATTCTCAACATTAAGATATGAATTTTAAACAAAAAGTAAATTTTCTACAAAAACAGTTGAATTTTCAACCCAAAAAGAAGAATTTTCAACAAAATAATTAAATGTTCAACCCAAAAGTATAACTTTTAAACAAAATTGTTGAATTTGAAACAAATAGTAAAATTTATATCCAAAAAGATAATCTTCAATAGGAAACAACCGCAAAAAAAAATAAATAGAAATAGAAATGCAAGGCAAAAAATTACTAATAAGAATATTATATTATTAAATATCAAAATACCAGAATATTAAACTTGTAACATTTTTAACCTAGAATCTTTTATAAACGGAATAAAATAATTCCACCTTTCTTTTTCTTGATAGTTATTCAAATTTATAAAAATTTCCTGACTTCTCAAAAAATTGTTGTTGGCTAGGTTCGTTTTTCGAAATACAGCAGCTCATTAAGAATAATTAAATTATAAAATTATTGTTCCATCAAGATAATTAATGTGTACGGGAATATGAATTATAATAATATGAACAGAATTAACAAAATTATCCCAATTACATTTTGCGAATGGACACAAATTTAAAAAGTTCTATAAGATATTAATAATCAAGTAAATTATATTATGTTATTTTTGAAGTACAATGCAATGATTTCTAGTATTTTTTTCGTTAATCTTGAACTTTTTGTTTTAAATTTAATCTCGTGAAAAATCTTTTAAACTTACATATTTCGACAATTTAAATTTAATTTGGTTAAAATTGTTGTTAAATTATAATTTGTGTTATTTCTTTAAAGTTTCTTCTTTATATCGCGTTGTTATACTGAAAATAGGATTTTTTTTTCATAGCATTTTTTATAGATAAAATAAAAAATCCGAGTCTTATGAAAAATGGGTAAAGCTAAATTTTGTAGCTATTTTGAAATGCTACAATTATTCTCAAGAGTATTCTTTAATACTTTTTCACTTATTTTGCGTCTCTTGGAATATTATACAAATTTTCGATTATTACGTAGCAATTTCGATAAATAAGAGGAATTATTTCTGAACTGACGTTACCCAAAAAAAAAAAAAAAAATTCTCCGATCGAACTCAAACTTTGGCAAAATGTAGCCCTGCTAGGTGGCAATTTATAGACGTCAAAATTTTCCATTGGAAGAAATATTAATTGAGTGGAAGGGGTCTAATTTTTAGTTGTTTTTTGGTATAACATCGCATTGAGGAAATTGTAACTCTTTTAGAACCAAAATTTTGGGATTTATATTTGCGATAGGGTTGATAATAGACCTTCAGAAATGAAGTTCAAAAATGAATTTCAATTTTTTCGAATTTCGTCAATTTTTCCGATTTTATCTTAGGCTTAAAAAAAGCAAAGGTTCTTTCCTTTGAAAAATATCAGGCGAAATTCGAAAAATGAGTGAAATTTATTTTTGATCTTCATTTTTGAAGGTAAAATATTTATTTTTTCAAAAAACGCTTACGATGGATGGAAAGGGCGTGAAAAGTCCTATCAAGACGAAATTTTGTTCTATTGATTGTAATCAATTACAAGTCGCTGAATTCGATAGTGGACCCAAAAAATAAAAAAATACCATCCCATCCCTCTCGGAAAATATTTGCCCAAAAGAAACACATTTTAAAAAGAAATTTTCATCTAATATGATTCACAAAGATTTACAAATTTTATTTTGCGGTTGGACATCATCAGTTGGGCTTGAGTGACAATTTCAAAAATATTATCGACTTCTAAAATAAACTTTAAAGAAGGGTTTATAATTTTTCTCAAAAGTAAATGATTTCTTGATAATTGTTATAACCTAAATATTAAATAAAATACAACAGCACAGTCGGTCGATTATCTACATAATTTTACATTTTACGTTAGTCATTTCACTTTTCATTTCTCACATGTCACTGTTTTTTTTTGGTCAAGTTTACGTCCTAGTTTAAATCCCACGTGAACTTGACAACAAAAACAATGTATCTCTCAATTGTTTCCGGAAATCTGAAAATGTATCAAATTTCGTCAATCTTAACACCAGTTGATATTTATTATTGATTTTTCCAGTTTTCGCGTATGTCTCACCGTTTTCAAAATATTTAGAAATTATTTTTCCCTCTTGAAAATCTTTTTATGGGGTTAGTTTGTGGTGGCCGAGGACCAACCCTTGTATAAAACCCTAAAAATTTTGTCAGTTTCACGTATCTCGCCGGTTGCGAGATCAATCAATTTCTGTTTTTATAATTTTGAAAATGCTTCTACTAGGTTTTTTCATGGTCTTTCAAGTTTGACGAAAAAAGCATACTTTGAGGGTAAAACCTAGACTGCTGACACAGTCTAGGCAAAAAACTGATTATTCGTTTTAATTAAAGAATTATTTCTATCAAATATTAAATACCTGAGACTCAGTTAACTAAAAATCTTATTTCACAGAAGAAATCAATTTTACGAAATATAGTGTTTTTATAAATCATTCTTTAAGCCTTAAATACACTCAAGTAAGACTCGTTTGAAATTAAATTTCTTTCTATTCACCGTGACGCGTCTTAAACATGAAAGGAGACAAACAGTTTTATCTTGTACCTACTATATGAATTGTTCGTTGGCAAAAATTAAATTTTTCCATATCATGTCATTTAAATTCTATTCAAAGAGATTTTCGATATTAATCAATTAAATCAAATGAATAGATTTCAAATTCGCACTGAATAGTTGTATTATCCACGAACTTTTTCTCTAAATCATCGATTTTTTTTTCAAATAACAAAATTTCGCTTTTGGAAATTGAAATTTCTTTTTAAATATTTTTTTACTCATCCCCTGAATCTTTTGCTCTAAATTGAAACGTAGTTTGTAAAAAATGTAAACAGTTTATGAAAAATTGGAAACTTGCGTCTCCCAAGATGGCCGGGGAAATATTTTCAAATTTGAAAGCCTATAAACATATTCTAAGTTTTTCTTTCCATTTGAAACAAAAGTCGTGATTTTCAGTCAGTCCTAAATAAAAATGGCTTATTCGATTTCCTTAATGATTGTTTACTATTTGCATCGTTTTCAGGAAAATTCTATCATTCAGGAAGTAGTAGAGTTATTAAAATTGTTAAAGTTATTGCAGTTATAAAAGTTAAGTTTTATAAAAAGTTCCTGAATAATATCCAATGAAAACTTAATGAACAGAAATATTGCGTAGCCTTCTTACTGCTTCAATAAATCTGAAAATGTCACACAATCGCGTTGTTTTATCAAACGAAGTGTCTGCACTGTCAATACTGGTGGAAAGGCAGTATTCCAGTACCGACAATTTTTCTACCTCTTATTTTGGAAAGCATATTTTAGCCGTACCAAATCAGCTCTCAGGCATTTTAGAGGAAGCTCATGTGATCTAATAGTTATTATATTCTTATTCATGAGAGTTATTTCGTTATTCCGTAAGTTTTTTGGCTTTTGACTCTATAGATGGAACAATGAAATAACTCTCATGAATAAGAATATAATATATATAAAAACACATATATATATATATATATGTGTGTATATATGTATATGCACAGATCCTTATTTTTACTAAAATCATGAGACCTGTACCTTCTGTTTTTTTCAGTTTCATGCTGGGTATGTGTATTCAAACTGTGGCTAGCCCCCTCCATGAGGTAAATATGATGTACTTTGGCAATCATGTTTCACAGAGTCATGTTTACTTGAGCTTGTTTTTCTCTGATAACATTTATTCTTGATGGGTTATACATCCTGCTTTGCGTATGCGAGGGGAAAAGAGAGTTGGTATATAAGCCGCGACCTGAATAGAAAAGGTTTAGTCAGTTATTGAGTAGAAGTGAAAATGAATCTTCTAATTATTGTCCTCTTCTTTATGATGTGTATGAATGTTCTCGTTCGAGCTGATGATGGCCCGTTTTGCGCAGGATCCTGTCCTAAGGGTGATGAATGTTGCAAAAGGGACAACTGCGTAGGTAAGTCAAAAAATCATTATTAGTTACGTAAGGAAGATTTTAACCGTGTTTTCCACATTTCAAATATAAATCTTTTGTATTGCGACCTTTTACGGCATTTTAACTCTACGCCAATAACACAGGCCGACAAAATTTAAAGCCAAAGACCGGACTATGTGACTTCGAAGGATTTTGGTATCCTAAAACCGAATCCGTTATCCAAATTTTTCCTATACGTCAGATTTTTGAGATATCCTAACCTGAAAGTGCAAAAATGGCTATTTTTAGCCATATTTGAGGCAATATAACACGATCAACAATTTTTTTCCCTAAAAACTGCTAACGCCATCGTTTAGTACTCCTTTTTATCTTCCATTTTCATTTTTGATCATCCCGAACCGATTTTTTTTCGCCGACATATCACACACTAACCATTCAGTTTCTCTTCACCTTGCATTGTTCCACAATGCATTGTGGAACTGAAATGGTTCATGTGTGATATCTCGGAGAAAAAAAATTGGTTCAAGATGATCAAAAATGGAAATGGAAGATTCGGAAATGTTTGGTCTGCTTTCTGGCTTTTGACTTTTATCAAATTTTGTCGGCCTGTGTAATTGTTTATCAGAGGACTTCTAAAAATTTTATTGCGCGCCGGATTAGAACTGTTTCTTTGGCAAAATACAGATTATTTTACTAAACTAGATGCCACTTTAATGAATTGATATAAGATTATCAGCATTTAGGCACAGTTTGAAATAATAGTTTATGATACTGGAGTTGACTCATGAAATATATTTTTACTTTCAGGTTCTCTGTGCCGGCCAAAGCCGAAAAAGAAGCCTCCCCAGTAAAGTTTGAATGACGCGATGGCAATTCTTCTAGAACATTACTGTGTGGAAAATCTTCAAATATAATTTATGATGCTCTTAGTAATCAAACGCAGTGCAGCTTTCTGATGTTAATATTGACACAAATAAATAAAGAACAAAACTTGAAGGAATCGTGGTCATTTTACTACAGCCCGCATTATGGTAGTCCAAAAATTACAATGTTTGAAAAATGCAATGTGCACTGTCAAATTCTATATCCTTGTTGCAGTAAAATCTATTTGTATATAATTCACTTTTTCTTGTGCAAAATGAGACTTTCAATGTACACATTTTAAAATTTTATTTTCCTTAGAATCCAATCTTAATATATTATATATTTATTTTATTTGAGAAACAATTTATAAATTATTTTGTGACGAATATTGACAAAAATCTTGTCAAATACAAATCTTCAATAGAGCGATACGTGATATTTCGATATCACAGTTTATATCTGATTCAATATTTATTTTTTCCTCAAATATTCATTTCGTGCTTACCATGTCTATATTTGCTTGAACCTAATTTGTTGTTGTCAATTTGGACTTTTCTTCATTTACAATTTGCTCAAGATTTGCGTTGAAAGTACAACTATAAATGTCTTCTTTATATTTTACTTTAAATTAAAATGAGGAATATGAATGTATTTTGATGTATAGATTATATTTTATCAAGCCGTAATGATGAAAATGACATTTGCAGATATTTTCACTGTCACAATACAGACATAGAATTCTTCGCTCGAAAGTCTTCTACAATTCCTATAACTTTCCCGTAACATTTTCCAAAACCTAAAGAAGGTATTTGTTTAGCCGTATTCTAAAGAAATTTGGGGGAGTGAGTATGAACACAATCCTATCCCCTTTCTATTCACCCCTCATTTTCATTTAACGATGTATTTCTATCCTGTGAGTGGGTTGAAGGTGGTCACAAGAGGGTTTGAAAATAAACTGAAAAACCTCACTTTTTCCTTAGATAGCTGTTTTTCATTTCTGATCTTCAAAATGATATTTGCGGATATTTTACATGGCCGTATTCGTAAGAAAAAAAATCGGACCATATCCCATTCACCCTTTTTTGTATTTCTCATTTCTATTTATATATGCTGACATTATTTCAAATTTTTTCTCATCTTCATCGTAAAAAGTATATCTCACGGCTATTCAAATCAATGAAATATACTTCGATGGGCGTGCCACACTACTTTGTGGAATCCGTTGAGGAATCATTAAGAAGAAAATTTGAGTTTAAATTGTTTACCCTTTTAGTCATTCTTACCAAGTTAGGTAATTATAAAGCTGGATAATACTGTTATATTTTTATCCCTTACTTGAAATTATTGAAATTTTATTGACAATTAGAAACTGAATTTCATAGCTATGACGTTTGGAAAATATTAAATAATTCATAGTAAAAAGTCACTTATCTTCATTAAAAGTGACTGATTGAATTAGTAAGAAAATTACAGCTTATTTTATTTGATATGAATAATTATTTACTAATGTTAGATAAAGTTTTTCTACTAAATGAGGGTCCCTGAATACCGTTCATCAATAATTCTTGGGAAAATAAGAATCAAGATTTGTAAAAGCAAGTCGCTACCAGATGAAGTTCTTAACAGATCCTAATAAAAGTTGGTTCAGGGTCGCAAAATGCAAAACTTTACGAATTTTGTGAAGAATTAAGTTTGATAATGTCAAGACTGTACAATTTTAATTCTGAATCACTCAATGATTGGATTACTAAAATTTCAGGTGACGTCAGATTAGCTGCATTTCACATGATATCCAGGACCAACTTTTTAAGTATTTTTTTTTTGAAACATAAAAATTTGGTTTCACGTTTTTTTTTTTATTTTAGGCTGACAATGACAAATGTGTATTAGGGTAGCGTTAAAAATCAAATTTTGCAAGAGAAAAAAGCACTGGAGCAATTCCATGTTACATCATCGAAATAATTTCAACCATTGTTAGTAACTTTGATAAATATTCTCGTATCAATTCTCTTGGATGTTCAAAGAAAAATCCTAGAATAAAGCCATCAACTGTTTTTAATTTGAATGGCTTTCGAGACATTATTTACCTAACATACGAAATAAATTTTACGAAATAGTGTTATCTCACAAGCTATTATATGAACCTTAAATACACCTAGGTAAGACTCGTTTTAAATAAAATTTTTCATTATTCACCGTGACGCGTCTTAAACGTGCAAGAAGACAAACAGTTTCATGTTCTATCTACTATATAAATTGTTAGTTGACAGAAAGCAAATTTTTCCATATAATGTCACTTTAATTTTATTTGATGAGACTTGAGAGAATTATCAACTAAGCTGCATCTCAGTAAAGCTGTAAATAATACTTGGTCAGTTTTTGGCTTTTGATGATTTAGGTGTAATGTTTTAGGTATATGTTAAGCTCCTAACCCAAAAACGTCCAATGGGTGTCTTTACCGTGACAGAAAATCTGTGAAAAAACAAGATAAATGACCCTCAACTTTCAAGTCGACTTTAAAGTCCTTCACAAGTGCAAAATTGGTATCAGAAGTTCGAAAAAATTCATGAGTATTCTTAAACATGTACTTTGCAAATGACAATTTTTTACTTCAATTTAAGAATTATTTTAATTAGCAGAGCTGAAATGTGAAAAATAATTATCTCGGCTCTGGATAGAGATTTCAAGCTGAACTCTTATAGCTTAGAAGAAGCTTCTCGATTCCCCCGTTTCATCTCAAATGTTGAAAAAATTTTAATTTTTTTCAAATTCCCGGCTCCAAGTCAGAATGATAATTCTTTTCAAAAATCCTTCGCTAAGAGATAAAATTATTGTATATCATTAGAAAAAGTGCTTGCTTCATATCTGAATGATAATTGTTTTTCGAAAATTCCTTATTTTAAACCAACATCAGAATTCTTTTAGAAAGTCCCTTGTTCTCAGACAAAATTGTAATTCTTTCATAAAATCCCTTCTTACTCTTTTGGAAAATGTCTTATTTCATGTATGAATCATAGTTTTTTTTCAAAAATTTCCTGATCCGAATCACAATTATAATTTTTCTCCAGAATCTTCTCTTGCAATTAAGAATCATAATTCTTTCAAGAAACCCAACGTTTCAAGAAAAAATCAATGTAATCCTTTAGAAAAGTTCCTTGTTTGAGATTTGAGTTATAATTATTTTTTGAAAATTCCCTATTCCAAGTCAGAATCATCAATCTTTGAGAAAATTTCCCATTCTTCGTCAAAATTATAGATCTTTTGAAAAATTCTTTCTTCCAGATCTGAATTATAATTTTCATTCAATAATCTACTCTTCCAAATCAATATCAAAATTCTTTTAGAAATTTTCCCTTTTAAAGACACATTCATTGTAAATATTTAGAAAAATTCCTTCTTTCATATCTGTATTGGTTTTCGAAAATTCAATGTACCAACTCAGAATCATAATTTTTATAGAAAATTTCTTTCACCGAGCATAATTAGAATAATAGAAGAAAAATTTAGATCAACATTTATTTTCCGAAGTTTTCTAGAAATTCTTTGAAATCTCTTGAAATTTCTGATACTTATTTTTTCTATGTTATTTATATTTAATTAATACATGGTGGATTTCTCATATCGTTTTTGTAGGTAAATTCTTCCATCGTTATTATCTGGAAAAAATTGTGAATATAATTATAATTGAATTTATTCTAATTGGCTCTTGAATTTGTTTAACACTTAACTCATTTGTAAATCATATTGCCGTAATCAATTTTTTAAATTTACAAATTGAAAGAAATTTTATTTCTAAAATAAATTGTGATTTGTTCTTTACAACATGTATATGAGTATATAAATTTCAATTTAATAAATTAAATTTAGGACATTCAGGAGAAATGTAAAATATGAAAAAATGGATTGAATTCAATAAGTTTGAAATGAGTTTAGAAAAATTCTAAGAAATTTAAAAGAAATTGATGAAGTGCCGACTTCAAGATAAATTTAAAAAAAACTAAAAAGAAAAAAAAAACATTGAATTAAGTAGAATTAACTGAATTTGAAAGAATTCACGTGAATGAAAAAAAATCCAGAAAATTCTGCAGAATTTATTCAAAACCTTTGAGAGCTTTTGAAATCCTTCAAAAAAAGAGAAATCCTCTGAAATTTCATAAAATCCCTTGTAATCTTTTAAAATATCATGAAATAATAAATTAATAAACAAAATTTCATATTGATTCAAAATTTTAGTTATAAATTACTTTTCAATATTTTTATATACCATTAAACCATTTCCCTTTCAGGGTAGGCGTGACACTACCCGATTCGGGTAGTGTTTCTAGGTTTTTCTTGTAGTTATAAATAACTACAAGTGTGGGCTCACCACACCCACGATGTGCCAACAACACTCATGTCAGTATTCTTGAATGGTCACCCATCCAAGTACTAACCGCGTCCAACGCTGCTTAACTTCAGTGATCTGACGAGAACTGGGTTTTTCAGCATTGTATGGCCGTTGGCCATTCCATTATAATTCCATTAATTATTAATTTAATTAATTAATTTAATTAATTATTAATTATTATAATTCCATTATAATAATTCCATTCAATTCCCTAAAATATTTCAAATTCTTTGAAAGCTCTTGAAATCACTTGAAACTTTGTAAAGTTCTTGAAAATCCCTTGAAATTTTTAAAAATACCCTTAGATATCTCAAATTTTCTCCTCACGACTTTTTTCGATCAAATGAAAATTGTCAGAGTTATAGCATTTTCAAAATCCAAAAAAACAAAAAACGAAAATTAACATTTTAAGTCAAATAAAGCACGATATGAAAAAAAGTCAGAAGAAGAAAAACGTTAGTTTTTGAAAGCCCTACAAGATTATCAAAACGACTTTTTGAGTTTTTCTCGAAAAATCGAAAATTCAAAATTTGATCGCACAAAAATTATAGTTGAACATAATATAGCAAAATTCGCATATTGGACAAATTTTATTCGAATTAGTTATTGTAAAATAAAAAATCATCAAGTATTAAGGAAAGCTAAAAAGTTTTGAGAATTTAAGCTCATGTTTCCTATGGAAAATCATAAATTATCAAGTAAAGTCAATAAGCTTTAAGAACTTGAAACTAATGGAAATTTTTTGTATTTAAAATAATGCATGCTTTGCAAAATTCACTGATTTTTCGTGACTAATTTTTTATTTCCCCTGACCATTAATATTAAAATACCAGCATTTTGATCTTGTAATATTATTAACATAGGATCTTTTGTGAATGGAATGAAACGATATTTCAGATACAAAATTAACATTTTTAAATTTATTTATTTATTGTAAACAAAGAAAAATGTATACTATAAAGATGTCTTTTCAACAAAATACTTGCATTTTCAACTAAAAAATTAAATTGTCAACAAAATAATTATATTTTCCACCTAAGAAAATGAGAAAAGATGAATTCTCAATAAAAAAGTGTAATAGATAATATTTTAGCTCAAAAAATCAAATTTCATCCAAAAAATTGAGTTTCAAAACCAAAAAGACGATAGTTTAAAAAATTAAGGCTTTTCAATCGTGAAATTAAAAAAAAATTCATCTCAATTGTTGAACCTTCAAGCCAAAAGACGAATTTTCTGTACAAAAATTGAACTTTCAACCAGCAAATATGAATTTTCAGGAAAAAGTTAATTTTCAACAAAATAGTTGCATTTATACCCAGGAAAGATGAAATTTTCATGCAAAAAAGGTTTTATTGACTTTTCAATACCAAAATATGAGTTTTAGACAAGAAGTAAATTTTCTTCGAAAAGAGTTGAATTTTTAACTCAAAAAGATTAATTTTTCACATAATAGTTACATTTTTATAAAAAAATGCAATTCATACTAAAATGAAAGAATTTTCGAATTAGAAAGACAAATTTTCCAGAAAAGAAATAGTTAAATATTCATGTAAAGGAGATTTCAGTAGAATTTTCAACATTAAGATATGAATTTTAAACAAAAAGTAAATTTTCTACAAAAATAGTTGAATTTTCAACCCCAAAAGAAAAATGTTCAACAGAACAATTAAATGTTCAACCCAAAAGAATGACTTTGAAATAAAATTGTTGAACTTGAAACAAATAGTAAAATTTATATTCAAAAAGACAATCTTCAAGAGGAAGCAAAAAAAAAAAAGAAAAAGAAATGCAAGGCAAAAAATTACTGATAAGAATATTATATTATTGAATATTTAAATACCAGAATATTAAATTTGTAACATTTTCAACCTAGAATCTTTAATAAACGGAATAAAATTATTTTACATTTTTATTCTTTTTGACATGTATTTTAGTTTATAGAAATTCCCTTACTTTTAAAAGATTTCTTTTGTTAATTCCCTGACTTTTCCTTGGTATTGGAATATGAATAATAATATTATCAACAAAATTATCCCCTTTACATTTTGCGAATGGACACAAATTTAAAAAGTTCTATAAGATATTAGAGGCGCATGAATATGCCCCAAATTCCACATTACCTAAGTTTCATTTGACCGAAAATCAAGTTGCCGAACAATCATTTATTATAATTTTTATTTTGTCAAATTGTCAACTCACATAACCTCTATTTTTCCTAACTACCAATTATCATAATTTCTATTATACCAAATTCTCATATGGCATAATTTTCGTATTTTCGCATCTTTATTCACCATAATATTTATTTATCCTAATTTTAATTTAATCTAATTTTTGTTTTTCCGAATTTGTATTCGACATAAATATCATTTTTCCGAATTTCTACATAATCTAATATTCACTGGTCGGTAGGTCAGGTGAAGATGTCGCTGTGAAACACTTCCTACGATACCAAATACATTAGGCGCGAAATTCAAATAAGGTCTCTGTTTAGAAATGCATAATCAAAATTAATTAGGTCAAAAGTTATATAAGTTTGAAAAAAAAATTGGGATTTAAAAAAAAAACAAAGCAAAAAATTCAAATACGCATAACTTCGTACACAATTTTTTTTCCACAATTCGCAAAAATACGTATCGCCTAATTTCCTCTGAAAAACAAAATATTTTGTTCCCGAGAGATTCTGCGACTTTGAGTTTGGAACCTGCCTGATTTTAAATTGATTCGGTCTACATAATTTTAAATTTTACGTTAAACGTATGGTTAATTTAAAATTGTTGGTATTTATTATTAATTTTTTTAATTTTCGCGTATGTCTCACTGTTTTGAAAATGATTAAAAATTATTTTTTCCTCTTGGAATTCTTTTTATGGGGTTAGTTTGTGGTGGCCGAGGACCAACCCTTGTATAAAACCCTAAAAATGTTGTCAGTTTCATATACTACGCCGGTTGCGAGATCAATCAATATGTTTTAAGATAATTTTTTGGGGGTTTTCCATGGTGGCCGAAGACCATCACCTTTTACAAAATACCGAAATATTTCAGTTTTCGCGTATCTCGTCTATTTTCATTAAACGATGAAAATTTTGTCAGTTTTCACGTATCTCTCACCGTTTTCAAGATAAATTAAAATCTAAAATTAGTTTTTAATTTTCAAATCATTCTGTTGAATTGGTTCAAGTTTGACGAAAACAATCTTGTTCTGCAAACCCCTTAAAATTTGCTGAGATTTCATGTATCTTTGATCATTTTCGATATAATTCAGAATTGTTATGATTCTATTCAATTTTCAACAATTTTTACCGGGTTAGTTTGAGTTGTTTGAATAAAAAACCCTCCGCGAAATCCCCCTTTAAAAATCCTAAAAATGTTGTCAATTTTCGCGTATCTCTCACTGTTTTAAAATTCTGTACATCTTTCTGATACGAGTTTTCAAAAATATCAAAAGTTTGTGAAATTCTATTTGAAAAATTTTAGGGAGATGTGAATTTTTTTGCAATTTTTATTATATATTTGAGACGAACAAATTCTACACGTAGACTTCAATGAGATACATCTTTTTAACAGAAAAGGCTGAGTTTGATTTATTAAATATCGTGAAAATGACAAGAAATGAATTTGAAAAATATTAAAGAATTTTAATCACAGTACTGGTAGTAATACCGGGCCCTGTCAATATTTGAGATACCAAGTTTATTCGTTTGGATGCAATTAATCTATTGAAATATGTGAAAAACTTCTGTGACCTATGGCCAGCAAACAGTGAATAATAATTTGCAAGAATAAATAACAAATAAATAATAAAGTAAATAAAAACAAATGAATAATAAAATAATAACAGAATGAGCGGTAACAAAAATCCTCTTCCTCAAAAGTTTTCTCATACTCTTCGCTTATTTCTTCCTTCTTCTCCTTTTTGGATACATTGATGGGTTTGTTAGAAATTTCTAGATTTTTCGCTACAAAAACAACCTTTGCTACCTTTTCTGGAGATAATTTTGCTTTTTCTGAAGTCTCACCCGGAATAATTTTCACGCGAGAGGGTCGGCTTCAAAAAATCAAAAATTCGCTGTGGTTTTTGTTTATGCAGGGGTACTAAATCAGTCGTGACATTCCTTTTTCTATCAATCATTATAATATTCTTTTAAAACTGTTCATATGAAATAAAATTTCCTAATAACATTCAAGCTTTCTTTATTTCTCTCTATATGTAGAAGAAAAAATAATTATAGAAAAATTCGTGTGAATGTGAGAGTTGTTACAAAAATGTTTGCAATTCCAAAGAAAAATAGTATTAAAAATGTTTTAATCAATTTTTTTCTCTTCAAAACCCATTCAAAGAATTCAATTTCATTTCACTTTCATTCTTCCCATTTTTAATTATAATAATTGCCTTATTGAATTTCTTCACATATAAATAATAACAAATAATAAATTATTCACACAAGTCACTCATAAATTTAAATCAATAATAATTACATATCAATTTTGCTTTATTTAAAGACAAAATACAGTATTTTCATTTAGGGAATATAACCTATACGATACACAGTACTTATCTGTATTTTTAAGTGTCATATGCATTGAAATGTTATTGAAAATAACTTAGCACACTACTAACTATTATTTTAAAAATGTGACTTAATAAATGCAACAGATTTTCCATATAATTTGTCAATTTGTGAAGTGTCATTAACAAATTCCCCTCGAAACTCGCGCGAAACTGTCACAAGCGTCGTCTGCTATACTCAGCTTTTTGGCATTCTTATTATTTTGAGAATAACTGGAACATTGAGAACCGAAAAAATTTTTGAACACGTTTAGCATAGGGTTTGTCCCAACAATTAAACCACTTTTCTATATAAAAAAAAACTTTCCTGATGGAGATATTTGTGTCTGACCGCGCTTTACCAATTTTCATCGTCATGACCGGACATTACCGGTCAGGTCAGGTATTACCACAGTCAGGTCGAGCAGTACCCATCACTAGTCTGCACTGTCAATACTGGTGAAAAGGCAATATTCCAGTACCGACAATTTTTAAACCTCTTATCTTGAAAAGCATATTCTAGCCATGCCAAATCAAATTTCGAGTAGATTATGCACAGCTCCTTATTTTTACTAAAATCATGAAACCTGTGCCTCCTGTTTTTTTTTTTCAGTTTCGGGCTGGGTATGTGTATTCAAACTATTGGCTAGCCCCCTTCATGAGGTAAATATGATTTACTTTGGCAATCGTGTTTCACAAAGTCATGTTTACTTGAGCTTGTTCTTCTCTGATAACATTTATTCTTGATGGGTTAAATTTAAATCCTTTAAATCCTGCTTTGCGTATTCGAGGGGAAAAAAGAGTCGGTATATAAGCCGCTACCTGAACAGAAAAGGTTCAGTCAGTAATTGAGTAGAAATTGAAATGAATCTTCTAATTATTGCCCTCTTCTTCGTGATGTGTATCAATGTTCTCGTTCGAGCTTCATCAGATGGCCCGCTTTGCGATGAATCATGTCCAAAAGGCAATGAATGTTGCAGCTCTCAATATTGCGATGGGTGTAAGTCAAAAAGTTATTACTAATTACGTAAGAAAGATTTTAACCGTGTTTCTTACATTTTAAATAGAAATCTGTCGTATTGCGACCTTTTAGGCATTTAAACTCTACCTTAATAATTGTTTATCAGAGGAGTTCTGAAAATTTTATTGCGCGCCGGATTAGAACTGTTTCTTCGGCAAAATACAGATTATTCTACTAAAATAGAGGCCACTCTGATGAATTGATATGAGATTATCAGCATTTAGGCACAGTTTGAAATAATAGTTCGTAATACTGGGGTTGACTCATGAAATATATTTTTACTTCCAGACCATCATTGCAGGAGAAAGCCGAAGAAAAATCCTCCCCAATAAATTTGGAATGACGCGATGGCAATTCTTCCAGAACATTACTGTCTGGAAAATCTTCAAATATGATTTATGATGTTCTTGGTAGTTAAACACAGTGTAGCTTTCTGATGTTAATATTGTCATTAGTCGGTGATCAATATATGAGGTTTTAGCATTTACATTTTAAACACAACATGCAAAGTACCCTTTGATAATTGTCTTGTTACGAATATTAAACAGAAGTTTGTAAAATTCAAATCTTGATAAAAGTAAACTAATCAGCAATCTAGTTGAATCACGTAATTTCACTACACAACAATTCGATTAAATTAATAGTTGAATTTGAGCTCACGTCAGATTACTAACATTTCAAAAGATTTCCAGAATCAATCTTGTGAAATCGTTTTTGAAAAATTTGGAAAATGACTCAAGATAGAAAACAAATGAGTGTGATTTTAAAAGGAAAAAATAACGAAAAGATCAATCTTGTTTCTTCTTGAAAAATTAGTTTGAACATTTTTTATTTTTGGACCCTAAATAACCGATGTGTATTCAGGTGTCGTTAACAATTCAAGAAATCCTTGAATTTGCAAAAAACGACTTGAATATATTATATTTGGATTTTCATAGTCATATAGTGTAACAACATAATTTGGTGTATAAGTTCATGTTCGATGATTCTTAATATGTTTTGAGATCGCAGCTTTTATCTGCTTCAATATTTTTTTTTAAATATTCATTTCGTGCTGAACATGTTTATAAGTGCTTCAGCCTGATTTAATATTGTCAATTTGGACGTTCCTTCTTTTACAATATGCTCAAGAATTGAGTTGGAAATATAACTAGAAATTTATACTTGATATTTTACTTGAATCCACAATAAGAAAAATGGATGTATTTTGATTTATAGATTCGAAATGATATTTGCGTATATTTTTTATGGCCGTATAATGTTTTCACATTTTCATCGTGAAAATTATATTTTACGGTTATTTGAATCAATCAAATATACTTCGAAAGAAGTGCCACGCCATTTTGTGGAATTTGTTGAGAAATCATAAAACCAATTTGAGCTTAGTAATTTTACCCTTTGAGTTATTCTTACCAAGTTAATTAACTATTAAGCTCAATAGTACTGTTATATTTTCGTACTTTTACTTGGAAGGAATCGTTCAATTTGTTGTAAAAAACTCTATTTTGTGCCGAAATAATCTGGATTTCGTACAAAAATTTCTATATAAGTAGCCCCTTTCCCAGGCATGGCACAAACAATAAGTATGCTGAAATTCTTGCGTTGCAGGATCATAAAGACATTAAATTTTTTAGCTATGACAGAATTCAGCCCCATGACATAGCCTTTATATTAATGTGTTTTATTACTACCATTAATATAAAATTTGAATAACCATATTCATAATTATGGAAACTGAGATACTGACGATTGATAGAGAATTACTTGTTCGATTAGTCGAAGTATTTACTAATGGAACCTTGTAAATGTACTTATGGCTTAGTGTTTAATAAAGAAACACCTCTGTGTAATATTCACAAACTTTATTAAAACAATGAGAAGGCAGTATTGTGAAACTTATAAACGAGCGATGATATCTCCACCAGTATAACGAATTTTCAAGATATTGCTTCATAATGGAAAAATGAGAATCATTTATACACATAATCTATTCTACCTTACTTCAATTACATTAAAAATAATCTCTTTAATCTATGTACTTTCAGAAACATCACTGACTGTCGACGAGAAAAGTTCAGTAATTGATGTGTAACTAAAATCACGAAAGAATTAGTTAATATTCTCACTGATTTATTTTATTGAAATAAGCTAATGAATAAAAAAATATTTCATCACCCTGGAAGACGCAAGTTTTCAATGTTTCATAACAGCATTTCAATTTTTCATAGATTCGGTTTTAGTTTAGAAATTTACGTTTCAATGAGAGAATTTTTCATATAGCAAACACAAAATTTAAAGGAATATATGAAACTTTGAAATATATTGTATAACTTTAAAGAAAAAAATTATCGGTACCGACAATATTTTTTGGATTAAAAAAAAATCATATCTTAAGGGTAGACTATTGCAGCCTTCACGGCATATCAACTCTATACTTTAATTGTTTATCAGAGGAGTTTTTAAAATTCAGCTGCGAGCCGGATTTGAAATGGTTCAATTTTAAATTCTACTTTTGTTTTAGTTTACTTTTGAAGATTTTAAATTGAAAATTGCTCAGGTTTGAAGACTCAAGATTAAAATTGATTTAATTTGATGGCTGTGTCTAGCCGCCCGAAAATTCGGGACGACTAGCCGAGCCTATGAAAAATATGGCACTAGTCATCCCGAATTTCGGGACGAGACACTTCGTAATTGGATAGATTTCCCATTGAAATGAAGGAGGTTTATCGTGGAAATGATTTTCCAAAAATTTTAAAAGTTCATGGAGTTACAGGATTGAATTGAAATTCAATATTTTTTTAAATTTCCAGTCACTTCCGTAATAATCAATATTTTTTAATGTTCTTGGACTCATCTTAAAGCTATTTTTCTGCAGTAGTGAAAGTCAAAGTCAAATTGTGTGACAGAATTGCCTCAAGGAGAAGTATGCTTCTACAAAATAAGGTAATCGGCTCACTCGAAAGTCATATAACAATGAAAAAAGAGGGTCAGAGAGGAAAGAGACAACCAAACCGACCTCACTATCTTTTTCTTATTTTTTCCGACTTTTTTATACTAAGGTGAACCAACATATTTTGAAGTCCATTTAGACTTCCTTATAAGGTAATTTTAATGGGAAACTACTAGCAAGCATTTGTATCCTATGCTTGATATTAATTAGAACTATAGATAAGAAATTAAAAATAATTATTCATATACTATTTAGATTTGTTGGTATATATGTTGATCTTCGATATTTTTCGAAACTTTTAATTGAGACTCAGTTACGTTACATTGAAAATTTTGATTTTCCAATTTAGTGATACGCTATATTATTACTATTTAATTAGTGAAACACCTAATGAGGAGCGAGGAGCATCTTCCTCGGTCTGAATAGACTGCCGGTAGGGGCTCTTAAATTTCTGTTTTTTTTTTAAACCTAATCAAGGGTGATTATTACTAAATATTCAATACACTCTCGACCTAAAGATGCTAACACTTTTAATTTTTTGTTTTCGTTTCCGGAAATATTTTGCGAACAGAAAGTAAAAAATCGCTGGAACCATTAAAAAAAAAAAAATCGATTTCATCTTCTCTTCCGTTCATACCCTGATTACCTTCATATCAAAAATATTTCACATGATATATTTACAACTTCTTTACAATTATATTTTCCTAGATTAATCTTTTTGTAAAAAATAAGAATTCTCTTCATCCAATTGAACGTGTCTAAGTTCTCCGTAATTTGATGAGCGTAGAACAAATATTTTTAGTAAGCATTAGTGATAATGATTGTTTTCGTGTTTGTGTGCATTTGTTTGTCAAATATGTGATAAGATAAGAAGAAGAATGAATCAAACGTTTTACATGAGAAGAAAAACATTTATAGTTTAAACAGCAAAATACTGAAAAATCAAATTACCAAAACTAAACTGAGCTTTTAATTCAACTTGCTCAGCATTAAATTTTTTCCGGATATGTTCAATATAAATGTAATGTAATCTATGTAAATATAATGTAGTGCGTTCTTACTGACTTATTTTTTTTTTCAATATCACCATGGAAATTTTCGCCAATGTCATTTTAAATGTTGAAACTTGCTTTTAAAAAACTTCCTATCTCTCCAAAAGTCGTGAGTTTGATCATTTTTATGAATAACAAATCATAATAGGAGAATTTTTCAGCAGAATAAAAAAATTTAGCTACTTTAGCTATTTGTACCGAAGGTTCGATTAATCAGTAATAATGATTCATCTGTAACTGAATTCTATAGATATGACATTTAGTAAAAATTAAATAATTCTGAGTGAAAAGTCACTAATTTTTAGGAATATTGACAGATTGGATTTATGAAGAAAAAAGTTAGGTTATGTTTTTTGATACTAATGATTTTTTCTCTAATCTTACAGTTACTTTTCCTACTGAATAAGGGTTCCTCAAATGAATATTTTGATATTCTTGAGAAACTTTGCTTTATTTTTTTCGATAATTGTCACCGAATCAATTTATATTTATTCTTGAAGAAATTTTAATGAAGATTTGCGAAAGCAAATCGCCACGAAGTAAGACAACATCAAAAAATAAAGCTTTATGATCTCGAAATAACTATAAGTTTAGAACTTTTATTGGATTGCGGAAAATTATTGAAATAACTGGCATTGATAAAAAAAGTTATATACAATTTGTAGATAAAAACGTGTCAAAGTTGCATAGCAATAATTTAAAAAAAAATCATTGAGAAGAAGATGGATTAAATGAATTCGAGTTCATTCGTTTCATATCACCATCGCCCAGCAATTTTTTTTTCTTGAATAATTTATTCAATTCTTTTACTTTTATAAATTAATTCTTTGTGAAATTAGTTAAATTTGATATGCGTCTCATTGATACTAAATGTACGTGAAGACATCTGAATCCACCCCTCCAAACTCGACTGGTATCACTCAAATGTCAGACAAAAGCTTGGCCAAGTAAAATTAAATAAAGTTTTGAACTCAAAGTGTATCAATAGGTTTCTTAAATGTTGTTATAAAATTTAAATTCAGGAAGAAAATGTTAAAATTGTATATTATGTGCCGAGGCGCATAATGAGGAATATAGAGAACTACAGAGAACTATATTTTTCCCAACAACGTGGAAAAAAGTGAGTTTTAAGATATCGAGGAGTGGGTAAAATCGCATTTTGTCCACGGCGTTGGGAAAAATACTTTGTATAATACTATGTATAATACGAATGAATTTGCATGAGAAATATCTAAGAATATGAGTACCCTGGAATTTTATTATTAGACTAAAAAGTAAATTATGTAAAAAAATCTTTCAACATTTTTTGTTATAACTTAATACAACATCATTAAATTTATCATTAAAAATTAGGCTCATATTGGTTCACACGTTTTTTGTTAGCACTAAAGCAATGAAAATATTTGGAGCTCGACCTTTAAGCTCGATAAGGAAGTGCAAGATTTAATTCGATTAAATATTTTTACGGATTTTCGTCCCTTCAAAAAACGAAGAAGAATTTCCAACTGCGGTAATTACGGTAATCAAATGTTAAGAATTCATTATGAAGGTTATAATAAAACAAAAAGTGAACATTTCAACTAGCTTTGTGCCTCAGATCAATATTTGAAAATCATAGCCAGCTTTTATCTCTACTCACATATCAGGATATGAATCATTTCACCCGCATTTTACTATATTAAAATTTGGATGGAGTAGAATAGAATAGACAATAATTTTCTCAAGAATTGAGGTGAAAATATAACTAGAAGTCTTGACTTCATATTTCTCTTTAAATTGCAATTAGGAATATCGATGTATTTTGATGGGGAGATTATGATTTTTTTTTCAATTTTAAGGATGAAAATGAAATTTGCAAGTATTTTTAGTTACAATACAGAAGTAGAATTATTTGTTGGAAAAGTCTTTTACATGTCCTATGAATTTACCGTAACATTTTTTTAAACCCACAGAAGATATTGTTATAGCCATATTCTTAAAAAAGATGGGGGAGTAAGTATAAACACACCCTTATCTCCTTTCCACTGACCCACCATTTTCATTTTTGATTTATTTCTACCCTGCGGGTGGGTAAATGATGGAAGCAACAGGGTTCAAACCTAGACTGAAAACTACTTTATCCTTAAAGAAACATAGTGTTTTTCAATTGTTGACCTTCAAAATGATATTTGCGAATATTTTTCATGGCCGTTTTCGTAAAGAGGGTGGAAGTGAATAGGACCACATGCCTACTCCTCCCTTATGTAACTTATATTCAACTTTTAATCCAGTGCTTTAGGTTTTGCGCGCTACATTATCCGATGCTCTTCTATCCCACTAGAATAGAGACACATTTGATGAATTAAAACCTGACTATCGGCATTTGAGCATAGGCTGAAATAATAGTTTGAAATACAGGTATTGAATAATGAAACATATTTTTACTTTCAGTCCCAGCGGGTCTTTTTTCCCTGTAGAACTAACCTGATTGGCGCGATGCCAAATCCTTAACAATATTAATGCGTGGAAAATCTAAAACTATAAGTTGTTCTGTGATTAGCATTTGAACACAGTGTCGCTTCCCAATATTAATGTTAAAAAAAGAAGTTATTTAAACTTAAAGCAATCGTGGTCATTCGGCACATTAGGGTGCTCAAAAAAGCACAGAGTGTAATAAATTAAATGTGTACTTTGAAATTGTGGATAATTGTGGGAAAAAATCCCTTATCGGAAGGACATTGCTATAAGTTTTATGGTGAGGATGACAGTATGAAACTACAAATTGTTTAGTGATAATATATTGATTTTTCTGAGACTATATGTATTGACTAAGAGAAGCTTATAGGAATGGGAGACGTTACAAATATACAAGTTTATTAAAACTGTTTGTGTAACATTTACAAACATTATCGAAACAGTGAGAAGGCAGTATTGTGAAACTTACAAGTAGATGATGATGTCTAGACTAGCATAGTATAAAGCATTTTCAAGGTATTGCTTCGACATGGAGAAAAATCATTCACTTACTTAATCTGTTTCACCTTACTTCATGTACAATACATTAAAAAAAGTCTCTTTAATTTATGCACTTACAAAAAGACCACTGATTTCAAAAATCACATTGCAATTTCATTACAAAATAATTGAATAAACTGATCACTTAGATTTTACCTTACGCCAGATTACCAGCATTTTAACATTCTTTGTAGATTTCAAAAAGAGGAACAACGACAAAATCTTTTTCCTTTACTTCAAAATGTTCTTGTTAGGCTCAAAACACGTAATGTGTATCAAGATAACGTGGAAAATAATAAATAATTTAATTTTTAATAGAATAAATAGAGCTTCATAGAGATGCTGTAAACTAATTGTGAGACCATCACTCCTGGTGGAAATTCAGGAAGGAGGAGGGTGGAACGAAAGTTCTATACATGATACCTAAGCTGAAAAATTATGCATATTGCAAAAAATTATGACGAAATTGAGGAACATTTTATAATGCAGATACATTTTTATTATCAGATATATATATTTCTTTATTAAGTATACATCACGGCCAAGTATCAACAAACCAATTTTGGACTAAGTTTAACTTCCGGTGATGAACTGCGCTCTCGGAAATCACACTTCGGACATCACGCTCTTGCACCAGGTATGCGAACAACATCTTCTTCGAGAAAATTATGCTACCCACGTCAAAAACTTGCACCTACTGTGGGTTCCTCGGGGACACGAGATTAAATTAATGCCCCAGGTGTAAAAAACACATCTTCTCCGGGGAAGTCTACGTTTAACAGTACTTTAGGGTCCCTGGAGTAAGTTCCTCAAAGACAC
>CAKNYM010049641.1:57749-85336 GCA_932195095.1 Andricus curvator | reverse complement strand
TCCGGGGAAGTCTGCGTTTAACAGTACTTTAGGGTCCCTGGAGTAAGCTCCTTGAAGACACGAGATCCAGCCAGTGCCCTAGGTGTAAAAAACACGTATTCTTCAGGGAAGGTTGGTTTCTGCAATATTTTAGAGTTCCTGGAGTGGGTCCCTCGAGGACACGAGATTGAACTGATGCCCCAGGTGAAAAAAACACATCTTCTCCGGGGAAGTCTGGTTTTTACAGTACTTCAGGATCCCTGGAGTAAGTTCCTCGAAGACACGAGATGGAATCAATGCGCCAGGTGAAAAAAACAAATATTCTTCGGGGAGTCTGATTTTTGCAGTACTTTGGGGTGCTTGAAGGGGGTTTCTTGAGGATATGAAATTTAATCAATACCCCAGGTGTAAAAAAAAAACAAATATTTTTCAGGAAAGTCTGGGTTTTACAGCACTTTAGCGTCCCTGAAGTAAGTTTCTCGAGGACACGAGATTGAATCAGTCTTCTCCAAAGAAGATGCGCTATGCACATCTGGGGCATTGTTTTAATCTCATGTCCTCGAGAAACCCACTCCAGGAAGCCTGAATCACTGTAAAAACCAGACTTTCCCGAAGAAGATGTGTTTTTTACACCAGGAGCATTGGCTGGATCTCGTGTCATCGAGGAACTCACTCTAAGCACCCTAAAGTACTGTTAAAACCAGACTTCCCAGAAGAAGATGTGCTTTTTACACCTTGGGCATTGGTTCAATCTCGCGTCCTCGAGGAACGCACTCCAGGCACCCTAAAGTACAGCAAAAATCAGACTCCCCTGAAGAAGATTTGTCTTTTTTTTCACCTGGGGCATTGATTCAATTTCGTGTCTTCGAGAAACTTACTCCAGGGATTCTAAAGTACTGTAAACCCCAGATTTCCCCGGAGAAGATGTGTTTTTTACACCTGGAGCATTGGTTCAATCTCGTGTCGTCGAGAAACCAACAGTTGGTGTAAGGTTTTGACGTGGGTAGTATAATTTTCTCAAAGAGGATGTTGTTCGCATACCTGGTGCAAGGGTGTGATGTCCGGAGTGTGATTTCCGAGAGCGCAGCTAATCACCGAAGTTAAACTTAGTCCAAAATTGGTTTGTAGGAATGTTTGTAGAATTTCTGTATGGAATTTCCACATGGAATTCCCGTAGAATGCTTTCCGTAGAATTTTTCAGGTGGGACCGAAGCCGTGAGCTTGATAATTTTACGGATTTCTACTTCGGAGTTGTGTGCATACATTTTATAAAATTTCATACACAGTCAAACTATATAACCCACATAAGAAAATAAAAGTTAAAAGAAGATACTTATTTTACTAAAATTATTTTCTTTTGATACCTACACATGATTTCTTATTTGCCCTTAGGAATTCATAATATGAGAATTGTTCTAAAAAAATAAAAATTTCTGTAGGAGTAGCCCCAAACGACGAATTTCCTATGTGTAGCAAAATTTTTGATTAATTTATGAAACTGATTATTCTGAGTTATACTAATATATATTTCTTACTCTTACTCTTCCTCTTATCAGCCAGATTTTAGCTTACCTCAGATTAGCATCATTTCAAAAGACTTCAAGAGGCGATTGTTACAAAAATGTTTTCAAACAATGTTGAAAGTAGCACAAGATAAAATACTAATTTTCTTCTCGATACAGCGAATAATTCTAACTTTGATATATTTGTCAGTTATTGATTAAAAATTAAAATTTATATTGCAATTACTGCCTTTTTCGCTGTGATGTGAGTGGAGAGCCACACACATCACAACGAAAGAGGCGGAGTAGCAAGATACATTTTAATTTATAAACAATATCTGACTGAACGACCTTAGCTTTGGTCTCGGATTATATATCAACTATCTTTCTTCCTCTCACGAGTAAACCCGGATGTACATAATAAAGAACAAATTTTATCAGCGAAAAACAAACTTATGTACATGACTCTACGAAAAACGTACGCCAAAGTGCGATATATTTTCGTCATCGAGGAATGCTAGTTATTAGAATGGGTACACATACCCAGCACGAAACTACAGAAAACAAGATAAGACAAGAAAAATGTACACTAAATACACGTGCGTCATTTTTTTTAAATAAAATAAACAGAAAAGCAATTTTTTATTTCTTAAAAAACTGTTCACTACCCTGGTGGGAAAATTTTTAGAAAAAAGTACAGAAAATTAAATATACCATATTTTGGCACGAATCTGCAAATAAATTCATTAAATTACAGGAAAGTACAAGTTTTTTCTATTATTGAGACGAATTTCGTACTTCTTTTGTATGTTTTTGAACATTTTTGTATATTATTGTAGTTTTCATTTTTTACAAGAATTTACAAAAAAATACAACTACAAGAATTCATCAAGAATGACAAATATTTAGAATATTGCGATGAGATCATTTCAAATTCAGATGATTTTAAGTTTTTTTGTCAATTATCTAGCAATCGATTGGATACCATGTATGTCATTTAAAATTATGTTATTACAATGTTTTTAATATTTGTCATCCTAGGTTGAAAATGAACAACTTTTTGACTGCAAATGAAAATTTAACAATTGACAAAGAAGAAATTGAAGCTTGAGAAATGTTAACTCAAACGCTCAATAATTTACGCGTATAAAATAGAAGCTTTTAACCATTTTTAATCGTAATTTTTTGAATTAAATAATTTTAACTTTTAAATTTTATAAGTACATAGTAAAACAGTTAAATGATTTAAAAAATAGAATCCACGCTATTATTTCCAATGCTATGAATTGAAAAATGAATCAAAACGTTTATAAATTTTCAAACTGATGTCATTTCAAGCAATTTTAAGCTAGAAACATTAATTTATACATTAAAAATTTATTTTGAAATCTTTTTAGATATGCTCTGAAAAGTTTGTTTGAAAAAAATAATTTGAAAATTTTCTAGGAATCTAATAATAATTTTATTATCCTGGAACTCGAATTTCTCGTACAATTTTCAGAAATTCCTGCAAAAGTAACAAGCCTACCCTAAAATCATTCAGATTATTTTCTGCAAATTTTGGAAATCTTATTAAATATTTGTAAAAAATTGATTACAAAAAATTATTGTTAGTTTCTCTAGGAATTATATTACAAATTTTGTATTCATTAAAAACCTTTCGAAATGCTTTAAAATGTTATAAAGTTTGTGTTCGAAATCTTCAAAAATCTACATTGTGTGTTTAAATTGTTTGAAATTTTGTCAAGTCTTATATCATTTTGGAATCTTTTCAAAACTTTTATGTCATTTACTAATCAAACAATTTGAAAACATTTTTTTAAAAATATTATCCTCGAATTAATTCTTCACAATAAAAAATCAGTAAAATATTTCCCACGAAATTTAAGAAACTTTGTTCATTTTCTTAAAACCTTAAAAGATCCCTAAAAAGCTTCAAAATTTAATTTCGAAATCTTCAAAAATCTAAATTAATTTTTTTTTTTTTTTTTTGAAATCTTGTCCAGTTTTAACTTAGGTTTGGATCTTCTCAAAACTTGTGAATATATCTCAGACTAACTCTAATTTTGTCCGAATTGATAATTGTTCAATTGTTATTCATGCATCAAAATTCACTATTTTACTTACATATTTAAAATTTGTCAAATAAAACAATTAAAATGGTAACGTTCAAAGTTGAAATTTAATACTCTGAAATATTAATGATTCAAGGCTTTCTATTTCAAATAATTCTGTTTAAAATTGTTTAGTTTTTAATATTTGATTTATAATTGCTCATTTTAAATGAAATGCAAAATATTGCTAACTATTCAAAAAAATGTCATCCTCAATTTAAAATCAAATGGTTAAAAATGGAATATTTCAGATTGAAACAATATTTGAATAGGATTTGGAATTGAAAAATAGAGTTTAATTATGAAACTATTAATTTGAAATTATTTAAAAATTAAGAATATTTTATGAAGTTTCAATCGCATATTTATATTTGTTCAACTATTGAGGCTTTCAAATTGAAAAATTTCTATTTTTCACGTCAAAATCTGCAACCTGCTTAGTTTTGAACAGATTCAGAATCATCCTGTAAAATCAATTATTGTTCAAATTTCAATAATCGAACTGCAGTTCAATGTGATTCATTATAATAGAAAAAGTTCTTGGTAAAAGTGTAATTGTTTTTAAATGGTAGTTTCTTCTAGAAACTTATATATTACATATCCTACAAAAATTGACAGTAAACTACAAGTCGAAACGTTGATGCTGATTCTAAAAGTATTGTTTGTAAAAATTTATATTTTTCTGTTTAAATTTGTACATTTCTACAATAAACTACCAGTATTTACAACATACTTTTAAGTACATACACTTTCCCAATATTTCAACTTTTGTGAAATCTTGTATTTTTTGTAAAGATTTGTAGCACCCAAATTAAAAAAATTTTAAATCCTGTAGTTTTCTGTGATACCTTGTAGATTTTTACAACAAAGTAAAAAAAAATATTGATAAAAAGTTATAATATATGAATTGTGGAAAATTATACTTTATCGTTATTTTTTTTTCCTTTTCTACAAGAAAATACCAGAGAAAATTAGCTGTTTGTATTTTATTTAATTTTTTTGTTAAATTTTGTAATTTTAGTACAAAAAAGGACATGCTTTAACAAAAAAATTACAGTTGTAAAAATGTTGTACTTTATTGTAAAAATTTTGTCCACCAGGGTAATAAAAAAAATCTGAAACCAAGTAAATTAATTTATTTGAATCCTATTTCTTAGCATCAAAAATATTTTTGATCATAGTGGTCATTTTCATTCCGACTAGGCATACATATTTTGTTTATCTAAAGAAATAAATTCTTTGGAGGAAATCTGATTAGTCCTTCAAAGCAATATTTATTTGATTCATACTTGAATCAAAATTATGTAAAAGAAGATTAAGTTGGTGCATTTATAGCAATGAAACATTTCTTTAGATGAATAAAATATTGTGTTTACATAAATATTTATTTCTTCAGTTAAAGGAAAAGTTTCACTCGATTAATTGAATTAAATTATTTATAACAAATGAGGATGTATTTCTGTGAAATAATTATTTTGTTAAAATACATATTTTAATTTGTTTGAAAGAAATCTTTCTTTCAAAATAGAGTACGAAGAAGACTATTCCAATCAAATCAAACATTCCGTTCTTTTGAAAATATTGATAAAAGAATTTGTCGTAAATAAATAATGTATACAATTTTCTAATACCTGATAATAATTGTTAATTGTTTACATGAATTTTATAAATAAGTACAAATTTTTGACAATTTTCAGCCTGAAGATTTCGTTTTATCAACGGAATCAATTTTCAATTCCTAAGGAATATCCTTCCCTTATGATATTTTACCAAACAACAATAATTGTTTATCTTATAAGAAATTGTATAAACAAATTTATATCCTGACTATTTGTCAACAAATAGATGTCAGCTTTCTTACAAAATCGGTAGCCAATGACTTAGGAAGGACCTTATTCATTTGGAGACTTTGCCAGACAACATTTTTTATTGATTTAAATTAAATTTATAAAGAAATGCCGATTTTCGTCAATTTTTAAACAACTGATTTCATTTTTTTGACAAAACAAAATTTGAATTACTTAGGAAAATCCTTCCCTTATGATACTTCATCAATTAACAATAAATTTTAATTTTACAAATAATTTTATTGAAAAAATCACAAGTTGACTTCTTTCTAACAAATCGATGTAACATCATTTATTATTTAATTCAATAAAGGTCCTAAACAAATACTGATTTTCATCAATATCTAACCGGCAGATTTCATTTTTTCAAAAGAAATTAAGTAAATAAATAACAATATAAATTCTACTGTTTATGGTAGTTTTAGGTGCAGTGATTGGGCTTTTGGACATAGCAGTCTTTCAATCGTTACTCTGTATTTGTATTTTTATTATATATTATTATATATAATATAATTATTGTTCTTTAATAAAATATCACATGGGAGGGATTTTTCCAGGTAATTTCAAATTGATTCGGTTGAAAAAAAAAGAAATCTGCTTGTCGAAAATCGACAAAAATCTGTATTGTCGAAAATTGACAAAAATCTGTGTTTGTTTATAAAATTTATTTAAATAAAGAACAAATATTGTTGCCTGATGAAGTCTCCTAATAAATAAGGTCCTTTTTGAGTTATTGGGAGTCGATTTCGTAAAAGAACGACATCCATTTGTTGACAAATAGTCAAGTTGTGAAATTGTTTACAAAATTTTTTATAGAACAAATAATTATTATTGGTTGATAAAGTATTATGCGGGAAGGATTTTTGCAGGATAATTTAAAATTTATTCTGTTGAAAATACAAAATCTGCAAGCAAAAATTGACAAAAATCTGAGATATACATTTGTTTCTTAAATTTGTTTATAACATTACCAAATACTTTGCATTAAAAGAAATCGTAACTGTGCAATGTTTTTACTTATATACCAATCAAAAAAAGTTGATTTTCAACTAAATAGGTGAACTTTCTACAACAATATTTTATTTTTCAAGCTAATAAGACGAATTTTCTATAAAACCGTTGCATTTCCAACAAAGAAGTTAATTTTCAACCAAATAGTTTATTTTTCAACCAAAAGAAAAATTTTTCTAGTTAGGCCGAAAGGCTATATTAATTAGAAACAATTTAAATATTTATTTGTTGGAATTCACAAATGCAATTAAATTGCAGAATTGTAGACATTCTTTATTGTAGAACAGTTGGTTTACACAAAAGCAATCAACTTCTATTTTTACTTGCTAATTTAACAAATTATTTGAATAAAACAACAAAATTACTAAAAAAAAAAAAACGAAAATTGAATCTGGGATGAAAAACTCATCGAGAGTATAACCAAAGCGCTCTAGTTATTCACCTGAGGCGGTTTCTACTAATGCCACGCTCAAGAGTCACCTTTCAAGAGATTATGATTGATTGTAGTTGATTTACGTTTTATGTTCAACTTTGCCGACAAAATTCTCAGATGTTGACACCAACCGACTTCTGGGACTAATCCAATTTTATAATTTTATAATTCCACGTCGATTTGAATTTATTATTTGATAACACAGAAAAAACAGTAGTCAACTACGCCACCACAGCCCATAAGTGAACATTTCAAAAATTTTATTTTCTGAATCTTAGTGAAAATTCGTATTTTTCTATTTTTTGTTCAATGTTTGTATTTTTGGGCCGGTTTATTAATTTCAAAATTAAGTATTGTTTATACTGATCAAATAATATTAGATTTTTTGAGGCCTTTACCAGAGCCAGTTGATTTCAAATATTTCGTAAAGAATTCTGATAGATTTAAAAGATTTCATAAGGACTTCTATTATTTCACAAAGATTTCAGATGGATTTTGAAGATTGAACAAAGATTTCAATGATTTCCTAATGATTTCACAAAGATTTCCAATATTTCGCAAATATTTTCAAAGAATTCACAAAGATTTTACAAAGGCTTCACAAAGATTTCAATGATTTCCCAAAGATTTCACAAAAATTTCAAATATTTCGCAAAGAGTTCAGGAAGATTTTAAAGATTACATGAAGATTTTAATGATTACCCAACGATTTCGCAGGTTTTACAAAGATTTCGGATAGATTAAAAATATTTCACAAAGATTTGACAAAGATTGCAAAATTGAAATGATTTCCCAAAGATTTAAAAAATTTCACAAATATTTCGCAAAGATTTCGGATAGATTTAAAAGTTTTCACAAATACTTCAATTATTTAGCAAAGATTTCGGATAGATTTGAAATTCTTCACATAGACGCTAATGATTTCCCGAAGATTTAAATATTTTCATAAATATTACCAAATATTTCCAGAATATTTCCAAAGATTTCAGAAAGAAGTCAATGATTTTTTAAATATTTCACAAGGATTGCAAATATTTCACAAAGATTTCAGATAGATTTTAAAGAGAACACAAAGATTTCAATGATTTTTTAAAGATTTTACAAAGATTTCAATTATTTTCAAAAGATTTCACCAAGATTTAAATAATTTCACAAATATTACCAAATATTTGAAATATTTTTGAATGATTTCCAAAGATTTGACAAAATTGAAATGATTTCCCGAAGATTTCATAAAGATTTTACGAAAATTTCAAATATTTTGCAAAGATTTCGGATAGATTTAAAATATTTTTATTATTTTACAAAGACTTCTATTATTTCACAAAGATTTCAGATAGATTTCAGAGATTAAACAAAATTTTAAAATATTTCGCAAAGTTTTCAGATAAATCTCAAAGATTGCATAAAGATTCCAATGATTTCACAAAGATTTAAAAATTTTTTGATAGATTTAAAAGAGTTCACAAAGACTTCAATTACTTCATAAAGATTTCATATAGATTTAAAGAGAGCACAAAGATTTAATGATTTCACAAAGATTTAAAAAATTTCACAAATATTACCAAATATTTTAAATATTTTTCAAAGATTTCCAAAGATTTGACAAAATTGCAAAGATTTCCAGATGATTTCATAAAGAGTTTACAAATATTTTGCAAAGATTTCCTACAGATTTAGAAGATTTCGAAAAGATTTAAATAATTTTACAAATTACCAAATATTTTAAATATTGTCGAATGATTTCCAAAGATTTGACAAAATTGAAATGATTTCCCAAAAATTTCGGATACATTTGAAAGTCTTCACAAAGACGCTGATTTCCCAAAGATTTAAATATTTTCATAAATATTACCAAATATTTCCAAAATATTTCCAAAGATTTCAGAAAGATTTGAATGATTTGAATGATTTTTTTAATATTTCACAAGGATTGGAAACATTTCACAAAGATTTCAGATATATTTTAAAGAGAACATAAAGATTTCAATGATTTTCCAAAGATTTCACAAATATTTGAAAGATTTCAATTATTTCCAAAAGATTTCACAAAGATTTAAATAATTTTACAAATTACCAAATATTTTAAATATTGTCGAATGATTTCCAAAGATTTGAGAAAATTGTAATGATTTCCCAAAAATTTCGGATATATTTAAAAGTCTTCACAAAGATGTTGATTTCCCAAAGATTTAAATATTTTCATAAATATTACCAAATATTTCCAAAATATTTCCAAAGATTTCAGAAAGATTTGAATGATTTTTTCAATATTTCAGAAGGATTGGAAATATTTCACAAAGATTTCAGATAGATTTTAAAGAGAACACAAAGATTTCAATGATTTTCCAAAGATTTTACAAAGATTTCAATTATTTCCAAAAGATTTCACAAAGATTCAAATAATTTTACAAATATTACAAAATATTTTAAATATTGTCGAATGATTTCCAAAGATTTGACAAAATTGAAATGATTTCCCGAAGATTTCATAAAGATTTTACGAAAATTTCAAAAATTTGCAAAGATTTCGGATAGATTAAAAATATTTCTATTATTTTACTAAGACTTCTATTATTTCACAAAGATTTCAGATATATTTCAGAGATTAAACAAAATTTTCAAATATTTCGCAAAGTTTTCAGATAAATCTCAAAGATTTGAATGATTTCACAAAGATTTAACAAATTTCATATAGATTTTAAAAAGTTCACAAAGACTTCAATGATTTCCCAAATATTTCAATATTTTCACAAATATTACCAACTATTTCAGAAATATTTCTAAATATTTCAGAAATATTTCCAAATATTTCAGAAATATTTCCAAAATTTCAGTAAGATTTCAATAATTTTTCAAAGACGTCACAAACATTGGAAATATTTCTCAAAGATTTCAGATAGACTGAAAAGATTTTACAAAGGCGTTAATTATTTCAAAAATATTTAAATAATTTCACGAATTTTACCAAATATTTTTAATTGTTTTTAAAGATTTCCAAAGATTTGACAAAATTTCAATGATTTCCCGATGATTTCATGAAGATTTTACAAATATTTTGCAAAGATTAAAATGATTTCACAAAGATTTAAAATATTTCGCGAAGATTTCGCAAAGATTTCAAAAAGATTACAATGATTTCCCAAAGATTTCAAAGATCTTGGATAGATTAAAAAGTCTTCACAAAGACTTCAATGATAGATTTCAACGAGAGTACAATGATTCAAATGATTTCCCAAAGACTTTACAAAGATTTGAAAGATTTCAATTATTTTCAAAACATTTCAGAAAGATTTAAATAATTTCACAAACATTATCAAGTATTTAAAATATTTTTAAAGATTTCTAAAGACTTTCCATAGATGTGACAAAAATTTCAAATATTTCGCAAAGTTTCCAAATAAATTTCAATGATTTTTCAAATATATTTCAATAATATCACAAATATTACCAAATATATCAGAAATACTTCAAGTATTTCTAAAGATTTCAGGAAGATTTCAATGATTCCACAAAGATTTTAAAGATATCATATAGATTTCAAAGTCTCCACAAAGACTTAAATCAATTTTTAAAGATTTCACAAACATTTAAAAATTTTGAAAATATTGAAATCTTTTGGAAATCATTGAAGTCTTTGTGAAATCTTTACGAAATATTTGAAATCTTTGTGAAATCATTTAAATCTTTGTAAAATCTTTGTGAAATGTTTGTGAAATCTTTAAAAAATGATTGAAGTCTTTGTGGAGTCTTTGAAATCCATCCGAATTTTTGAAATCTTTGGGAAATTATTGATTTTGTATGATATATGTATGATTTTCAGAAGATTTTATCAAGATTTGATAATAATTGCAAATATTTTGCAAAGATTTCGGATAGATTTAAAAGATTTCGGAAAGAATTGTATTATTTTACAAAGACTCCTACTATTTCACAAAAATTCCAGATAGATTTCAAAGACTGAACAAATATTTCGCAAAGTTTCCAAATAAATTTCAAAGATTTCAATGATTTCCAGAAGAATTCAAACATTTCGTATAGATTTAAAAGAGTTCCCAAAGACTTCAAGGATTTTCCAAAGATTTCAATAAAATCACAAATATTACCAAATATGTCAAAAATACTTAAAGTATTTCTAAATATTTCAGAAAGATTGCAAGGACTTCACAAAGATTTCGGAGAGATTTAAATAATTTCACAAATATTGCCAAATATTTCGAATATTTCGCAAAGATTTCCATAGATTCCACAAAGATTTGACAAAGGTTGCAATGATTTCTCAATGATTTTACAAAGATTTCAAATATTTATCAAAGTTTTCAGATAATTTTGGAAGGTTTGCGCAAAGATTTCGATAATTTTCCAAAAATTTCAAAAATTTCTTATAGATTTAAAAGAGTTCACAAAGACTTGAATGATTTTCCAAGATTTCAATAATATCACAAATATTATCAAATATGCCAAAATACTTAAAGTATTTCTAAAGATTTCAGAAAGATTTCAATGTTTTCACAAATATTTTGGACAGATTTAAAAGATTTCAATAATTTCCTAAAGATGTAAAAAAGGTTTAAATAATTTCCCAAACATTACCAAATATTTCAAATATTTCGCAAAGATTTCCAGAGATTCCACAAAGTTTCAATGATTTCTCAAAGATTTTACGAAGATTTCAAATATTTCTCAAAGATTTCGAATAGATTTAAACGGTTTCACAAATACTTCTATTATTTTGCAAATATTCCAGATGTATTTCAAAGATATTAAAGAAAGCAATAAAGAATTGAAAGATTTCCGGTTCCGACAATCCGATGAATTTAATCATTCGATTTCAGAGGGGGCAAATCAATACTTTGCCCCTCCCTAGTCGACTCTGGATAGGCTACCTTTTGTGCAGATGTATTGTTTCTTCATCAGGAATTCTAAAAAATGGCTGTTTTTCACAAAGATTTGAAAGATTTCAATTATTTTTAAAAGATTTTACAAAGATTTAAAGAATTTCACAAACATTGCCAAATATTAAAAATATTTTTGAAAGATTTCTAAAGACTTTCCAAAGATTTGACAAAAGTGCAATGATTTCTCAAATATTTCGTAAAGATTTTCAAAATTTTTTAAATATTTCGCAAAGTTTTCAGATATATTTCAAATGTTGCACGAAGATTTTGAACGATTTCACAGAGATTTAAAAAAAATCGAATAGACTTAAATAGCTTACAAAGACTTCAATTATTTTCCTAAGATGCTAAAACTTTCTCAAATATTACCAAAGATTTCAGAAAGATTTCCATCATTTTTCAAGAAGTTCACAAAGACTTCAATGATTTTCCAAAGATTTTAATAATATCACAAATATTACCAAATATGTGAAAATACTTGAAGTATTTCTAAAGATTTCAGAAAGATTTCAATGATTTCAAAAAGATTTAAAAGATTTTATATAGATTTCAAAGACTTCAGAAAGATTACAATGATTTGCCAAAGATTTCAAAGATCTGGGATAGATTTAAAATCTTCACAAAGACTCTAATGATTTCCCAAAGATTTAAATACTTTCACAAATATTACCAAATATTTCAAATATATTTCCAAAGATTTCAGAAGCATTTCAATGATTTCTTAAAGCTTTCACAAGGATTGAAATTATTTCACAAAGATTTCAGATAGATTTCCACGAGAGCACAAAGATTGAAATAATTTCACAAATATCACAAAATATTTTAAATATTTTTGAAAGATTTTTCAAAGATTTGACAGAATGGCAATGATTTGGCAATGATTTCATAAAGATTTAAATAGTTTCACAAATATGACCAAATATTTTGAATATTTTTCCAAGATTTCCTACAGATTTAGAAGAGTTCGCAAAGACTTCAATTATTTTACAAAGACTTTTATCATTTCACAAAGATTTCAGATAGATTTCAAAGATTGAACAAATATTTCAAATATTTTGCAAAGTTTTCAGATAATTTTGAAAGACTGCACAAAGATTTCAATGATTTTCAAAAAATTTCAAAACTTTCTGATAGATTTAAAAGAGTTCACAAAGACACCAATGATTTCCCAAATATTTCAATATTTTCACAAATATCACCAAATATTTAAAAAATATTTTCAAATATTTCAGAAAGACTTCAATGAATTTTTAAAGACTTCACAGAGATTGGAAATATTTTGCAAAGAGCACAAAGATTTCCAAAGATTTGACAAAATTGCTATGATTTCCAGAAGATTTCATAAAGTTTTCACGAAGATTTCAAATATTTTGCAAAAATTCGGATAGATTTAAAAGATTCCACAAAAACTTCTATTATTTCACAAAGAATCCTACTATTTCACAAAGATTTCAAGAAATTTCAAAGAATGAACAAACATTACGACTTCAGTGATTTCCCAAAGATTTCAATATTTTCACAAGTATTACCAAACATTTCAAATATATTTCCAAAGATTTCAGAAGGATTTCAATGATTTTTTAAAGATTTCACAAGGATTGGAAATATTTCGCAAAGATTTCAGATAGACCTAAAAGATTTCATAAAGATTTCAATTATTTCACAAAGATTTCAAATAGATTTCAAGGAGATCACAAAGATTTAAATGATTTCCCAAAGAATTCACAAAAATTTTAACGATTTCAATTATTTTCAAGAGATTTCACAAAGATTTAAATAATTTCACGAATATCAGCAAATATTTTGAATGTTTTTGAAAGATTTCTGAAGATTTGACAAAATTGCAATAATTTCCCAAAGATTTCATGAAGATTTAAAACAATTTCAAATATTTCACAAAGTTTTAAGATAAATTAAAAAAATTGCACAAAGATTTCAATGATTTCACAAATATTTCAAAAATTTAGAATGGATTCAAATTGTTCACAAAGACTTCAATGATTTCTCAAAGATTTCAATATTTTTACAAATATTACCAAATGTTTTCAATATTTTTCAAATATTTCCAAAGATTTGACAAAATTGCAATGATTTCCCGTTGATTTCAAAAAGATTTTAAAAAGATTTTGCAAAGATTATGGATAGATTTGAAAGATTTCACAAATACTTTTATTGTTTTACAAAGACTTTTATTATTTCACAAAGATTTCAGATAGATTTCAAAGATTGAACAAAAATTTCAAATATTTCGCAAAGTTTTCAGATAATTTTGAAAGATTGCACAAAGGTTTCAATGATTTTCCAAAAATTTCAAAACTTTCTGATAGATTTAAAAGAGTTCACAAAGACATCAATGATTTCCCAAATATTTAAAAAATATTTCCAAATACTTCAGAAAGATTTCAATGAATTTTCAAAGACTACACAGAGATTGGAAATATTTCGCAAAGATTTCAGATAGACTTAAAATATTTCATAAAGACTTTAATTATTTCGCAATGATTTCAGATAGATTTTAAAGATAACACAAAGATTTGAATGCTTTGCCAAAGATTTCACAAAGATTTAAATAGTTTCACAAACATTCCCAAATATTTTGCGAATATTTTAAAATATTTGACAAAATTGCTATGATGTTCCGAAGATTTCATAAAGATTTGACAAAGATTTCGAATATTTTGCAAGAATTTCGGATTTATTTAAAAGATTTCGCAAAGACTTCTACTATTTTACAAAGACTTTTATTATTTCACAAAGATTTCAGATAGATTTCAAAGATTGATCAAAAATCTCAAATATTTCGCAAAGTTTCCAAATGAATTTCAATGATTTTTCAAATATTTCAATAATATCACAAATATTACCAAACATGTCAGAAATACTTCAAGTATTTCTAAAGATTTCAGGAAGATTTAAATGATTCCACAAAGATTTTAAAGATATCATATAGATTTCAAAGACTCCACAAAGACTTAAATCAATTTTTAAAGATTTCACAAACATTTAAAAATGTTGAAAATATTGAAATCTTTTGGAAATCATTTAAGTCTTTGGGGAGATTTTTAAATTTATCCAAGATCTTGGAAATCTTTGTGAAATCATTGTAAACTTTCTGAAATCTTTACAAAATATTTGAAATCTTTGTGAAATCATTTAAATCTTTGTAAAATCTTTGTGAAATGTTTGTGAAATCTTTGAAAAATGATTGAAGTCTTTGTGGAGTCTTTGAAATCTATATGAAATCTTGAAAATCTTTGTGAAATCATTGAAATCTTTCTGAAATCTTTAGAAATACTTGAGTTATTTTTGACATTTTTGGCAATATTTGTGATATTATTGAAATATTTGGAGAATCATTTTAGTCTTTGTGAACTTTATGAAACCTATCCGAATTTTTGAAATCTTTGGGAAATTATTGATTTTGTATGATATATGTATGATTTTCAGAAGATATCATCAAGATTTGACAAGGATTGCAAATATTTTGCAAAGATTTCGGATAGATTTAAAAGATTTCATAAAGAATTATATTATTTCACAAAGACTCCTACTATTTCACAAAAATTCCAGATAGAGTTCAAAGATTGAACAAATATTTTGCAAAGTTTCCAAATAAATTTCAAAGATTTCAATGATTTCCAGAAGAATTCAAAAATTTCGTGTAGATTTAAAAGAGTTCCCAAAGACTTCAAGGATTTTCCAAAGATTTCAATAAAATCACAAATATTACCAAATATGTCAAAAATACTTAAAGTATTTCTAAATATTTCAGAAAGATTGCAAGGACTTCACAAAGATTTCGGAGAGATTTGAAAGATTTAAATAATTTCACAAATATTGCCAAATATTTCGAATATTTCGCAAAGATTTCCATAGATTCCACAAAGATTTGACAAAGGTTGCAATGATTTCTCAAAGATTTTACAAAGATTTCAAATATTTATCAAAGTTTTCAGATAATTTTGGAAGGTTTGCACAAAGATTTCGATGATTTTCCAAAAATTTCAGAACTTTCTTATAGATTTAAAAGAGTTCACAAAGACTTCAATGATTTTCCAAGATTTCAATAATATCACAAATATTATCAAATATGCCAAAATACTTAAAGTGTTTCTAAAGATTTCAGAAAGATTTCAATGTTTTCAAAAAGATTCTGGACAGATTTAAAAGATTTCAATAATTTCCTAAAGATGTAAAAAAGGTTTAAATAATTTCCCAAACATTACCAAATATTTCTCAAAGATTTCGAATAGATTTAAACGATTCCACAAATACCTCTTTTATTTTGCACATGTTCCAGATAGATTTAAAAAATATTGAATGAACCAAGAAAGAATTGAAAGATTTCCAGTTCCGACGATCCGATGAATTCAATCATTCGATTGTAGACCCTAGTCGACTCTGGATATGCTACCTCTTGTGCAGATGTATTGTTTCTTCATCAGGAATTCTCAAAAATCGCTGTAGACATGCTAATCAAGACCTGATTATCTCGAGATTACTCATATTTGATGAAACTGCAGTTGTATAGTATCTACTATATGTCCAAAAAGTTTAGGCATCTCGATTTTTCTATAGATTTTCGTGAAAATCTCAGCAGAAAAAAATTCTGAAAATATGAGACAATATGCATGTTGCAGGTGAAGGTTTTGCGAATACTGATACAGAGTTTCAAAATTTTCAGATTATTAGCGATTATTTCCTGACAAGTGAAAGGTGAAAAGGCACAATAATCATATGATCATTTCGGAATACTCAATTTTGAATGGCTGTAAGTCACTGAAAATAAATCATGAAAATTCTGCAAAAATAATATGTGGGTTTCATTGGTCCTTTCTGTGCACCAGTGGTGAAATTCAGAACCAAAAATAATCATTTGTTTATAACTTATTAACAAAAGAGTAGGGTGGTGTCATCTCCGCAACTAAGGAACTTACAGAGATGATTCTTGAAGCAAACTACACATTTTTGGCTTCTGAAAATGTTGTACATATTGCAATACTTTATTTTGATGCCACTAAACGAGGTTTCAGTAGGACTTTTTTGGATCACAACAGGACTGAAGTGAGAATCAAATTTCAATGACGTAACGTAGCACATGGGAACGTTAAACTTGCGTGAACTGTCACTGAAATATAGCATCTGGGTTATAAACAATGTTAGAAGTTTATAAATCCTGTTTTAAAATAATATGTTGATTAGCACTGTGAAATTATTGTTAGTTAAGAATGAGGAGACTAAGAAAAAGAAGTAAGCACTAAGGAGAAGAAATAAACTCTAGAAGATGAAGTAAAGCACATGATGAATCCTTAGTGGAAAATATTGTTTTTATTTTACGCAGAAAGTCTCCGATTTATCTTCCCCAAAACAAGAACATTTTTAAATTCTACGCCGAAAAATTGCTTACAAAATACCAGCTATTCTGTAAAATTACAGAAGAATGAAAAATCACAATTTGTTAATATTATTTTTACATGAGGCATGGAGAAAGTAACAGGTTATGTGCATGTGATTTTACACTGTACCAGGTAATTTACATATTACTAGTAGTCTTGCGCGCGCCAAGGCGCGCGCCTACTAATTTTTTTTTGAAGAAGAATAAACCAAATACTTATTTTTTCTATGTTATTTATATTTAATTAATTTTACAAAATATTCGCAACAAATAATTAGAAGGCACTACAGGATGATGTACGTAGCCTTCAATAAGGAGCTCCTTTTCATATTTTTCCCTGTTGAAGCTAAAGGAGTAATGGATTTCTCATAATTTATTTGTAGGTAAATTCTGCCACCGTTATCATCTTGAAAAAATTGTGAATATAATTCAATTTATTATAATCGGCTCTTAAATTTGTTTAACATTTAACTTATTTGTAAATTATACCCGTGTGGAAATAGCCCGGGCTAGCCCTGGCACAACAAGGTTGCTGGTCGGTGGCTGGCCGGGCTATGTTTGTTTTTTGAGAGCCTAGCCGTGCGCTGGTCGAAGACTGGCTAGGCAAATTTTTTGTCAAAAACACAGTCGGGAGCTGGCTGGGCTCTGGTCGGGCAAATCTTATGATCAAATTCTCAGACGGTAGCTGGCCGGGCGCTGATTTGGCAAATATTATGAATAAATGCCTAGTCGGATGATGGTAGCAAACGAACACTTTCTTTTAAAGTGAGCGCTTTTGATTGCTGATTACAGTAAAGAACCCGAAGTGAAAACAGTATAACCAAACAGCAGTTTCGTGAGCATAATTCAATTATAAAACCCTGTTTATACCTTGATTATTTTTTCTGCTTTTATTAAGAAATGGACAAGTATACAAATCTCGAATTATGATAAATATATAGCAAACATTTTTAAATAGGGACGATAATGAAAATTATAAATCAATGATGGCAAAAAATATAATACAGATACCAAATTTATAATTGTTTCACGAGCATAATAAAAGATTTTAAATAATATAATACCTAAAATATATAATATTACTATTAGAAGAACTTTCAAATATTACAGAATAAAATAAAACCCTATTGTACTAATCAATTTTTAATTCAAAATTGTACGTGAAAAATATTATAATTTAATTTCCAATCAAAAAGACTATGTTGGTGGCATTGAAAAGTAAAGTAGCATTAGATGTGATGAAGAGCAGACGACAAAAGTCTCGAAACAGCGAGATTTTTGGCGTGACTTTAAAATCAGTCACATTGATTAAGTATATAGTTCCGAAATTTTTATTATGGTAATTTGAAAATCGCGCCGGAAATCTCGCAGTTTCGAGACTTTTGTCGTCTGCTCATTCCATCGACGTAGACTTTTTGGCTGGAAATTAAATTATAATTGGAAGATTTTTATTGAAATGCAATTCAAAAAGTCAAAAGAAAAGGTGGCGCCGGACCACGTGATCGAAGTCAAATTCTTTCGACTTGCATCGACCGGCATCATATGTACATTCATGATCACGTTACATTCATCACGTCTGTTTGGCCGTTTGACTTTATTTTGTTAAATAAAAGTAATTGGAAACCCTAACAATTGTTTAAAGTAGTGATTTGGAAAATGTAAATTTGACGAGGAGGTAAGAAGTATTGGTTTTGATTCAATGCGTTAGGATTTAAGGAATAAAGAAAGTATACAATTATACGAAGGTTTATAGGTTATGTGATCTTTTTTACCTTCTTTACTTATTTGGATTGTTTCGTTTATTCTAGGTTTGTTTCCTGCCCATTTTCTAGCTTTCAAATGTTTGAAAACAATTTTTATTTGCTTTATTTAAAACCTGTAGTAACACTACTTGAGAATTCACCATTATATTCTTTCACGTGCGCCTTTTCGCCTTCCAAAATTATTGATTGTTTTCTGAAGTATTTTGTGATATATATAGGATAAATACCCATGTGAAAGATTTTATTATAAGAATCAACGTATATTCAGAATATTCTTGAGAAAATTATTTAGGCCAATAATTAACCTAATAATTTTTCGAGCATTAATATGCCAACAATCAATTTCCTACCATTATACTTTTTCACCATAAGGGTTTAGTATTGGTTTATCCATCTTACAGACTTCGGACTCACTGCACTAATTACACTATTTGACACTTTTTTTTAGTGATGACACTATTTTGCTACTATTTTGAAGAAAATGACTCTATAAACACTATTTTCTCACAAGTTTCCGCTAATGCCACTATTTCTTCACTTTCGGGTTGAAAATTCATCTGTCTTCTAAAAAACTCGTCTTTTTGATTGAAAAATCAACTATTCAGTTCATAATTTAATTATTTTGTTGAAAATTCAACTCGGTTGTAATTTTTTTTTCTTTGAAAATTTGACCCTTCTGTTGAAAATTCAACTATTTTGTTAAACATTCGTCTTTTTGGATAGAAGTTTGCTCCGTTTGGATAAAAATTAAAACTTTTTTGTAAAAAATTCATCCATTTTGGTACAAAATTCATCTTTCTTGCTTGAAAATTACCTCTTTGTCGAAAATAAAACTTTTGGTGTTAAAATTTCAACTATCGTCTAAAAATTTTTTTTTTCTAATTGAAAAATTAACCATTTGGTTGAAAATGTAACTGTTCGGTGAAAAATTCAAAAAATATTTGGTTGCAAATTGATCTTTGTTTGTTAAAAATTATCATTTTTGTTAAAAATTCATCTTTGCGGGTTTGAAAGTCAAATGTTTTGTAGAAAATTAATCTTTTTGGCTAAAAAAATTTAACAATTTGGTGAAAAATTCAACTATTTGGTTGGAGTTTATTCTTTTTTTGTTTGAAATTTTAACTACTTGGAGAAAAATTTGACTTTTTTGTTCACAATTCAATTATTATGTCGAAAATTCTACTATTCTGTGAAAAAGTAATCTTTTTTGGTCGCAAATTCGACTGTTTCGTTGAACATTCGTCTTTTTGGATAGAAAATTCATTTTTTTCGTAGAAAATTCAGCTTTCTTTGTTTAAAATGAACTTTTTTGTTGAAAATTCAACTATTTGGTTTACTATTTATCTTTTTTGGTTGACAATGAACTTCTTTTTTGACAATTCATGTTTCTAGTTTAAAAGTCAAATGTTTTGTAGAAAATTCGTTTTTTGGCTTGAAGAATGTAACAGTTTGATCTCGAGTTTGGTTAAAATCCTTGTTCTCTCTCGACTGACAAATCTTTCTTGGTTGACAATTCAACACTTTTGTAGAAAATCCGTCTTTTTTGGTTGGAAATGAATCCGTTTTGGATGTCGTTTATTATACTGTTTTTATTAGAAATAAAAATATTTGTTGGTTGACTCATAAACTATTACATTTTTCGTCGAGAATTTATCTTTTTTAGTTGAAAATTTAACTGCTTTGTTGAACATTCGTCTTTTTGGATAGAGAATTCGTCCTTTCGAATTGAAAGTTCAGTTTTTTTTGTTAGAAAATTGATCTTTCTCGGTTGCAAATGAACCTTTTTGTTGAAAATTCAACTTTTCGGGTTAAAAATAAAACTGTCGTCTTAAAAATTCGTCAATTTTGCTTGATAGATAGCTTCTTATAAATAAGTTTTATACTTTAAAAATTTGAGAACACTATTTTGAAACTATTTTTTGAAATTTGGCCTGATCTTATTAAATATGTCAATTGAAAATAAATGTATCGAATGCTTCATTATCATCATTATTTTATATATTCCATATTTAATGTTAAAGTTAAAACAAGTGTAATATTAAATTTACACATACATAGATTTGAATATATAAGAAGGTATCAGAATTTAAAATATTCAATGCGACGATATGCAAATTGATTCGTACCTTCCAATTAAAAGTATAAAATGGTATTATTTAATTTTTCTAGCATGATAGATGGATGCATGATTAATAAATGTAAATATTTCTTTTGCAGTGTAAAAATTGCAAGCGATGATGACTCGTATGTGTACCAGTTAATTAATTTTATCGTCCCTGGTCCACGAACGTCTTTATTATACAAAAAAAATAAAAATAAAATTGATCTTGTAACTAAGTGGCATATGCTCTTCATAAAATTTAAACCCAATTAATTTAAATCTACTACAACACCAATTGATCTTGGCCGGGCCACGGTCGGGCAGTCCAGCCATATCACGGCCTTGCTTCATGGCCGGACGCTGGCCAGCGCAGCGTGACGATGCTGGCCGGATTCCGACCAGAAACCCCGGTCACAGCCCGACTTAAAGTCGGGCTCTCCAGCCGGAAAATGGCCAGCCCCCGACTTAAATTTCCACCCGGGTATTGGCGTAATACATTTTTTATTTTATAAATTAAAAGAAATGTTATTTATAAAATAAATTGTGAATTATTCGTTTTTACATGTATATGAGCACATAAATTTCAAATTGACGAATACTGCGAATAATATTAATTTTCATTATTATATAAGCTTTACAAAGTTTTAAAAAATGAATGATACATAGAATAGTGGCAGTAATTACCAATCTTTCAGTTTTCAAGAAATATGATAACAAATTTTTAAATTGTCTATTTGCTCCGCAATTATTTCTGTTTATACTCTATAGTAATCCATTCGCCACTAATATTTTATTATGCATTGAGAGATGTGGTGAATTTTTTTCATGAAAAATTAATTTTCTAATTTTTATCATAAATGATGCACGTTATTACGAAAAAGTAAAATGTATTTTAGTATAACTTTTTTATACATGAACATTTTTGTGTGAACATTTTTATCGTATCTGTTGTTTACGTCAAAATGATTAAATTCTTTTATTATAAGAAGAAAATTATCCTGTCGATAGAACTTTCCAGGCCTTTATAAACGTTACAGTATCTTTCTTATTAAAAGCTAAATTAAACAAAAACTTTTCCAACAATATATTTTTTTTCCTTCTGCGAAAATCTGTAAATTTTTTATTCTTCAAAAAATCTATATTGGTTGATAAATTCGTGTTTTCAATTGGAAAATAGTGTCTTTAGTGTCTTTTTCAAAATAGTAGCAAAACAGCGTCACCGCTTGAAAAAAGTGTCAAATAGTGTCAATAGTGTGTTTTGAGCCCGAGGCCTGCATTTGTAGTTTATTATTCTAAGGGCGGCTACAGCCTAATTTATTTAAGAATAGTGAACTATTCAAACCGAAAAAAGCAGAGAAATTGCCCTACAAAAAACGTCGGATTGAAAATTATGCGAAAGTATTGTATTTTTAATGCGAAGTTGTCTAAAAGCAGATGTCCAGAGAATATCTCGGGAGTGCGCAGCAATAATTTTTAATTCGACGTTTTTTGCAGCAAGACTCATTTCTAATCCAAAAAGTGACTTAAAGTAAATATATGCATCAATAGTGTGACTGATGTTCTTTTGGATTTGAAAGCATTTCGAAAAATTCATAAAACTTCAAAGAATTAAAGTTAAAATTTAAAACATCGAAATAAATTGGAAAAAATTTAAAACTCCAAAAAATGTAATTGATTTTAGTAATTTTAAAATGATTTTGGAAAAATACAAGGGAATTCAAAAGAATTGTATTGAATGTTGAAGAATTCAAAATAAGTTTAAAACACTTCAAGACGAATTAAACACAAACTGAAAAAAAATATCCATTGAACAGAATAGAATTATTGATTTAATTCAAAAGAATTCAGGTAATTTAACAAAATTCGAAAGACATAATAAAATAATTCTGAATGAATGAGTAACAATTCAGGGTGAATTGAAATTAATTGCAAAACATATTTGAAAATCTCTACAAATCTGTGAAAACCTAAAAAAAACCCTCACTTCTTGTGAATGAATTTCTTAAAGTACAGTGAAATATTATAAAATCCCGTGAAATTATATGAAATTTTAAAGTATTTTCTTGAATCCTGGAAAATTTTTGAAAATACCTTGGGAGCTTTTAAAATCCATTAAAATCATTGAAATCTTCGGATATCTCATAAAATTCATTTAAATATTCTAAAATACATTGAAACCTCGCAAGTCCTATGAAATAGTTTCATATATTCCAAAGTTGTAAACAAATTCTTTGAACTCTCAGAAAAATTTGTTCATTCCTCTTAAAGTCATTCAAAGCCTTTAAAATTCCCTGAAAAATTAATAATATCTTGAAAGTGCATTAAAGTCTTTAGAAATACTTAATAATATTTTAAATCATTGCAAATCCTATTAGGTTACCGAAATAAATTCAAAATTCCTTGAAATCTTTTGATATACCCTAAAACCTGGCATAGGTCCTATTAAATCGATCTATATTTTCGAAATTTTAGAAAACTCTTCGATACAATACCCCATGCAAATTTTGTCAAATCTCTTGAAAATGCTTTAGAATATTTTTAAATACTCTAAAATATTTCAAATCCTCTGAAACCAATTGAACATTCCTTATAATATTTTGAAATACGGTTAAAGTTATCAAATCCTTTCAAACCTTTGGAAATCAATTGAAACATTTTAAAGCTCTTGAAAATGCTTTAGATCTTCTAAAATACCATAAAATAATTCAAATCCTATGAGTAACATTAAATTACTGAAATCAATTCAAAAATTCATAGGATCTTTCAAAATACCCTAAGATATTTAAAATCCTTCACAATATTTTAGAATTCCTTGAAATTTTTTAAACTTTTCAAAATCCCTTGCAATTTTTAAAAGCACCCTAAAATATTTTCAATCCTTTGAAACTCTTTCAAATCATTGAAATCCTTTGAATCTTTAAAAATCACTTGAAACTTTTTAAAGCTTACGAAAATGTCTTGACATCTTTTAAAATACTGTTAAAGTTCTCAAATCCTTTACCATTTTTTGAAATTCCTCAAAATTATTGAAATCTCTTGGAAATGCTTTGGAGTCTGTTAAAATATCCTAAAATATTTCAACCCCTTTAAAATCTGTTGGCATTCATTGAAATTATTGACATCTCTTTCAAATGCTTTGGATTCATTTCAAATGCCCTAAAATATTCCCAGTCTTTTAAAATTTCTTCAAATTATCAAAATAAATAAAAAATTCCAAGGAATCTTTTAAATTACTCTAGAATATTTCATAATCCTCTGAAATCAATTAAAGCACTGAAATCAAATGAAAAATCCTTGGAATCTTCAAGAAACCTCTAAAAGTTTCCAAATTCTTTACATATTTTTGAAATTCCTTCAAATTGTTGCAATCTCTTGGAAATACCTTGGATTCTTTTGAAATACCCTAAAATATTCCTAATCTTGAAAGATTCCTTAACAAATCCTTTCGAATCAATTAAATTACTAAAATCGGTTGAAAATTCCTTGAAATCTGTTAAAATATCCTAAAATATTTCAAACCCTTTAAAATCTGTTGGCATTCATTGAAATTATTGACATCTCTTTCAAATGCTTTGGATTCTTTTCAAGTGCCCTAAAATATTCCCAGTCTTTTTTTAAAATTCCTTCAAATTATCCAAATAAATAAAAAATTCTTCGGAATCTACTGAAATTGTTTGAAAGATTTTCCCACAATATATCAATTTTTTTCCTTGGATAAAAAAAAATACCTTATAGTCTTTGAACTTCTTTGAAATACATTCGAATTATCAAAATCAATTTCTTAAAGTATCGGTGTTTTTTTTAATAGGAGTGCTTATTGAGAGCGTAAAAATTCTTAATTTGAACATCTTCTTAAATTATAAAATTTTTGATCTGTAGACATACACAGATCTCTGATATACTTCTATTCAAACCGAAAAAAAAAATAATTATTCGAATGTGTCACTATAAGGAAATGGAGATTTCAATCCTATAGGGAAAGTAGAACCAAAACGTACACGAGTTTCGCAAATGATATTTAATATGATAAATATAATTAAACCATGATAGAAATCACAGTTACAGAGCGTAAAAATGATTAATTTGAAAATTTCTTGTTTGCGTAAACAGTTTAAAAACAGACTACCATCACAATTGAGGTTATGGTTCATTAGTTCTTTTACAGACTTTACCGTGCAACGGTTGGCAACACTGAGCCACGCATTACCAAATACGAAAAAACACGTGACGTATTATTATCGAACTCGAACTAAGTGATCCCGAAAAGACCACCTTGACATGCGCATGCTTCGATAGAATGGCGCTTATTGGTTCTAGTTCGCGTCCTCATTGGGAATTCAAACACGGGCGCGTACTACAGCCAATCAACTATATTACAATTCAAACATACGCAGATAAAGGCGACTCAGTTAGCATCACTGATTTCAAATGCAGTACCACACACAGACACACACTACTGTTGAATATGAGCGGCCTACAGCAAGAAAACGTTACCACCGTGTTACTCTCGAAAATCGTCAGAATCGAAAACGACAATATCGTTTAGAGATTTTATATTAAGGATATTTCTGTAATTTACGTTAAAAGTGACTGCTATTTTTTGTCTAATCATTCTTAGAATTTCATATCCATTTTTTTCCTCCGTATTATAACACTTTCTGATTAGATTAGATTATATTTATTTACAAGTGTCATGTGATTTATGCATGGAAGTATAAATTAAAGGGAATAAAGGATTTACGAAAGTAAAAAAAATTTTCTTAAGATTCCTGAGGAAACTTAAAATGACGTTTTATTTCGAAGAATTGAATTTAACAGAAGATTAAAAAAGATTTCAAAAGACATCCAAAATTATCGAAAAATAATTTGGAACATTTTAAGTGATTTTTTTAATTTTCAAGGATTTAAAAATTTTTTAAATTTTAAAACGTTCAAAAAATTCTAAAACAAAATGTAGATTCTTCAACATTTTGAAATAAAGTTTTTCAACTCTTTAAGGATTTTGAGAGGTTTCAAATGATACGAAAATTTTCTTAAGATTCCTAGGAAAGTTTTAAATGACTTTTTATTTTAAAAAATAATAATTTTAAGAGAATATTTAAAATAGATTTCAAAACAATTTTTGATTCATGCATAACAATTGAACAATTATAAATTTGTAAGAACCTAAAATTAAAATAATTTTACTTCTAATTCAAAAATTGTTCAGTTGATTCATTTTTCAATTTAGATAATTCAGAATGGTAGCGTAGATTTACGTATTTTTCTGAGTCTTTGAATTGCACAAGAGTTTAACAATTCTTTATATATTGAGCGTTTAAATTTAAAAAAAAATTTGGCTCTAGAGTCCTTTAGGGTGAAAAATAAATAAATAGTTTGATTTTACTCTTTATAAATAAAAATTCAGTTATTTTGTTCATAATTCATCATTTTAGTTGAAAAATCTTTTTTCCAAACTTCAACTATTTTGTTAACATTTTTTAAAATTATTTTTTCAACTGAAAATTTAACTATTTCATGTTTGGTTGAACATTTATCTTCTTCAGCTGAAAATTCAACTTCTTGGTTGAGAATTCATATACCTTATTAAAAATTATTCTTTTAAGGTAGAAAATTAATTTTTTTGGTTCAAAATTAGTTTTTTTTTTAAATTAATTTTTTACTAAAAATGTAACTATATCATGTTTGTTTGAACATTAAACTTCTTGAGTTTAAAATTCAAAAATCAATTGTTGAAACTTTTGTGTGTCTTTTGTGGTAGAATATTAATCTTCTTGGTGACTAATTAACCTTTTTGGTTGAAAATTCAACTATTAGCTGAAAATTCCATTACACATTAAAATATTCCGTTGAAAATTCATGTATTTTGTTAAAGATTATCCTTTCTTGGTGGAAAATTATTTTTTTTTCATTGAAAATTAATTTTTCCTTGGTTGAAAATTAGTGTTTTTATTGAAAATTAATTTTTTAAACTAAAAATTTAACTTAATTTTTTTTTTAAAGACATTTAATCTTTATGGTAGAAAATTCATTTCTTTGGTTGAAAATTCAATTATTTCGCTGTAAATATATTTTATTTGTTTAAAAATTAATTTCTCTATATAAAAATTAAATTATTCTATTTTTTCTCGAAAACTGGTCTTTTTTAACCAAATATTCATCTATTTTGTTGAAGATTTGTCTTTTTTTGGTAGAAAATTAACATTTTCGGTTGAAAATTTCATTTAAAATCAAAATATTTGTTTGAAAAATCATGTGTTTTGTTGAAAATTATTCTTTTTTGATAGAAAATATGTTTTTTTTTTTCAAATTGAAAATAAGTTTTTTTATACTAAAAATTTAACTATTCCATTTTTCGTCGAAAATTTTTTTATAGACATTCAATCTTTTTGGTTGAAAGTTTAACTTTTTGTTTAAAGATTGAACTATTTCGTTGAAAATTAATTTTATTTGCTTAAAAAACTTATTTATTTTTACTTATTTTTATATATTATATTTATATTATATATATATATATATATATATATATATATATATATATATA
>CAKNYM010049641.1:27210-57649 GCA_932195095.1 Andricus curvator | reverse complement strand
TATATTTATATTTTTACTATTTATTTTACTTACAATCAAACTATTCTATTTTTGTTAAAAATTGATCTTTTTTAGTAGAAAATTCATTTATTTTGTTGAATTTTTTTTGTGGTAGCAGTATAACCTTTTTGGTTAAAAATGCAACTATTAGGTTGAAAATTCTATTAAAAATTAAAATATTTGGTTGAAAATTCATATATTTTCTTAAAAATTATTCTTCTTTGGTTTAAATTTCATCCTTTTGGTTGAAAATTAGTTTCCTTTTTATTGAAAATTAATTTTTTCAACTAAAAATTTAGCTATTTAATTTTTCGTCGATTTCTTCTTTGATAAACATTTAATCTGTTTGGATGAAGATTTAACTATTTTATTGAAAATCTGTTTCAATTGGTTATAAACATATTTCTCTGACTTAAAATTAAACCATTCTATTTTTTATTAAAAATTTTTTTTTTTCTTTGGTAAAAATATGACGTTTTCGGTTGAAAGTTAACTATTTGGTTAAAAATTTATTTTTTTGATTGAAAATGCAGAATTTTAGTTATAAGTTCATTCCTTTAGTTACAAATTTAGCAAATGTGGTTGAAATTTTTTTCTTTTTTTTTTAACATGAATTTTTTAAATGAGAAATTTAGTTATTTTTGCTAGAAAGCTAATCTTCTTCAGTTAAAAATTCACTTATTTTGTTGAAAACTCGTCTTTTTAGGTCGCAAATTAAATTATTTTTGTAGAAAATGCATATTTTCGAGTTGTAAATTCAAAATTTTTTTCCAAAATTCGTCTTTATAACTTAAAAAATCAACATTTTAGATATGATTTTTTTCTTTATTGATTGAAAAATCTTTCTTGGTTGAAAATGCAATTCTTCTACTGAAAATTTGTATTTCTTGGTTTAATTTAACTGTTTTTTTCTTTTTCTTGGATGAAAATTAATTATTCTTAATGAAAATGTAATAATAAATTTTTAAATTAATAAATCTTGAACAACGGAAACTTGATTCTTCATTACTTCTGCGAATTTGGCAAGATACATCCTTCGAGTTTTTCAAATTACCCAATAGGCATTAAGAAAAAGCTACAACAATGCTTTTGATATTTTCGTGACACACCTATTTTTTAGAGAAAGATTCATAATATAAATTCTTTGTACTTTATGATCATTATATATTCTAAAAAATTGATTTCCATATTACTACTAAAGATCCGGTCCGAAAAATGGGGAATTGAATTTTTGAGATACCCGGACGCAAGTTTTCATATTCGATCTCCTGATGCAAACTGTTGAACCCGGCCCCGTGTATTTTGAATCGGGTCCGGGTCTCGCACATCTCTGCTTCTTCGACGTAATGGTTTTCTGTTTATTTTAAGCATGAATTTGCAAGCAATTCAAACAATACTCCCTGTGCATTATTTTAGTTCGCTCGTACGTATCACTTTTCAATCTGAAGTTAGCAAATTAAAATCGTACGAACGATGGCTTCGATACAAGATGAGTTGGTATTATAATAAGACGCCAAAAAAATGATGTTCAATCAAAATGGAACCATAGTTTTTACAGTGTGTCAATGACGAAAAAGTTGCACCTTAATGTTTAAAAAATTATTTTCTTGGAGAAATACAAAAGACTTGATGATAATCAAAGCAGCCGCACTCTCAGCATGGTTCCTTGCTGGCGCTATTGCCTATTGTAACTAAGAGCAACTTTTTGCTCATTGACATTACGTACAACATTATCAGAAGCCAAAAATGTGTGATTTGCTTCAAGAATCATCTCTGTACGTTCCTTAGTTTCGGAGATGACACCTCCCTATTCTTTCGTTAATAACTCATTAACAAATTATTATTTTTGGGTCTAAGTTTCGCCACTGTGTACAGAAAGGATCAACAAACCCCACCTATTTTTTTGCAGAATTTTCATAATTTATTTTCAGTGACTTACAGCCATTCAAAGTTGAGTATTCTGAAATGATCATATGGTTATTGTGCTTTTTCACCTTTCACTCGCCTTTTTGGAAAGATAGTAGTCGACTCTGGATACGCTACTTTTTGTGCAGATGTATTTTATCTTCATCAGGAATTCACAAAAATCGCTGTAGATATGCTAATCAAGACCTGATTACCTCGAGATTACTCATATTTGATAAAACTGCAGTTTTATAGTTTCTAATCATCATCATCAGGATGGCAGACTTATAATATTGAGTGTCGATAGTATTTTTCAACATTCTTTATATGGACGTATTTTAAAGAGAACACAAAGATTTCAATAATTTTTCAAAGATTTCACAAAGATTTATAAGATTTCAATTATTTCCAAGAGATTTCACAAAGATTCAAATAATTTCACAAATATTACCAAATATTTTAAATATTGTCGAATGATTTCCAAAGATTTTCCAAAGGTTTGATAAAATTAAAATGATTTCCCAAAGATTTCAAAAATTTCACAAATATTTCGGATCTATTTGAAAGATTTCATAAATACTTCAATTATTTAGCAAAGATTTCGGATAGATTTAAAATCTTCACAAAGACTCTAATGATTTCCCAAAGATTTAAATATTTTCATAAATATTACCAAATATTTCCAAAATATTTCCAAAGACTTCAGAAAGATTTCAATGATTTTTCAAATATTTCACAAGGATTGAAAATATTTGACAAAGATTTCAGATAGATTTTAAAGAGAACACAAAGATTTCAATGATATTCCAAAGATTTCACAAAGATTTAAAAGATTTAAATTATTTCCAAAAGATTTCACAAAGATTCAAATAATTTTACAAATATTACCAAATATTTTAAATATTGTCGAATGATTTTCAAAGATTTGACACAATTGAAATGATTTCCCGAAGATTTCATAAAGATTTTACAACATTTTCAAATATTTTGCAAAGTTTTCAGATAATTCTCAAAGATTGCATCAAGATTTCAATGATTTTACAGAGATTTAACTTTCATACAGATTTAAAAGAGTTGACAAAGACTTCAATGATTTCCCAAATATTACCAAATATTTCAAAAATATTTGCAAAATTTCAGTGAGATTTCAATAATTTTTCAAAGACATCACAAAGATTGGAAATATTTCTCAAACATTTCAGATAGACTTAAATGATTTCACAAAGCAGTTAATTATTTCAGAAAGATTTAAATAATTTCACAAATGTTACCAAATATTTTGAATCGTTTTCAAAGAGTTGACAAAATTTCAATGATTTTCCGATGATGTCATAAAGATTTTACAAATATTTTGCAAAGATTACGGATAGATTTAAAAGCGTTCACAAAGACTTTAATGATTATCCAAAGATTTGAATAATATCACAAATGTTACCAAATATGTCAAAATACTTAAAGTATTTCTAAAGATTTTAGAAATATTTCAATGATTTCATAAAGATTTCAAAGATTTCATATAGATTTCAAAGACTCCACAAAGACTTCAATCATTTTTCAAAGATTTCACAAAAATTTCACAAAGATTTTATAAAGATTCAAATGATTTCACAAAGATTTCAAAGATCTTGGATAGATTTAAAAGTCTTCACAAAGACTTCAATGATTTACCAAAGATTTCAATATTTTCACAAATATTACCAAATATTTCAAATATATTTGCAAAGATTTCAGAAGGATTTCAATGATTTTTTAAAGATTTCACAAAGATTTCAGATAGATTTCCACGAGAGCACAAAGATTTAAATAATTCCCCAAATATCACCAAATATTTTGAATATTTTTTGAAGATTTTCCAAAGATTTGACAGAATTGAGATGATTTCACAAAGATTTCAAAATTTTTTGATAGATTTAAATAGTTCAAAAAGGCTTCAATGATTTCTCAAAGATTTCAATATTTTCACAAATACAACCAAATATTTCGAAAATATTTCCAATTATTCCAGAAAGATTTCCATCATTTTTTTAAGACTTCACAAAGATTGGAACTATTTCGCAAAAATTACAGACAGACTTAAAAGATTTCATACAGAATTTAATTATTTCACAAATATTACCAAATATTTTGAATATTTTTCCAAGATTTCCTACAGATTTAGAAGATTTCGCAAAGACTTCTATTATTTTACAAAGACTTTTATTATTTCACAAAGATTTCAGATAGATTTCAAAGATTGAACAAAAATTTCAAATATTTCGCAAAGTTTTCAGATGATTTTGAAAGATTGCACAAAGATTTCAATGATTTTCCAAAAATTTCAAAACTTTCTGATAGATTTAAAAGATTTTAGAAAGACTTTAATTATTTCGCAATGATTTCAGATAGCTTTTAAAGAGAACACAAAGATTTCGATGATTTCCCAAAGATTTCACAAAGATTTAAATAGCTTCACAAACATTTCCAAATATTTTAAATATTTTGCAAATATTTCAAAATATTTGACAAAATTTCTGTGATTTTTCGAAGTTTTCATAAAGATTTGACAAAGATTTCAAATATTTTGCAAGAATTTCGGATTGATTTAAGGGGTCATTCTACTATCTCGGCAAAAAAAAGGTGATATTCCAGAATTTTTTTCTCAACAACTACTCTATATAATTGGATAAAATTTTCAGCTTTTATTTATGCTGTCTCAATGTTTACAAAAACAATCTTTTCACACAAAATTCTTATTCAGTTTAGGTATTATTTAACAATAAACAAAGTGTCTCAAAAAAAAGGCATGTGCACTGCGCGCACGATATCTGCAGTCAGCATCATCTGAAACAAATAAATCAGAAATTTTCTTTATTAGTATGACCATAGCTCTGGAGTGACGAAGCGGATATTTTTTATTTCGCAAAATAACAAAATGGCGGCAGTTTAAACAAAAAATTTCCAAAAATCGTGTTTTTTGCTCTTTTCCGGTTAATTTAACTATAATAGAATTAAAAATTTTGGAAACCGCTTCGTCACTCTGTAGATATTTATATTAAGAATAAATGAAGAAAATTTGAAAGTAATCGTTTGAAAACTTTTTGAGAAATCGTGCGCGCGGAGCGCAAAAACGTTGCTTCGAGAAAAACGCGTTTAAAGTTTTCGGAACATAAAAATTGTAAGAAAAAGTTACTTACACTTAATCAGCGATCCCGGCTCCATATAATATTCCTTCTGCTTGTTTGAATGAATCCTCCTGATTTGATAATCTTTTTCACTTTACACTGTTAAAAATTTTCGCAAAAAACTTCCATTAAATGTATTGGAAGTTTATTTCCGAAATGTAGGGTAACGCTACAATACATAATGTTGTAGTTTTCAAATGCAACGGATCATGCAGCGATACGTGGGTCGGATGAGGCGCATGCGCACAATTTTCGACTTATAAACGCTACAATACATGTATTGGAATTCTCGACGGTGATTTCACGACTTACGACGCTTACAATACATGTATTGCAATTTCGGCATTCCAATACCATGTTTGCAATTTTGCCTTACGCTTGTATTGTAGAAGTATTGGAGAATTCCAAACATTTTGAACAGTGTATATCTAACATTTTCACTAAACGAAACTGCACAAAATGAAACAACGCTACAATGTTTACAAGCACTCAGCTCTCTACGCGCTTTTGCTCCAAGCGCTCAAAAGTATAGAAAGACTCCGAATTTCTGTGTGAAATTTTGATAAGATATTTCTGAATATATAACCTATCGAAAAGTGTAAAGAAAAAAAAAATCGATTTTTCAAAAGCGAGATAGTAGAATGACCCCTTAATAGATTTCACAAAGGCTTCTATTATTTTATCAAGACCTGATTATCTCGAGATTACTCATATTTGATAAAACTGCAGTTGTATAGTTTCTAATCATCATCATCAGGATGGCAGACTTATAATATTGAGTGTCGATAGTATTTTTCAACATCCTTTATATGGACGTATTTGGAATGAATGTTCTCGTTCCAGAAAGGGTTTCGAAAGAAGACACGTATCACTTTATTGATGACCCGCCTCTCGATAATTCCCACCGAAGAGGGAGCTCCGAGTCAAGTTCCTCTGGACACCTTCCTCACTCTTTCCACCTATAACTCCTGCAGTTGTCGAGTCATCGTGTAATGACGGGCGGCCTGTCAGCTCGCGACCCGAGGAGGCCAGCAACAATTCGAGTTTGAACGGTTCAACGCAACGGTGCGCGGCAAGAAGAGAACCGGCACCGACACCCTGGACACGGTATCTCGCCTCGATCATCTCCAACTGGTCACAACCACCGCACCGCAACACTGATGATGCCGGACGCGTCTTCTTGGAATCTTCAATGCTATTTGTGGCATCTTAAATAAGACCGGTAGAAAAATACCGCTCCCTTCTTATTAACTCATTAGATCCACAATCTGCAATTTTTTACCAAGGACTAGGCATCATCAATCGTGTACAGTGATTGGACACTTAAGGAATTTTTCCAGGTTAACAATTTGTAAAGAGACCCCTGCTGAAAACATTTTTACAAAAAAGTGCAGACAATTAAAACTTTTTTCATAGGAATCTATTAATAAATACAATATATTACAACAAAAATTACAGGAAAGTTCTACTTTTTTCTATTATTGAGACGTATTTTGTACTTTTTTTGTATTTTTTGTACATTGTTGTATTTTATTGTTGTTTTATTCATAGGAATTTAAAGGATTTGCAGCTAAAAAGTTGTTCTTTTTCGACCTAGGATGACAAATTTAAAATTATGTCATTGCAATGTTCTCAATATTTGTCATCCTAGGTCGAAAAAGAACAGCTTTTTGACTGCAAATAAAAATAGAACAATTAAGAAAGAATTGATCACTTTCATGAAAAATAAAAAATTTGAACTCTTGAAGATATAAATTTTTCATGTGAAGTTATAGAAACTGAAACGCAAATTAAATCACTCAAAAGTGGAATACTTTTGAATTTTAAAATTTCAAAATTAAATGTTAATTCAAACTAGTTAAATGACATCTTTGCTGTTTTTTCGAAAGATATGCACTATATTATTGGTTGAAAAATTTATCAAATTTACAAACTTATAAATGAATTTTTTTATTTTTTTTTGAAAAATATACATTATAATGATGTTAGATCAATTAAAATGTATAAGGTAGGACTGATTCACATAGCCTTACTGACGAGTCCAGTGAGTCAGTCCGGGACGAAACATAAAAAATTTAACTTTAATTTACCTAAAAATAGATATCTTTTGTAAAAATTAATTGTAGAATACAAAAAAAAATAAACATTATCGACCAAATTATCGAACCTAATGCCAATAAAAAAATCTTCTTTATACGATCAATTCAAATGCTCAATAATTTTCGCATATAAAATCAAAGTTTTTAAAATATTTCAATTGAAGATTTTTTAATTGAAAGCCGTTAAACTGCAAAAAATTTAACTTCTTTACATTGCACAATTTAAATTAAAAAAAGAAATCGACGCTATCATTTGCAATACTATGAATTGAAGAATGAATCGAAAAATTGTCAATATTATATCATTTTAAGCAATTTTAAGCTAGAAACATTAATCTATACATTAAAATTTGTTTTGAAATCTTTGTAAATATTCTTTTAAAAATTTGTTTGAAAAAAATCATTGAAAAACATCATTAACAAATTTTCCAGGAATCTCATAATAATTTCATTATCTTGGAACTCGAATTTTTCCTACAATTTTCTGAAAATCCTGCCAAAATAAACAAGTTATCTTAAAATCATCCAGATTCTTTTTTGAAAATTTTGAAAATCTTATTAAATATTCTTTTTTAGTTTTTCTAGGACTTTTGATACAAAAAAAAAACTTTCAACCAAATAGTTGAATTCTCAACGAAAAATATAATATATATTTTAACCAAAAGATTCTAATTTTGAATGAAAAATGTTTGTATTTGTTCAAAAAAGACAAATTTTCAGCAAAGTGGGTAAACCTTTAACCAAAAAGAAATAATTTCCAACCAGTTGTATTTTTAACCGCAAAAGAAGAAATGGTTCTAAAAAGAAACAAAATTTCTACAACAAGTTTTAACTTTTTAAACCGAAAATATTAATTTTCAACAGAAAAGTTACTTTTCAATATAATAGCTGAATTTCGAACCAAAAAGATGAATTTTCGACAAACAAAATCAATTTTCTACAAAAAAAAAACACTCAAATGATGTATCTCCAAGAAAAAAAATATTGTTATAAAGTTGTTCAACTTTTGATCAAGTAGTTGAATTTAGACTAAAAATAGATAATTTATTATTAAAAATGTAATAGTTGTTATTTCATCTAAAAAAGATTTTATTTTTAAATAAAATTTTTTAGAATTTATCCAGGAAATACGAATTTTTATAAAAATACTTGAATCCTTATCCAGAAATAAATTAATTTTCAACTGAGCAGTTGGATTTTTAACAAAAAAGGATTAAGTTTCTATCACAAGAGGTAAATTTTTCAACGAAAACGACGAATTTTCAACAAAAAATGGGATTTCCAACCAAAAAAGATTTTTCAGTCAAGAAAGAAAAAAAATCTCCACCAAAGATGAATTTGCGGGGAAAAATAATTTTCAATACAAAATAAAAATTTTGAATAACTATTTATTTTGTGAGTTTATTTGGTTTATTTCCTTGAAGATCATATAAATTGAAAGAAGAAGTTTACAAATATTTTGTAGATTTCATTTTTATATTAATTTAATTCAATTTTATTTTATTTTATTTTTTTAATCTTATTCATTATTATTATTATTATCATTTTATTCCTAAAATTGCCAATTTTATTTTAAATTCATTAAAAATCTACATTCAAAATTAAATTCTTTATTTTTCGAATTATTTTCAAAACTTAAAATTTTTTTTTGAAATGATTTTACTTTTTCCTAAAATTGTTGAAAAATCTTTCAATATCATAAAAACTTTTGAATTTAACTTAATTTTTTATTTACATTTTGTTGCAAATGCAATTCTGTTGAAAAGTTGTCTTTTTTGGCCAAAAATTCAACTGCATGCTTGAAAATTGAATCAATTTGTTGAAATTTAATTTTTTTTTTAAGATTCACCTCTTTGGTTCAAAATTGTACTATTTTGTTGAAAATTCGATTCATTTTTGTTGAAAATTTAATTTAATTTAATTCAGTTCAAAATTTAACTGTTTAGTTAAAAATTTATCTTTTTTGGTTAGAAATGCAACTGCTTGGTTGAAAAATTAATTTGTTTTGGTCGAGGATTCAACTTCTTTGTAAAAAATTCATTTTCTTGTTCTCCTAAAGATTCATCATTTTATTTGAAAATTCAACTATTTGGTCGCCAAATAACTTTTTCGTTGAAAATTAATGTTTTTGGGTTAAAGGTTCAACTATTTTGTAAAAAATTCATGTATTTTGATGAAAATTCATCTCTTTGGGTGAAAAGTCAATCTTTTATGTTGAAAATTGATTCTTTTGGTTGTGGATTCAACTATTTTATTAAAACTCGATCGTTTTAGTTGAATTCAATTGATCGAAAATTTGCATTTATTGTTAAAAATCAATTTTTTCTTAAACTTAAAATCTAACGATTCCATTTTCGATTGGAAATTTATCTTTTTAGTTGAAAATTTAACTATTTCGTTGAAAATTTATCTTTTTTGATTGAAAATGAACTTTCCTGTTCAAAATTCTTCTTTTCCGATTAAAAGGTCAACTGGTTTCTAGAAAATTCAAATTTTTAGCTTGAAAAATTAACTATTTTGTTGCAAATTCGTCTATATGGTTTAAAAATTAATCTTGTTTGTTTTTAAAGTAAAAAATCAGAAATTTAGATATTTTAAACATTTTTTGTTATGAAATATCATAATTTTACAATAGGAACCTTTAAGGTAATTTTGTGCCAAAAATAAGGTCTCTAAAAAAAATTTGGTATGATTTGGAAAATCAAAATAATATTACTGATGACACTATTTCAAATAATAAACATTATTTTGCCATAAAAAATTTTGAAACTGACGGAAAAATTTATTTTAACAATGTTTTTTGTAATTGTATTTTTTCTTACTATCGCTTCTCACGCATTTTTGAAAAATGGTTGAATTTTAATAATTCAGGAAATATTTCCTCGAAGAAAATATTGTCCACAACTCTAGTGTTTCTAATTTGAAGAGTACATTTTTCGATAGCTAAAATTTTTGAAACAATTTTTTAGAAAGAAAAAATCTTTTAAAGTATGAATTTGTCTAAAGATTGTTCACTGATTTTCTACAATGGAAACAGTACAGTTCTAGGGAATATTTTCTTCGAGCATAATCGACCATGATTCACTGAAATAAAACAATTTTTTGTTAAATTGATAAGAAGCGACAATAAAAAAATTAAATCACATAAACTATTTCTAAATTAATTATTTTTTGTCAGTTTTAAACCTTTTATAAAAAAATAGTGATTTTTCTCTCATGACCCATGACTGATAATATCATTCCAATTTTTAAAAACATAGAAAACATTTTTTGTCAAAGACCTGATTTTTGGCATGACTAATTAAAAATGGAAAAATCTACATTTCAGTTGAAATTTCATATTTTTAGTCGAAAAAATGAGTACTCGGTTGAAAATTCATTGTTTTTGTTGATAATTTATCTTTTATTGTAAAAAATTTATCTTTTATTGTAGAAAATTTATCTTCTTGCTTAAAAAATTAACTTTCTGTTTGAAAGTTCAGCTCTTTGGTTGAATTTTGAACACGTTTCTTGAAAATTAATTTTTATTGTTGTTGAAGATTCATCATTTTCGTTGAGAATTAATTTTCTTGATGGAAAATTTAACTATTTCATTTTTTGTTGGAAATTAATATACTAAATCGAAAATTGATCTTTTCTGTTTGAAAATTCATCTACTTTGTTGAAAATTCGTCTTTTTGGGTATAAAGTTAATCTTCTTCGTTAAATATTAATCTACTTTGGTTGAGCATTCAATTGCTTATTTAAAAAATGAATCTTTTTTTTTTTTAATTTGAAATTCATCGTTTTTGTTGCAAATTTAACTATTTGGTCGTAAATTAACTTTCTTGTCAAAAATTCTCATTCGGTTAAAACTTAAATATTTTGCTAAAAATTCGTTTTTTTTTTTTGTTTGACAATTAATTTTTTTCACTGAAAATGTAACTATATGGTCGTAAATTCACATGTTTTGATAAAAATTCATCTGTTTGTGAAATTTTATTTTTTTTTAATTTGAAATTAAGACGATTCCATTTTGGGTCGAAAATTGATCTTTTTCAGTTGAAAATTCTTCTTTTTCGGTTAAAAGTCAAATATGTTTTAAATCTTCAGAATTTTAAGCTTGAAAATATAACTATTTTATTAAAAGTTCATCTATATTTCTTGAAAATTAATCCTCTTTGTTGAAAATTCATCTATTTGGAATATTTTGGATGAGGATTGAACTATTTTGTTGAAGATTCATTTTTTTTCCTTGTAAATTAGTTTCTCAACTAAAAAATTGAGGATTTTATTTTTGGTTTATGTTTATATTGTTTAGTGGAAAATTCATCCAAATACAAATAAAAAAAATTAACAAATGAAAATCCGGCAAAGTTCCGTTTAAAAACTTTACGCCCGCTACATAACACTTTACGCCCGCTAAATAACACTTTACGTCCGCTACATAAAACTTTACGCCCGCTACACATAATTATACACATAATTTATTGAGGAAGAAATTCATTTTTCAGATTCCTTAAAATTAGAGAAAAATAATAATTTTTATGATATTATTCCACAATTTGTTTTTGAGTTAAAACACAACAATATTTTGAATAAAGCTGACTCAACTGCAAATAAACGTGATGTCAACAAAGCAATAAACTTTTCATTCGTGCATTCGTTTTGACGGAAAGAATGTTAGTAATAATTTTGAATACGCTTTCTGATATGTTTAAGTATTTATTTTAATATTCGCCAAAAAATATTTTCAATAAAGTTTACTTTTTTTATCTTCTTTGAAATTTAAATTATTCTGAAATTGCTTTACGTGGGCAATTTAGGAGTTCATTATTTTTATACATTTTACTGTTTTTATTAAGTTAATGTATAAAGCGTTTGCAAATTCTTTAAAGTTGATTCAATTCAGTCACTAAATAGAATAACTTTTCTACAACTACTTGAAAATGGGTTTCATTATTTACTTTCATATTTCTAGAAAAATATTTTTAATAAATTTAATTCAACTAAGATTATAAAACAATGTCAAAAAAATCATAAAAGTTTTTAGCCGTGATTCTTTCTTACTGAAAAACGTAAGTAATGCATTTAAAATTTTGAAATTGCCATACTTTTGGGCCACTTTTTTTTTTACAAAAGGATTTCCAATTCCTGCCAAAATCTTGAGTTTGGTCATAATTTTGATTGCTGCAGGCAAGATTGTTTAAATTTTATGGGATACGATTTTAATGCTACTTAAATATGCTTACTAATACATATTTATTTTTACTTTATGTATTTTTAAATGGTCTCTTCACTTCGGTACAGGTTGGAAATATTTTTAAAACAAGTTCATACATTTTTTATGTTTTGAAACGTCGTATATTATTTTACATTGTCATTCTAATGCAAAGGTATTAGTTTTATCAAAAGACATTACTTTTTTAACTGTTCAAACTGCAATTTTTTCCATGAATTTCTTATTGATACCTGTTGTATGCTTTTCGACTTATTTTTATGTTATTCGATAAGCGAGGTTTGAGGAATATACAAAATTTATGAACTGGTTTTAAAAATGTTTTTCGTCTCTACCGAAGTCGTGAGTTTGATAATTTGTATAGTTGCTGCTTCGGAGTTCCTCTGAAAAATATATGTGTACAAAACAATGTTTCTTAATCTTTCTTGACGTAGTTAAAATTTTCAAGAATCTTTCCATTATTTTTGCCCTATGTGAATGGAAAGAACCACATATTGTGACACATCCTCAGTGCTATCAGAAAAAATTGAGAAAATCATAAAGGTGCCTGATCTTGAAACTTTTCAATTGTCCATTTTTCAGGTTATGGGAGGCCTCTTTTCAATCAAGAAAATATTGATAGAAAAACAGACCATGCAATGGCTTCTTGTCACAAATACTTGATTGCCGAAATTCAATTCATTCACGTACATTTTCTTGAGATAAGAAAAACTTTCTTGTGTCAAGAAAACATTGTATCGTCTGTTTTTGTACCCAGATTTTCTTAACTAAATCCTTATTTTTTCCGTGCTATATAATAAAACCTAGAGTACAGATGAATATTATTAATAATTAAAAATACCAATGTATATGGATTAGTATTAGCTGATGTTAATTGATGTTGACTAGGTAAGAATTTAATTAGAAGATGTTTGATTTTGTTGGTATATTGGTCCATGTGGTGAGAGGATTCTATTGATTCTGCAAATTAGCAGAAATCTGCAACAATTTTGCAGTTCTTCCAAAGACTTACTTCACTCCATTCTTTTAGAGTGTTGACAATTCCTCTATTTCTAATCCTTTGTAAAAACCCATCTGTATAGTTGTGTCGTTCCATTGTTGTATCTTCTTTCAACCGTGTTGTATGATCAGCTGATGTTAACTGATGTTGATCAGGTGAGAATATAATAAGAAAATGTTGGATTTTGTTGGTATACTGGTCCAATAAGGAAGTATTCCATTATTTCTGCAACGTAGCAGGAATCTCCGTCGGTTTTGCAGTTTTTCCAAAGACTCACTTAACTAACTTCATTCTCTGATACTGTTGACAATTTCTTTTTTGCCAATCCTTTGAAAGAACCCATCTGTACAGTCCGTGTGTTCCATTGCTGAATCTTCTTCCAACCGTATTGCATGATTAGCTGATGCTAACTGATGTTGACCAGGTAAGAATTGATTTATAAGACGTTGGATTTTGTTGATTCATTTCCAGTTTACCAACGAAATCCAACAAGTATATCAATAAGTTCTTGAAAATAAATCATTTCGGTACGAATGGCTTCAAAATAATCACTCATCCCTAGATGCTCATTTTCCTCCAACTGAATTAAGTAGAATTTCATCAGCTTGTATTTAGATTATTCAACTAAATCTGAAGGTATGACTTTCATATGTAACATAATGATTCAACAATATATAAACAGCTTTTTATTTTCTTATATTGATACAGATTTAATTGAATTGAATGGCAGCACTTTTGATACCTGAGAATATGCTGTGTTTAGATTTAGAGAGATTTAGAAATATTTTTAGTACATTGACATACAATGTAATTCTTTCCCTTGCAGTTGACGAAATTCTTCATTTCTACAAGAACCACTTTCCAATATACAAAAGAAAATGAGGATCCCGACTCGTTACATACTCTTGATCTTTTTGATTTTCCTGAGTTTAATTGGTGAGTAGAGTGAATATAATATGATGTTATTTAATTTCAGTAAAATGACGAAATAATGCAAATTCGTCCGTTAGAATAAGAACCACAAACTACATGAACTTCAATTATTATATTCAAGTAAACACTTTTTTTAAGTTAGAGGTAAGGAATTATATATATTTTTTATCTGAATAACTTTTCAGATCATGAATAGATAGTGGCCCAGATTTTTAGGACAAATAATGAAAATCTTGCAAACTTTATTGGAAGTGCTGCACGGGGGAAGGGTTATCAGGGGATAAAGCCCACTGGGGCTATTCGTCGGAACATCTGCATGGATAGATACTGCGAAATTTTTAACTATTGGAATTAATTTTTTGTTTGTTATTACAGACTTTGGTGAAAGCGGTGTACCTTACCCCTTAACGAAGCCACCAGGCTCTACTCCAGATAAGCGCCCACCGTCCAAAGGAAAGTAGCTCGAAGGAATGTGAAGAAACCATATAAAACATACACTGGAACTTTGAATTACGCACGGTTTCGAGCATTGCTTGCAGTGGCCTTCACTGTCAATTCAGACACTTCGAACGTGAACAGGCAGGACCGCATGTACGACTTATATTGGATTTGGAAGTATGACATATCCTGATGCAACTAATGAGCTGTAAGTTTCGTAAAATAAGACTCCTTAATTCCAAGTTCCAGAGTGATTCAACTAAAAATTGTTTTGTATTTGTCGTTTCTTCGCTAAACATACGTAAATTGCACAAAAATTGTAACCAATAAAATATTCAAAATATACGCTGAGTAAAAACCTTATTTGAAACAAAAAATATTCCTGAGACAAATAAATATTGATTTGAAAATGTGAAATATTCTTTGAGTGAAGTAGATTTGTTATTGATTGTAAGAAATGAGTATTTGATATTATTGGTGATTTTCCTAATGTGAAGAAGAGTAGTTAAGCTAAACAGGTTCCGAAACACCTCAGTCGGAAAAACTGTTATCGGCCAGTAACCTACAGTCGGTAAATGAACTATCGGTAAATATGAAAATTCTTGACTCAGTCAACAAGGATGATCCCCGTTTCACCCAGCCGAGTCACAAGCAACTTTTATGAAGGTTGCGCACATGGAATCAGGGATTCCCCAAGTTCTGGAACCTTCTAGAAATTTTCTTTTCTCAGAGTTTCCATAGATGTGGATCCATTGCCTCTGCGATTCTTATGCTCCAAACTTTTTGGAGCGCCTTATTCGTTAAACAGTAATCCAGTTTGACCTCTGACGATTTTCTATGCATCGAAGTTTCGAGAAGTTTTGAACATAATGAGCTATTGTTTTTGAGGTTTTCTTTGTAGTCAAAATTTCTAGAAGCATCGATATTGGATATAATCTACAACGGTTTTGCAGGGAAGATTATTTGATATTATTAACTTCCACCTAGAATAGAACATATATTCGATGTGCCGTGGCTTCCAAAATTTTCTTTGTGGATGTGATCTCTGACGATTTTCTATACATCGAAGTTTCTAGAAGGTCTGAAGTTTGACGTGTGGTCACAATACGTCGGCTAGTTCTAGAGGCAACTTTTTTTTTTGCGTTTTGTCAACGCGGGGAATCATAACAATCGCTCACTCTAATGTCTAACACTCGAAGAAACGAGACCGCGCGAAATTTGAAAATGCAACCCAACGTTGTGGGTCCAGCGCTGGATCATACTGAGTGGCATAATGACATCAAAGTATCCCTCATCATTGGTGAGACATTCTGTTCCTTCCGGGATGTCGAGCCATCCTGTATTCTCCATCAAATGAATTTGTCTAGGGATAAGTGTGACATAGTTTTCAGGGTGTTAGTGAAACCGATGTTCTCGCAACGATAAATCTCAATACACTTGATATTATAGCGAACTTTGTCAAACAGATAGCAGATGGCATTGATCACTAGTGCTGTACCAGTCACATCTGTAACTCCATCATGCCTCGTCATTCTTGCATAAACATAAAGTGAACACTTGTTAGGTAGTATACACAAATCTTGATGCTAGACAACAATTCGAATTTCACCACTGTTGTTAAATGATGATGAGACCAAAGGCTGACGTGCGTGAATCTCATAGTGAGCTATGGAGTTATCAAATCTCACTGCCTCTTGCATGTTTAGTATTTGTTTCATTTTTATTGCAAAAAAAAGGAAATGATAAATATCTTTGATGGACGTTTCAGTTTCTTCTTCCACGAGGTTTGATCTGGAGACCAAGCTCTGTCAGAAAGAGCACGCTCGAAGGTGTTAGCTTCTTGCGTGCTGCTTGAGAACTGACTTGCGTTTGGCATTTTGAGGCTCTTCTATAGACTGCTTTGCGATTGTACACTATACCCATTATGATGATTCGACGTAAAGTCGTATTGTTATAACCACTGAACGAAAATTCTCCAAGACTCCTGCCTGATCAACTATGTGGAGCTGAGTTTGATATATTGTCTTCACGGCGATTCAGAGGTAAGTGACGTGTGACGGTACTTCAACAGTCTTATATCATAGTGGTACAACAGAAAAGAATTTATGAATCGTATGCACTTTGTGGTCGTTAATGTAAGCTCCCATAGCGATATTGCACTTAATTCGTCAAACGTTGACTTTGATAATAGCCACAGGTAGATCAGAAGTATGAGTCTTATTATCTTCATGAATACATGGTGTGAATCCTAAGAATCGTCCAACAGAATCGTCTGGTTGCAAGTTCACTTCACAATCACACTTTATCTCGCTGTTATGATTTGGCTTAATATTTATTGTTAAATCCTTCTAAACATAACTCTCAATGTTTGAAATTTCATAGCTGCCAGTGAGTATGATCACTACTCCATCACTGATATAGATTTTATTCTTTCCAGTGTCAACTTAAGGAATCGCATTGAATGTGAGCAATTTAATATTATTATTTTATTATTAGTTCTGGGTTGAGACCTTAGCAGCCCCTGACGCTTGGGTAATCCCGTTGCGTCCCCTTGTAAGCCTAAGCATGACCTCATAGCCCTCTCCATAGGGAGAGGACCGCAGCCACGCTATTGGCCGATATCTCCAACTCACTGATAAAATAATTACCTGTGAGTGTTAGACGTTTCCCCGCAATCGCAGGGCAGTAACAAAGGATGTGAATAGATGTCTCATTATCCTTTCCGCATAGAAGACAGAGGGGACTTTCTGCAATCCCTATCTTATGTCTGTGATATCCTAACTTCCCATGTCCTATGAATAGTTCTGTTAGAACTTTAATTTCATTCCTCCCGAGCTTGAGTATTTCCCTAGCTCAGTTGGAGTTAAGCTTTGAGCCCAAGAGTGTTTTGGCCTGCCTGCAACCAGAAACCACGTCCCACTCATTCTGATGTTCCTCAGTCAGCCAACTGTTAATTACTTCAGTGACTGACCTGCTGGAAATACCTACCACTGTCTCGGGTCCAGTAAAATTTCTTCCTGCTGCTAGCTTGGCTAGCCTATCCGATATCTCATTGCCCCTGATACCACTGTGTACAGGGATCCATAGCAGGGTGACTCGGTTTTCGGTCGCTAACGTATTTAGTGCTTCAAAGCATTCCAGTACTAATAGCGACGTAGTCGTTGTTCCATTCAAGGCCAGTATAGCAGCCCTGCTGTCTGAGCAGATACGGATGTTCCTCTTATTGCCGTACTCCCTTGCCTTATAGGCACACTGGAGTATGGCCATGATCTCAGATTGTAGAACTGTGGCGTAGGACCCCATCTCAATTGTGAAACCCATTCCATTCCTTCTACGATATACGCCGGCTCCTGCCTTCTCCTCGTTCCTGCAGCCATCTGTAAACCAGTTGTCTCCATCACAGGGCAGGTATGCGTCGCCGTTAACTCATTCCTCCTTCGTGGATGGGCTAACTCGATACTTCTTGTCGAAGAGGTGGCGAGTGACCATTTTGTCCCTGGGCATGTTCAGGGTCGGCCTTCCCGCAATGTCGACTGGGATCTTCACTGCTGTCGAGATCCTTCTGTCATTTACCAAATTTAGCTTCCAGGCCGCCTTCGCAGCCACGGCCTTGATGGTAAGATGAAGGGGCTCTAAACCTAGCAGTGCCCCAGTGCCATTGTGGGTGTCGACTTCGAAGCTCCAGTGACGCCTCTCAAAATCAGTCCCCTGATCCTTTCCAGTCGAGACTTCACAGTGGACAGCTCGACCCTGCTCCACCAGACTACCGCCGCATAGGATAACCTGGGTCGCAAGATCGCTGTGTAAATCCACATAAGTGTCTCCGGTTTCAGGCCCCAGCTTTTCCCTATGGCTCTCCTAGAGAGCCATAGGGTCGCTACTAGCTTCTTGCACTTGTTTTCCAGGTGCTCATTCCATGACAGCTTCTTATCCAGAATTACTCCTAGATATTTGGCTCGTTCTTTGATTTCCAGCTGTTGTCCTCCAAGTTTCAATGTACTCGTAGTTCCCCACTTGTTCCTTCTGGTGAAAACAACCGAATCTGTCTTACTCGGGTCAACCGATAATCCAGTTTTCTTGCACGATGAGTCTACTATCATCAGTGCTTGCTGCATTACTCCGAAGAGCACATCCAGATTCTGACCGCGCACGATAACTAATATATCGTCCGCATAGCCTATGACGTGAAGACCCTGACTCGAGAGTAGATGGAGCAATTCATCCAGAACCAGGCACCACAGAAAGGGCGATAAAACTCCCCCCTGCGGACATCCCGAGTCAATGGTTCCACTTAGAGTGACATCACCCTTAGTCGTGGCTAGATTCCTGTTGGCCAACATGTGGCACGTCCATTCCACGACTGCCGTAGGCACACCATGTGTAATCATGGCCGCCCTGATCACCTCTCCAGAGGTGTTATTGAAGGCTCCTTCGATGTCCATAAAGGTTCCAATCGTAAGGCCTTTCTCCTTCAGTTGACCTAAAATTAGGTTCACTGCTCCGATTAGGGCCGTCTCCGTCGAGTGACCAGCCCTATAGGCGTGTTGCTCCTTATGGAGCGGTCTGCTTGACAAGACCTTATCGCGGATATATCTATCCACAAGTCTTTCCACTGTTTTTAATAGGAAAGAAGTTAGGCTGATGGGCCGGAAATCCTTGGGTGAAGTATAACCGATCCGACCTGCCTTCGGAATGAAGACTACTCTCGTACCCCTCCAAGCCGTCGGGACATATCCCAACGTCAAACTAGCCCTAGCAAGTCTCACAAGCGGCCCTATGATGAACTCTCCAGCCCTCTGTAACAGGGCTGGATATATGCCATCTGGGCCAGGAGACTTGTAAGGACTGAAGGATTCCAGGGCCCACCTGACCTTGGCAGGGGTGACGATCTCGTTGGCCAGCCGTCGTTTGGGGCCCAATTGGGCCACAGGTGACTTTGCCTGCCTCTGGGTCGCCCTCCCCCCTTCTCCAGCCCTTGAAAAGCCTGGAAAATGTGCCTTGATCAGATGGGCCAAGGTATCCCCGCCCGACTCTGAGTATCCCCCTTCGGACAATTTCAGAGTGCCGAGAATAGCGTCCGGATTTCGAGAAAGCAGCCTGTCCAGTCTAGCCGCCTCAGCTCCCTTCTCGATGTCTGTGCAAAAGTTGGTCCAGCTCTCCTGCTTTGCCTTATGTATTGCACCTCTGTATTCGTCCCTCATCGTTGTGAATGACGTCCATAGTTCCTTCGTTTTGCCAGTACTGGCACGTCTGAACCTCTCTCTGGTTACCCTGCGAAGCTCTTCGAGTTTCCCATTCCACCAGTGAGTCTCCCCAGCCTTTCGGACTCTTGTAGGTCGACAATTACTTTCATAAGTAGCATATCATAGAATTTTTTTTCTTCCAATGACCTAATTTTTGGCACGACAACTGTCTTAAAATGAAAAATTATAAGTTCTCTCAAATTATTAAATTCCAAACGGAGGAGGCAGCGTGGCTCAGCTGGCAGCGTACATGGATTATAATTTTCCAATGTGCCAGTATAGTAGTAGCAGTGTCGCGGGTTCGAATCCCAATGCAGAAAAAGTATGTTTTCTTTCTTTTCCATGGATAATTTTCTAAATGGTATAATTCAAAAGTATATATTATCAAATTTTAAACGTGCAGGTTGAAATCGTCAATTTTTTTTATGTTCCCGATTCTCTTCCGGTATATTTTGCCGGATTTTAATTTTAAATTTTTGTTATTCACATGTGATTGAATTTTCAACTAAAGAAGATGAGTTTACAATCAAAAATAGAATGGTTATATTTTTAGTGAAAAAAATAATTTACAGCAAAAAAAACGAATTATCAACCTGTTCCATTAAACGGAAAAGGACAAACTTTTAACAAAATAGTTCAGTTTTTATTCTGAATATTCGAATGTTTAGAAAACAGTTGACTTTAAACCGAAAAAATAATTTTTGAAATAAAAAAGATCAATTTTCAAACCAAAATGGAATCGTTCAATTCAAAATTTAAACAACTAATTTCTAACAAAAATGATAAATTTGTAACAAACAAGATTAATTTTCTACCCAAACAGATGAATTTTCATCAAAATACATGAATTTATGACCATACATATAGTTGATTTTTCAACTAAAATGATGAATTTTAAACCAAAAGAAAATTCATTTTTTCAAAATGTAGTTCAAGCCTGAACCAAAACAGATTAATAATTAACTAAGCCGTTCAATTTTCAACCAAAAAGGTTGCATTTTCAACCAAGAATATTAATTTTCTACCAAAACAGAATTTTTAACAAAATAAATGAATTTTGAAGCCAAAAAGATTAATTTTTTATTTAAAATATCAACTTTGAACAAAAAATAAAATATTTAAATTTTCAGTGCAAAAGTTGATTGTAAAAAAAAACGAATTTTCAGCAAAATATTTTAATTTTAACCAAGAAGATGAATTTTTAACTGAAATGATGAATTTTCAGAAAAAAAATAAAGTTTCAAGAAAAGAGTTCAACATTCAACCAAAGAGTTGAATTTCCAATAAAAATATGAATTTTCAAAAAGAAAGTTTTATTTTCCACCAAATAGTTCAATTTGCTATCAAATTGTTAAATTTTTAAGCCAAAAAGTTTAATTTTCTATAAAACAGTTGAATTTTTAAAACGAAAATATGTATTCCTAACAAAAAAGTTAATTTACTACCAAATAGTTGAATTTTCAAGTAAAATGATGAATTTCAAATCACAAAAAATTAATTTCGGACAATGTTGTTGAATTCTCAACCAAACCAGATAATTATTTAACTAAGCAGTTGCATTTTGAACCAAAAAAGATGAATTTTCAACCTCGAAGATTAATTTTCTTCAAAAAAGGTGAATGTTCAACCAGAAAAGATGAATTTTATTCTATATTTATAATATCAATTTTCAACCATACATAATATAGTTTTATTTTCAGTGAAAAAATTAATTGTCAAACACAAAAAAAGAATTTTTAGCAAGATATTTTTATTTGAACCAAAAGGATGAATTTTCAACTTGAATGATGAATCTTCAACAAAAAAATGAAGCTTCAAGAAAAGAGTTCAACATTCAACCAAAGAGTTGAATTTTCAGTAAAAATTTGTTTTTTTAACCAAGAAGATACATTTTCTACAAAAAATATAACATTTTAACAAGAAAGTTCAGTTTTACCCAAATTGTTTAATTTCATACCAAAATGTTGAATTTTATTGAAAAAGATGAATTTTCTAGAAAACTGTTCAATTTTCAAATCGAAAATATGAATTTCTAACAAGAAAGTTAATTTGCGAACAAATAATTAATTTTTTAACTAAAATGATGAATCTTAAACAAACAAAAAAAACTGAATTTTGTACAAAGTAGTTGAATCTTCAACGAAAAAAGATTAATATTTAAACAAGCACTTTCATTTATAACCAAAAAGGATGAATTGTTAACCAAAAACATTAATTTTCTACAAGAAAAAGACGAATTTTAGACGAAAAAAAGATCAATTTTCTATTCAAAATATAAATTTTCAAACATACCTGAAATAGTTACATTTTCAGTGAAGAAAATTCTCAAAAAATACGATTTTTCAGCAAAATATTTGAGTTTCAACCAAAGAGATGAATTTTTAAATAAAATGATGAATCTTCAACAAAAAAATTAATTTTCAAGAAAAGAGTTCAACATGGAACCAAAAAGTTTAATTTTCAATAAAAAATTTGATTTTTTACCCAACAAGATAAATTTTCTGCAATAAAATATGAATTATCAACAAATACGTGAATTTTCAACAAAAAATATGGAATTTCAACAAGAAAGTTTATTTTTACCCAAATAAATTGATTTTCTACCAAAATGTTGAATTTTCAAACCAAAATCACAAATTTTTAAGAAAAAAAGTTTATTTACGACCAAAAGAGATGAATTTCCAACCAAATATTTCAATTTTTAATCAAAAGAATTAATTTTCAACCAAAAAACGAATTTTTAGCACAATCATTCAATTTTAATCAAAAAGATGAATTTTCAAATAAAATGATGAATCTTCAACAAAAAAAATGAAGTTTCGAGAAAAGAGTGCAACATTAAACCAAAGAGTTTAATTTTCAATAAAAAATTTGATTTTTTAACCAAGAAGATAAATTTTCTGCAATAAAATATGAATTATCAACAAGTACATGAATGTTCAACCAAAAATATGAAATTTCAAAAAAAAAGTTTATTTTTACCCAAATAAATTGATTTTCTACCAAAATGTTGAATTTTTAAACCAAAATGTTGAATTTTCAAACCAAAATGTTGAATTTTTAAACGAAAATCACGAATTTTTAAGAAAAACAGTTTATTTACGACCAAAAGAGATGAATTTTCGACCAAATATTTAAATTTTTAATCAGAAGGATTAATTTTCAATAAAAAAAAACAAATTTTCAGCACAATCATTAAATTTCAATCAAAAAGATGAATTTTCAACTAAAATGATGAATCATTAAAGAAAAAAATGTATTTTCAAGAAAAGAGTTCAAAATTCAACCCAAGGCTGAATTTTCAAACAAAAGTTGATTTTTTATGCGAAAAGAAAAATTTTTGACAATAAAAGATGAAATATCAACAAAATAAATTAATTTTCAGCCATGTACTTGAATTTTCAAGTAAAAAGTATGAAATTTAAACCTAAAAAGATAAATTTTTTACAAGAAATGGAATAGTTCAATTTTCAGTTTAGAAAATAATTTTTATTTAAAAATGAAAAAAAAATGTTAACTAAATGTATTTTCAACAAAAAAATTAAGTTTCAAAAAAATAGTTCAACATTAAACCAAAGAGTTTAATTTTCAATAATAATAAAACCAAGAAGATAAATTTCCTACAATAAAATATGAATTATCCACAAATACATTAATGTTCAACCAAAAATGTGAAATTTCAACAAGAAAGTTTATTTTCACCCAAATAAATTGATTTTCTACCAAAATGTTGAATTTTTAAACCAAAATCACGAATTTTTAACAAAAACAGTTTATTTACGACGAAAGGAGATGAATTTTCGACCAAATATTCAAATTTTCAATCAAAAGGATTAATTTTCATAAAAAAAAAAATTTCAGTTCAAAATTCAACCAAAGGCTAAATTTTCAAACAAAAGTTGATTTTTTATGCAAAAAGAAAAATTTTTGACATTAAAAGATGAAATATCAACAAAATAAATTAATTTTCAGCCATGTACTTGAATTTTCAACTAAAAAGTATGAAATTTCAACCTAAAAAGATAAATTTTTTACGAGAAATGGAATAGTTCAATTTTCAGTTTAAAAAATAATTTTTATTCAAAAATGAAAAAAAATGTTAACAAAATGCATTTTCAACAAAATAATTAAATTTCTAACCAAATAGTTGAATTATTAATCACATAAGATGAATTTCGAACCAAAAATATAATGGTAGATATTAAAAAATAAATAATAATTAACCAAGAATGGTTGGACTTTCTTATTGGGTTCTATAAATTCAGTTCAAATTTAACCGATAAGAAATGAGACAAAGGGGAAATTTCTTGATAACAGGAAAAATAAAATAAAATTCTTTAAAATCCCGCCGACAAAGAAATTACGTTGACGATAAAATACGTCGGAATATAAAATTAAAATCCGGCAAAATATGCCGTAAGTGAATATTAAAATCCGGCATATTTCTTGGAAGGTAGCACTCACTTCAATTTCAAAGTCCTCTATTTTTAGCGTCGTAAAATTTGACGTTAAAAAATTTGAACATTTTTCATTATGACATATAATAATTTCAATGTACCTTTGGAATGAAAATTTCATTTGAAATACTCAAAAAATATTAATTCCTTTTCGACTATCGTGTCTACTGAAGATAAGTTTACAAAAAACATAAATAAATAAATTTCGCTAATCAGGTTATTGTTTTCTAATAGGCCAGCCTATTAGTAGCAATGTCGGGGGTTCGAATCCCGATGCAGAAAAAGGAAGTTTTTCTTATAGTATTTCCCTAATAATGGTATCTCTAATTTTTGTAAACTCTAGCAAATTTTTAATTCAGATAATTTTAGCCATGTATTGTTAGCTTTTATTTTATTTATTCTTGCTTAAAGAGGATGTCACTATGAAATTTTTTTTTTTAGTGAGCTTTTTCAATCGCCTAATTACATCGAGGATGAGCGTCGTCATAGGCACATTAGAGCCCTTTCATTGAAGGACTAGATTGTTCGCTAATTAGAGATGTGGTAGAGATTATTAGCACGACTATTCACTTGTCCACACGTCGTCCCTTTCCTCATTGATTTCGCTCGCATAAATGAAAGCCTTCAATGTTACAAAAATCAATTTTTAAATTTTTACTATTACTTACTCTGATAGAGAAAAATTTTACAAGCAAGGACAAAATTTCTGCCACAGTAATTTTGTGTTAAAATATGTACTTTTTTTGTGAAAAAATGCACCAAATTTAAAGAAAAATAGAGTTAAACACAAATAGCTACTTTTTTTCATATATTTTCTTCTAGAAAAGTAAAAAAATTAACAATAAAGTTAAATATAGAAATTTTTCAATTTGAAAGGCTTAGTAGGTAAACAAATGTAAAAATTCGATTCAAACTTTATAAACTATTCTAAATTTTAAAACTACTCGGTGGGTTTCCTATCACCACTACGTAGCGCGTCCTCAGGTTGCGGATAGAGGAACGGCCCGTAAGGCTGAACAGCCCCCAAGGTTAACTGCGAATACAAGAATAAGCAGTCGCGGACAGCCGATAGGAGCCAGTCGTAGGTGTGGTGAATCTAGCACTGGTAAAAAATAGGTACACGACAACCATGGCTTGGGGGGACCCACCCATTCGCGTTCATACACAATGGGTGGGTTCTGGCAAGCCAAGGTGCAGCGTGTACCCACCTAGAAACTATACCCGAACCAAAACTAAAAATCTTGTAAGGGAAAAATCCTGCTGCCCATTGGACACTGCAGCGATGACACTGCCCGCAAGGGATGTGTGGAATGATTCGCCTGCATAGGGCCAAAGGGGTATTGATGCCAGTAGGCGCGCTGCCTTGCAGGGGGACGTTAGGGTACGAGGATGAAACTGTAATGTGTCTGACGACAAGTTGACATGGTCCTTGTCAGAGTCGGAAAGCTCCCATACTTAGACCTAGGGAGGTATGGGGGTTATCACTCCTGGGACAGTGGACTCACCTACGATCGGAATAGGATCCTAACGTGCGGATTATCTTGAAACTACCATGGCTAACTTGCAAAAACAAAAAACTACAGTTAAAGATCTAAGGGTGGGAACTCTAAACGCGCGTAGTCTAAAAACTGGCCGATTTAGCGAACTCATTAAGATAGCAATTGATTACAAAACTGACGTAATAGCACTTCAAGAAACCTGCTGGTCGGGCGATTTCGCGTCAATTTCTAGGGATGACTATACTTTGCACTGGGGAGGAGCTAAGGGGCAAAGACTGGGGACTGGTTTTCTTATTAATAAACGAATTTCGCAAGCACTTATCGACATGCAATTCATTAACGACCGGTTATCATACATTGTACTAAAGGGTAATTTCAGCAAACACGTATTAATTAATGTGCACTGCCCCACCGAGGACAAAGACGAAGACACTAAAGATCTTTTTTATGAAACAATCGAGCAGGTTTTTGACAAGTTCTCAACGTTTGACGCAAAAATAGTATTGGGGGATTTCAACGCGAAAATTGGAAAAGAACCAATGTATAGGCCTACAATAGGATCAGAAAGTTTGCATGACGTCAGTAATGATAATGGAACCAGAGTAATAAACTTTGCAGCTTCAAAGAACCTCGTTGTCAAAAGCACATATTTCAAGCATAAAAATATACATAAGGCCACCTGGACATCACCAGATGGTAAGACTCACAATCAGATTGATCACGTTCTAATAGACAGAAGACGTCATACAAACATTCTCGATATAAGATCGTATAGGGGAGCGGATTTAAATTCAGACCATTTTCTCGTGATAGTAAAACTAAGATCTAGGCTAGCGTTAAGTAAGAAAACAAGCCGCACAGAGCCAACAGTTCGTTTCAATATAGATAAGTTCAAAACAGCAACAGAAACATTAAATTATCAAGTTGAGATTTCTAATAGTTTCGACGCTCTCCAAGAACAGAGAGACGATAACAATAATCACGAGGAGGACCCGGAAACCCTGTGGAGCAATACGAAAAAGGCGATAAAGGCAGCCGCGAAACTTACGATAGGTTTTAAGAAAGTAGCCAAAAGCAAACCATGGTTTGACGAAGAGTGCAAACTCTGGTTTGAGAAACGTCGGAAGGCCAGACTAAGTAGTTTACAAAATAAGTGCGATCAAACACATGAGAAATATCTCGAGATTAGCAAAAGTACAAATAGGCTCTATAGATCCAAGAAAAGGGAGTGGGAAAAGAATAAAATACTAGCAATAGAAGCGCATAATAAACAAAATAACCCGCGTGAGATGTACAGGGGAATCAATTCTATAAGGAAAGGCTTTCAAAGTAGAACGGAAGTAATGAGGGACGAAAATGGCAATCTAGTAGCCGATGCGACAGAGAGACTGAATTTATGGAAAGATTATTTCGATAAACTATTAAATGTACGCGAAGCCCCCGTTGAAGGTAATCTCGGCGAAATCCACACTGCTGATCTATTAATTAACGATCCTACTGATATAGAAATAGAAATGGCCATAAAGAAGTTGAAAAATAACAAAGCCGCGGGCATCGATGACCTACCGTCAGAACTGATAAAAAATGGAGGCCCTTGCCTCACAAGGCAAATTTGTAAATTGATACGCGCAGTTTGGAAAACAGAACGCATGCCGGAAGAATGGAATACCTCTATCATTATTCCCATCTTTAAAAAAGGCGATAAAACTAACTGTAACAACTATCGGGGAATTTCACTTGTGCCCTCGTGCTACAAGATCCTGTCTAATGTTATCCTAAGTAGACTAACTCCTTTTGCCGAGGAAATCATTGGGGATTACCAGTGTGGATTCCGCCGAAACCGATCTACAAGCGATCAAATGTTTACAATTAGACAACTGTTAGAAAAGAAATGGGAATTTAAAGAAGCAGTACATCAGCTATTTATCGATTTTAAAAAAGCTTTTTTAAAAAAGCTTACGACTCTATCATACGCGCGCGAATGTACTGGATCCTAGAGTTCTTGGGTGTGCCAAGAAAATTGGTTAGACTTATCGAAATTTGCTTAAGCGGCAGTAAGGGTAGAATACGCGTAAACGGTAGTCTATCTGAAGAGTTTTCGATCCGCGATGGCCTGAAACAGGGCGATGCACTTTCGTGCGTCCTTTTTAACTTAGTTTTAGAATACGTGGTTAGGCAAGTGCAGGCGAATCCGACCGGTGCTACCCTCAATGGGGTAATACAAATTCTTGGATATGCGGATGATCTCGACGTACTAGGGGATGATAAAGAAACGGTAGCTAAAAATGCAGAAATCTTGATCGCAAAAGCCAAAGAGATTGGCTTGGAAGTTAGCGAATCGAAGACAAAATATATGACCGTCGTCAGGTCCGGACAAAGTAATCAAGACGGGGATCTAATGGCCGGAAATATGAAATTCGAAAGGGTTAACGAGTTTAAATACCTCGGGTCTATTATAACTAGCGAAAATAAGATTAAAACGGAAATCAATGCGCGACTACACGCTGGCAATGGGTGCTATTATGCAGCAAACACACTACTAAAATCGCGATCGCTATCTAGGAACATCAAAGTAAGAATTTACAAAACGATAATAATGCCGGTCGTCATGTACGGGTGTGAAACGTGGGCGCTGACGAAAGGAGAAGAGAATAGGTTTAGAGTTTTCGAGAATAAAGTACTTAGAAAAATCTATGGTCCAAAAAGGGACGAAGAGACCGGCGAGTGGAGAAAACTGCATAATGATGAGCTGCACGCTCTCTACGGGTCAGCAAATATTAATAGAGTAATGAAAGCGCGTAAATTAAGATGGGCGGGGCATGTAGCAAGAATGGGCAATGAAAGAACAGTAGCGCAAGTTTTAAGAGGGAGACCGACTGGTAAGAGACCCCTAGGCAGACCGAGAAACAGATGGGAGAAAAATGTAAGGGATGCTCTAAAAGAACTAGGACATGATTACTTAAACTGGATGGAGAATGCACAAGACAGAGATATGTGGCGGTCTCGGGTAGATGAGGCAATGAACTTTCGAGTTCGAACTGCTAATCTATAATAATAATAATAAAATTTTAAAATAATTTCGAAAATTAAACGCTCTTTTTCAATTCCAAATCCTATAAAGATATTGTTTCAATCTGAAATATTCCATTTTTAACTCATTTATTTTGAAATTTTTTAATTAAGGAAGACATTTTTCTAAATATTTATCTGGATTTCACTTTTTATTTAAAATGAACAATTTCAAATCAAATATTAAAAACTAAACAATTTCAAACTGAATTATTCAAAATAGAAAGCCTCGAATTGTTAATATTTCATAGTGTTAAATTTAAACTTTGAAAGTTACAATTTTAATTGTTCTTTTTGAGAAATGTTTAATATGTAATTCAAATTATTGAATTTTGATGCACAAATAACAATTATTATCAATTGATTTAAAATTGGAAAAGATTTCAAAAAATATATAACAAAATTTAATTTTTTGAAGATTTCAAAATAAAATTTCGAAGCTTTTTAAGGATCTTTAAAGGTTTTAAGAAAATGTAAAAAGCTTTCTTTTTGCTTGGAAATTTTTTAATGATTTTTCATTCTGAAGAATTAATTTGAGGATAATATTCAAAAAAAATTTTAATTGTTTGATTAATAAATGACATAAAAGTCTTGAAAAGATTCCAAAATAATTTAAGGCGTGAAAAAATTTCTAACCATTTAAAACACACAATGTAGATTTTTTCAGATTTTGAAGGTTTTAAATGAATTAAAAATCTGTATTATAATTCCTAGAGAAACCAACCATAATTTTTTTAAATCCATTTTTTTTAAATATCCAATAAGATTACTAAAATTTTCAGAAAAGAATCTGGATGATTTTAGGGTAGACTTTTTACTTTTGCAGCATTTTCTAAAAATTGTACGAAAAATTCGAGTTCCAAGACAATAAAATTATTATTAGATTCCTAGAAAATTTTCAAAGGATTTTTTAAAATCAAAATTTTCAGAGAATATTAAAAAAGATTCCAAACAAATTTTAATGTATGAATTAATGTGAAAATTTAAAATGATTTTTTATTTTGAAAAATTAATTTTAAGAGAATATTTAAAAGATTGTTTTAAAAATTTGATTAATAAATAACAATTGAACAATTATTTATTTGGAAAACAATCAAGTAAGTTTAAAAATTTTTAATAAATTTAGAAGTTTTTAAAAGATTCGAAAATAATTTAAAACGTAAAAATATGTCAAAACGTTTAAAACACAACGTAGATTTTTGAAGATTTCGAACACAAAATTTTTAAGATTTTTAAGCTGAATAATCTTATTAATTTTTTGGTTGAAAAATCAATTTTGAAATAATATGTAGTAAGATCTCTAAAATTTTCAAAAAAGAATCTGGACCATTTTAATGTATTTGCTTTACTTTTGCAGGATTTTTACAAATGATTTTCAAAATTTTTGAGAATTTCTAAAAAAATCAAAAATTTGAAA
>CAKNYM010049641.1:0-20065 GCA_932195095.1 Andricus curvator | reverse complement strand
TCGCATGAAAACGTTGCACAATGGGTAGTTCTCATTTGCTACATAATTTACTTGTCAACTGTTTGCATCGTTTTAATATCCTAGTTTTGTGTGTTTTAGAAAAGAAAAATGTAGTGTGTCATGGTGTACCATGTGGATAATTTGAGATTTGTACGAGGGGATATCCACTTCTAGAATCATTTAAATCTCGCAATCCCTGAATCTCTAAAAATCGGAATGGGCAATTTAAGATTCCAGATTTCTCACTATAACTCAACAGATTTCAAAACAACTCTCAAAAATCTTTTCCAGATTCTCGAAGATTTTTGTAAATTTTCAAAATTTTCAAAATCCTCTGCGAGATTTGAAACCCTTTTCCAACTGTTCTTGAGTCGCTGAATCTTGGGACTTCCGAAAGTTAGCAAATCTTAATCTAATTTTGGTGTTCCGCAATCTTTGATTCTTTATTCCACAGTGTCTTTGGACAACGTTTCTGAAGTGTGTAGCCCCTCGGATTTCTAAGATTTTGGAAATGATCTTGACCAATTAAGCAATTATCGCCAAAACACTGGCAATCTGGGTTTCCTAACCTACTCGACTTTGATGGAGAAAGATAAGACTTGTTCGTTTTCATAGAAGAGAGACCGTGGAACCAAATATTTTTAATCGATATGATTGAATGTAATGGTCGTTTTACACCTTTCATCTTTGCATAGATGACTCATTCTTATATTCATTTATGTTAGAGGTTGTCTCTTATCTTTTGCGACAATCAAGTCTTTATATGTTAGATTTCACAGGGAATGTCCAAGTATCAAATTAAGCTAGAAAATCGCATGAAAACGTTGCACAATGGGTAGTTCTCATTTGCTACATAATGTACTTGTCAACTGTTTGCATCGTTTTAATATCCTAGTTTTGTGTGTTTTAGAAAAGAAAAATGTAGTGTGTCATGGTGTACCATGTGGATAATTTGAGATTTGTACGAGGGGATATCCACTTCTAGAATCATTTAAATCTCGCAATCCCTGAATCTCTAAAAATCGGAATTGGCAATTTAAGATTCCAGATTTCTCACTATAACCCAACAGATTTCAAAACAACTCTCAAAAATCTATTCCAGATTCTCGAAGATTTTTGCATATTTGAAAGATTTCCGAGATCCTCTGCGAGACTTGAAACCGTTTTCCAACTGTTCTTGAGTAGCTGAATCTTGGAACTTCCGAAAGTTAGCAAATCTCAATCTAATTTTCAAGATTCTGAATCTTCGATTTTTCTGTTCCATAGTGACTTTAAACAAGATTTCATAAGTGAATAGCCTCTCGGATTGTTAGCCTTTTTAATCCACGATGTCGAAGTTTGGTCATTCTTAATTGCAGAATTACAAATGCGTAAAGTTTCTTGATATTCATTGCTGTCCTTGACCAATCAAGCAATTATCGCTAGTACAACATTAATCTTTTCATAGATGAATCATTTTTCTATATATTTATGTCAGAGGTTTTTTGTTATCTTAAGCGACAATAAAGTATAATTTGTTAATTTGAGATTTGTAAGATTTTGGAAATAAATGTTGCTACTGAATTGAATAGTTAGGCTTTCGAATCTAAAGTGTCCAAGTTTTGCGATTCTTAATTTCAGAATTAAAAATCGGCTAACTATCCAGATGTTTATGGCCAATCTTCACCAATTGACAGGGTTCCTACAAAATCTTAATTTCAAAATTCTCTGACTTTCCCCTCGACTTTTCCTGCCTTTTCTATGAACATCAATAATGTTAATGCAAAAAAACGTTTATTTTTTAATTTATTTCAAAGAATTTTTGTGCCAATGGTCATACATGTATGTATATATTAATTTTTAGTTCAAGCATTGTTTATGTGGTTTTTTTACTTCTCGTCTGCATATTTGGATTACAGTTCCGGTTCTATTGGGGGATCTTCTTATTAAGGCGGGTTCTTCACTTTTGTAAAGTCTGTAAATAAAAAAAAATTGATGCATTTTAAACTTTACAAATTTCGAGGTATATATTAGTCTCGATTTTTTTATGAACAGCCCTGCATGCAAAAAAAATCTGCTGATCTTACAGGATCTTATGTTAAGGTGGGACAGCATAGCTTTTCTGTTTTTTTTTTTTATTTATTTTTTTTTATTTGTTCACCACCTACCGATTGCTGTCAGCCAAATCAAAATGGCCAAGAGCACATAACGAATAGCGATCGTCATTTTTTTCTGGATATCGGAAACAAATTCTTGTAGAACTGTAGGATTTCGTTAACTGAAACAAGAATTACATAGTATATCAATGTACTTACCAAAAATATAAATCTCTAAATATGAATAAGTGAAATTCTACTCGATTCAATTAGAAAAGGCTCCGTTACGAAAGATTAGTAAAAAATTGCCAACTCGATTAATCAAAATATTTACTAAATAAAAAGTGAAAGACTACTGATTACTTGATGAAAAAGGAGTGTTTTGAAACTAAGAAATATTTGAACACAAATTTCAGTACGAATAGCCACATTCCTACTATTTACTTCAAAGCTATTCATACCGAAATAATTTCAAATTTGGGATTTTTTCTCGAATTTTAAACATTTGTTTACTGGTTTAGATTGAGGTGGTCAAAGACCATCCCCATTTTCGACATAACTCAAAATTTCTATTTTGTTTTGAATTTTAAAAACACATTCTTCCCTTTCCCCTATGTTTAGGAAATTTATAATTCTATTTTATTCATAAATTTTGCTTCTTTGATTAAGCTCACGTATAAAGCGTTAGTGGATTGCCTAAATTTAATGCAATCCAGACACAAAATGAATCAGTTTTTTGACAAGTATTTAAAAATATGCAGATAAAGACGATGTCAACAAAGCAATAAACTTTTTATTCATGAATTTTTTCTTTTGCAAAACAAGTTAGTTATACATTTAGATACGCTTTTTTAGTCGAATATACGCAGAAAAAAAATTATATTATACATTTATAATTTTTGTTTTGTTTTACAAGCCTCATTGAAATATTGGCATGATTTTTATTTTTATTTTGTCCGTAAAGTGCCGTAGTGAGATTATGAAAAGTAAAATTATTGAAACCTTGTGAATTGATGTATTTTTATTATTTTTATTATGAACAAAGCAAGATTTCTTCAATAATTAGTATAGTATATTCTACAATATTCTATACTGTTTAAAATGTTTGAGATTACGCTAATTACGTAAGACATGCGTTGAATACGTTAATTTTTAACCAAATGGTTGAGATTCTAACTCAAAAAGATTAATTTTGAATCAAAAATGGAAGAACTGAATTCTTGGTTAAAATAATTAAAATCAAGAAAAAAATTTCAACAAAACAGCTGATCAAAAAAATGAATTCTCAACCAAAAATGTTAATAGGTGATATTTCCACACGAAAAATTATTTTTTCAATCAAAAGCAGTGAATTCAAACCAAAAATACAACTTTTTAACAAACTCATTGAATCCTCAACTTAAACGGACCAATTTTCAAACCAACAAGAGAAATTTTCTATAAAAGAGTTGAATTTTTAATCAAGAAAGATTTTTCGGTCAATTATGAAATACATTTTATCCCCAAAATGTTGAATTTTCATCCCAAAAATAATAATTGTCTACCAAATGGATTGAGTTTTCAACCCAAACAAAGAAATTTTTTCAACAAAGTAAATGAATTTTCAACTAATAAAGAGAACTTTTTAAGCATGAACGGAACAGTTAAAATTTTCAGTTCAAAAAATTAATTTTTAACTGAAGAAAAATCGAATTTTCAATAAAATAGTTAAATTTTGAATTAAACGAATGAATTTTTAACCAAATAGTCGATATAGTTAAGAACAGTTGACAATGATTTTTGTTCAAAATAATAAAATTTACAAGTTTGCAAAATTTCGGATTGTTTTGGTGTTTTTGTTCAGAAATTAACATTTTTCTTAAAAAAATCATTATAATTTGAACAAGATATTGAATTTTTTTACAATTTTCGATTATGGTAGTGTTTTTTCCGAAAATTAGTATTTTGATACAAAATTTATTAGATGTAAGCGGTTCAATTTTTTAAACAATTTACGGGTTACTGTTATGTTAGTCCTTTTCGTCAAAAATTATTCGTATTTTAATTTAAAAATTTTTAGATGTGAATCTCATGATTTTTGTTCAAAATATTGCGTAAAATTGATGAACAGGAACAGGAAGTTGATTTTGTTAGTTTTTTTTGTCGGAAATTGAAATTTTTATTAAAACTTCATGAGATTTTAAACAAGAAAAATTACTTTTGTACAATTTTAGGTTATGCTTGCAGTTTTCACCGGAAATCGGTATAGATTACGAAGAAAATTTACAATTTCGAACAATTTTAGGTTATCTTAGCATTTTTTACTGCAAATCGGTTATTTTAAAGAAAAAAATTAGATTAAAAAGAAGATTCACATTCTTCAATCATTTTTCATTGCGTTATATTAGTCTCTTTCGTCTAAAATTGCCATTGTTAATAAAAAAATCATCAGATTTTAGAGAATATTTTAAAAATTTGAAGATTAATAAGGTATTTTGAAAAACTTTATGTTATGTTAGTGTTTCTCGTCGAAAATTTGTATTCATGATCAAAAATACAGCGCTTCAATTGGCTATAAATTGTAGAAAAATTCATCAAAATACGATACATTTCCTCCCCTACTTCCCCTACATCCCTACTCTCCCTCTTTGTCCCTACTTCCCAAGCAAACACTCCCCTACGCCTACTTACCCAACCCACATTTCCTCTTACTTCCCAGTTCCTCATTTCCCCTTACTTCCCCAAGTTCACCCCCTCCTATTTCCCCCAGTTCTACTTCTTCTCCTGCTCTCATTTCCCCTACTTTCCCTCCCTTCATTTTTCATCACTTTGCTACTTCCCCTCACGTTCCCTCCTTCAAAAAAGTACGACGAACGGACATTTGACCGAGACTAAAGAATTTCTATCCGGAGCTACGAAATCCTAAATATGTGTCAGTGATATTAATTTTTAGGGCTTTGTGGCCCTGCGCAGAAACCTTATTTCCAGGAAATTATGAAAGAAAAAGTAGAAGAAGTGAGGGGAAGTCGGAGATGATAAGTGGAAGAAGTAGGGGAGGTGAAGTTAAATGAGGGTAGGGAAGTAGAGGAGGTAAAGGTAGATACGAAGAGAGCAGTGGGGGAAGTAAGGGGAGGGTGAGTAGTGTAAGTGAGAGGAAATAAGAGATGGGAAAGTAACAGAAGTTAGGGGAAATGTGGAGAGAAAAAGTATGGAAACTGAGAAACGGGAAATAGGTGAAGTAAGGGAAAGTAATAAAGAAAACGGAAATAGAGGAAGTGAGAGGATAATTAGAGGAGAAGTATATGCAGTATGGAAAATGGGGTAGTGAAAGTAGGGGAAGTAGGGAAGGCTAAGTGGCATAAATGAAGAGAAATGAAAGATAAAGAAGTAGGAGAAATGAGGGGAGGAAAATTAGAGAAAATGAGAAACAGGAAATAGGTACAATAAGGAAAATTAATGGGGAGAAGGGAAGCAGAGAAAATCTGAGAAAATTAATGGAGGAGGAAGTGAAGTAGAGAAAATGAGTTGACCAAACGTAGGTTAAATGAGGGTAAATCAGAGGAGAAAAAGTAGTGTAAGTGAGGGGAACTGACTTGAAGGGAGAAGGTTAGATGAGGGAAAATGAGAGGAGGTTGAGTACTGTAAGTGAGGAGAAATAAGGGAAAGGACACCAGTTAGTACAAAGAGGAAAAAGAGAGTGAGGGTAAATCAGGAATGGAAAAGTAGAGAATTTAAGTGTAAGTAAGGGAGTGTAGGAAAAACAATAAGATATAAGGATCAGTAGGGAAAGGGAAGTGATGACTAGAGAAGGAAAGTAGGGAAAGGGCAGTGTTCGCTAGGGAAATAAGGAGAAGAGAAAGTAGAGAAAGGAGAATTTGGGGAAGAGAAAGGCGAATGATGTAGTGTGAGGAGGGGAGGAGGAAAATGTGGGAATAGGGAAGGGAAAGTACTTCAAATAATTTTATATTTTAATTTGAAAATTGCATGAACAAAGAAAAAATGGCGCGCCCAGCACGCGTGCTTTTTCTTCCTACTTGTTTAATAATTTTCTTTCCAAAAAAAGAAAATTCTGCCATACTCTTCAGATCATTCCTGAAAAAAGAAGTGAGAAACATATCGAAAAAGTATCGCTGCTCAAAAAGAGTATTAAAAAAACTAAAAATAGTAAAGAATTTCGAAGCCAGTTTTTGTTTCTTTCTCAAACGAGATTCAGTTTCAGACTTTGCTACCTGTTTCGCCAGAGGTGATTTTCGTTAAGGAAAAATCATACGTGGGCCGTAATTAATTGAGCCAGGGTCTCGTTTGGTGGAGGGGTATCAGACTCGTTTTGAGGAGCCTCTCTCATGGTCCTTATGGTCCTGCTGTGGGTCCGGTCCCGTTTTAATAATTTATATCTTCGGCTCGTGGAGCTCGGGGGGTCCGCTGCGTCGCTCGTTTACGAACGCAATTCGCCCGCAACAATTAGTTATTTATGAGGCGTTCTCGCCTAAGCTCCAGCCGGCTACCAGAACCAGACAGCCGCTAACTTTGGGCCTACGGCCCCCAGAGTTCTGGGCCCGAAGAATAATATGCTTTTATTTACACGCGCCTCTTCCTTCGCGTAGGCGTGATACTCTAGTACCCCTTTGCCCTTTTTCGATCTTGCTCCCGGCTTCTTGCTTCTTCATCCATTTTTTTATGAGACACCATCTGCTGCCTCTAATCAGCATTCGAATCCCATTTTTGAAGCGGTCCGGTTTTACCTCTGCGAAACGATTTCAAGCAATCCGATTCGTATTTTATACTATTTGCATACTTCCTACCCACAATGTATGACCATTCCTTATTTGTGTATATCTATGGTTTAAACTCGGAAGAAGCAGGAAAATTATTATGCTGATGCTGCTGTAAACAAAGATCTTAATGTGATTTTAACGATCTCTAAATATTTTTCTCAACGTTAATATTCCAGGATTCCAGGAGAGAAATTTATGGTGGAAGTTTTTTAAAAGTCTGGAAAACATAGGGTTTTTTTTTGCTTTGGTATTAAATAAGCGCTGAAGTATAAATAAAGTATGGGTGAAAATCAATTTTTTCAAGTAAAAGCGTTGGATTTTCGACAGAATAAATTATTTGTACCAAATAGTTGATTTTAATCAAAAAGATGGATTTTTAAGTAAACCCTACTAAGACGGTGATAAAGTCGTTTAAACCATCCTCTCCCATACTTTCCGTCCCTAATTCCTCTTAAATTCCCCCACCTTCCCTTCGACCCCTCCCTCACTTCTTCCTCCACTACTTTCCCCTCGCTTCCCATGCTAACAATCCCCTTACCCTGCTTCTCTTTAGCAGACCTCACTTCCCCTCCCTTACTCATCCTTCATTTCTAATCATTGACTCTACTTCCCCTCATTTACACTTACTTCCCCTACTTCCTTCCCATCATTACCCTCACTTTACTTAGTTCCCCTACCCTTATCCTCACTTTTCCTACTTCTCCTTCCATCACTTTCCCTACTTCTCCACCCATCACTTTCCCTTAATTCCTCACTCCTCATTTCCTCTCACTCTCCCGCCTCTGATTTCCTCTACTTTTTCTCCCCTAATTTCTCCTCTCTTCCCCTACTTCACCTCCACTCTCTTGTCCTTTCATCCCCTCTCCTCATTTCCCCTCACATCGCCTATTTCCCCTGAAATAATTTCCCTCACATCCTCACCTTGAAAAAAGTACGATAGACAGACGGATGGACACCCGTCCAAAAATATAAGGGTTCTTCCTGTGGTTCTACGAAACCTGAAAACACAAAAAAAAAAATTAAAAAGCTAATTCAGTTTTCAAACGAAAAAATGAATTTTCAATTAAAATAATGCATTTTGAAACAAGAAAATTATTTTTTAACCAAATAGTTGAACTTTGAACCAAAAAGGTGTATTTTTTACCCGGCATATTAATTTTATACCAAAAAAGATTAATGTTTAACAACAGACATAAATTATGAACTAAATAGTTGAATTTCCATATTAAACAGATCAGCGCACAACTAAAAATAGAAATGATAAATTTTCAATTTAAATTTAAAATATTAACTTTTAACAACAACAAAATTTTCAACAAAATATTTAAGCTACTAACAAGGGGAAAAAACTTTTAACCAAAAAGATAAATTATCAACAAAAAAATAAATTTTCAGCTCAAAAGATGATTTCACAACCAAGAAAATTGATTTTCTTCGAAAAAGGACGTCTTTTCAACAAAATAAATGAATTTTTGACGAAATAGTTAAGTTTTAAACCAATGAAATGAATTTTCAACATAAATGCTGAATCTTTATAAAAAAAAATAATTTTCAACTGAATTGTTCAACATTAACCAAAAAGATGAATTTTCAATCAAGAATAATAAATTTCTACAAAAAAAGAAATGAATTTTCAACAAAATAGATAAATTTTCTACGAACCCGAAACAGTTTAATTTTTAAGTAAAGAAGATAAATTTTCACAAAAAATGGAATAGTTCAATTTTTAGTGTAAAAAATTTATCATCGACAAAAAAAATTAACAAAGGCGTTTAATTTTCAACCAAAGAAATGAATCTTCTTTTGAAATGATGAATCTTTTAACAAAAAAACGCATTTGGAACCAAATAGTTGAATTTTCAACCGAAAGGATAATTTTCTAACCATTATTATTATTTTTATACCAAAAAAGATTCATGTTTAAAAAAAGACATGACTTTTCAACCAAATAGTTCAATTTCCAACTAAACAAGATTTTTTCAACAAAAAATGGAAGTTACATTTTCAGTAAACAAAAGCAATTTTCGATAAATAAAATAATTTTCAACCAAAAATGAAAAATTCAAATTTCCGGTTAAGTAAATTAAGGAAATAAATATTCAACCAAGAAGATTAATTTTTTCCCAAGAAAATATTCAATCAAAAAACATAAATTCTCAACTAAAGAAATGAATTTTCAGCTAAAATCGTGAATCTCTGACTAACATAGATACAGTTTTAACTAAAAATGGAATAGTTAAATTGTCATTTGAAAAATGTAATTTTCAACCAAAAAGAAACTAATTTCTAAAAAATAGTTATAGTTCTCACCGTAGAAATAAATTGTTAACCAAAGAGATAAATTTTGAACCAAAGAGATTAATGTTTACCAAAAAGGATTTAAATTTTCAAAGAAAAATTTTATAGTTGATATTTCAACCAAACCAGTTTTCAATTTTAAATAAATAACAGTGAAATTCAACCAAAAAAAAATTTCAGTAAACAGAAAAAAAAATTGATTAAAAACGTTGAATTTTCAAGAAACCAAAAAGACGAATTTTTTTCAAAACAAGTGCAATCTACGCCAAAACTTCTTTCTTTCGCAAATCATTTTTTTTGCATTTGTTGTAATTAATATAAATAGATGAGAAAGGTTTTATGCCGATCTGAAATATTTTTTTCACATTCAATTCAAAATCAAATAATTGCAACTTTCTTATTTTGAATTTTATATGGAATTACCAAGCTGATTTAAACTTTTTTCAATTTTGAATATACAAAATTTGAAATTCTGAAAACTTTTTCAGGCTTCAAAGTTTGCAGAATTGAAAAGGAATAAATAATTTGTTTTCCTGACGTAACATTAAAAATTCTACAATGTATAGTAACATTATATTTCGGGTAGAAAATATGAAAAATTAAAAAAATCAATTGCGCCCGAATTTTGTTGTTTTGGGCTCTCTAAAACTGCAAAAATTAATTTTCAAAAAGCCACCCTTATCTCCTAAAAACTAGCCTTGGAATAAATTATGCACTCAGCCTAAATATGAGCATATAAGAATTTATCTAATATCTCATATCTAATATAAGAAAAAAAATCTTTCTAAATCACCTAATAAATTATTTCACCAAATGAAACATAACACTAGAAAGCTTCCCTCAAAAAAATTAGCTTGCGGAATAAGTTCAAAAAAACGTATATTAATGGTTTGAGCAGTTGTTTAGCACACTGAAAATAACAAAATTAATTGTCCAAAAACAACCGATAACACTAACACCTACCCCAAATTAAAAATCTAGATAATTAACAAACAAAAAGGAAAGGCAGAAGTTAATGATTTTTGCAGGCTTTACAAAATTAGGCCAAAAAATTTCCAAATAAAAAATAATCAGACCAGTCACGTTTGCAAGACTCAAAATTTTTTGGACAACCATACAGAAATAGTCACGAAACACAGAAAAACACCACTGGAGAATTGAACCCAACCCATCTAGGCTGATCTCAACTGAAGAAACCATGAAATATTCAAATTGAAAATAATCACCCCAAAAACCTTGTTAGGACTCAATTTCATATCCTTATCTCCACAGTAAAATTAACAACCCCAAAAACAACACACAGTAGATCTAACGAACCCGTCTCAGCTGCTTTCAACTGAAACAGCAAAAGAAATAAAATTGAAAGTAATCACCCCAGATACTTTCCCAAGTCAAGTCCCTGCAATAATAGTCAACAACCCCCAAAACACCCCCTAGTAGATTAAACAAACCCCGTCTCAGCTTCTTTTAACTTAACCCGTTAAAAAATCTCAAATTAAAACCAAGACGAAAGTCTTCTGAAAATTTTGTTTTGCTGTTTCAGTTAAAGACAGCGTAGATGGGGTTCTTTAAATATTCTAGATGTAGTTCATGGTGGTTGTTGAATACTGAAGCGACGATGGCGATATTATCTTGGCAAGATATCTGTGGTGATTATTGTTAATTTGGAATTTTTTTGTGGTTTTAGTTGAAGGCAGTTGAGACAGGGTTTGTTAAATGTAACAGAATTTTTTGACAGGAGGGGGGTTTGCTTATCAGGGTGGGGATAAGAATTAAAACTAGAGCTTTGGCAAAGTATTTGGGAATACAACGTTCTGTTTAATCTAACCAGATAATCTGCTAAACCTAATTAGATGTTCTGGTAAGCTCAACCAGATATTCTGGTACCCATGGATTTTCGACTATAGAATTTCGATTGTTTCAGAATTGGACGTTCACGACGAAGCGTCACTTGATGCATCCAGCAACACGACATTAGACAAAAGACAGATGTCTGGAAACCGACACAAGATCGCGACACTTTCGTTACCAGAAGTATTAACCAGAATAGTTTTACCCAGAAAAAATCAACAAAAGTTAATTAAATAGAATTTTCTAATCATATTAACCATAATTTCTGAATAAAATAACTAGGAATTTTTTAACCAGACGCGCTAAGTAACTTTCACTGGAACTTTTTTTTTAGTCAATGATGAGAATGTAAACAGATATCCAGGTCCATTTTTTGCTAAAACATAGCAGGAACCTCCAACGATTTTTTTGTTCTTCTAAACACCTACTTTATTTATTCCATTTATCTTAGACTGTTGACAATTTCTCTGTTTCCAACAATTTGAAAGAACCCATCTGTATAGTTTTTTTTTATATTGTTCTATCTTCTTCCAACAATATTGTATGATTAGCTGATGTTAATTGATGTTGATCTAGTAAGAATTTAATTAGAAGATGTTGCATTTTGTTGTATGAATGGACCAGTATAGGAACAAAATTAACATCTTTTATTCAAATTCTTACCTATTCAACATCAATTAACATTAGCTCATTAAGGCTAAACAAGATTGGATGAAGATAAAACAATGGAATAAACAATGGACCACTATACCAACAAAATCGCACAACTTCTAATTATATTCTTACCTCGTCAAGATTAACTAACATCAGCTAATCATACCACAAGTTTGGAAGAAGATAACACAATGGAGCAAACAACGGACCATTATAACAAAAAAATCCAACATCTTATAATAAAATTCATACCTGGTCAACATTAATTAACGCCAGTTCATCATACAGCATGGTTCTAAGAAGACACAACAATGGAACATACCAACTATACAAAAAGGTTCTTTCAAAGGATTGTAGTGGACCAGTATACCAAAGAAATCCAACATCTTCTAATTATATTCATACCTGGTCAAGATTGATTGACATCAGTTAATCATACCACAAGGCTGAAAGAAAAAAGAACAATGAAATAAACAACGGACCATTATACCAACAAAATCCCAAATCTTCTAATTAAATTCTTACCTGGTCAACATTAATTAACACTAGTTAATCATACAACATGGTTCGAAGAAGACACAACAATGGAACATACCGACTATACAATTGGGTTCTTTCAAAGGATTGTAGTGGACCAGTATACCAAAAAAATTTAACATCTCCTAATTAATTATTTCCTGGTCAACATCAATTAACATCAGCTTATCACACCACAAGGTTGGAAGAAGATAAAACAATGGAACAACCAACAGACCATTATACCAACAAAATCCAACATCTTCTAATTATATTCTCACCTGGTCAACATTAATTAATATCAGCTAATTATACCACAAGCTTGGAAGAAGATATAACAATGGAACAAACAACGGAACATTATACCAATAAAATGTAATATCTTCCAATTATATTCTTACCTGGTCAACATTAATTAACACCAGTTAATCATACAATATAGTTCGAAGAAGACACAAGAATGGAACATACCAACTATACAAATGGGTTCTTTCAGAGGATTGTAGTGGACCAGTATATCAAAGAAATCTTACATCTCCTAATTAATTCCTTCCTAGTCAACATCAATTAACATCAGCTTATCATACATCACAAGTTTGGAAGAAGATAACACAATGGAACAAACAACGGACCATTATAAAAACAAAATCTAACATCTTATAATGAAATTCTTACCTGGTCAAGATCAATTAACGCCAGTTCATCATACAGCATGGTTCTAAGAAGACACAACAATGGAACATACCAACTATACAAATGGGTTCTTTCAAAGGATTGTAGTGGGCCAGTATACCAAAGAAATCCAACATCTTCTAATTATATTCTTACCTAGTCAAGATTAATTGACATCAGCTAATCATACCACAGGGTTGAAAGAAGATAAAACAATGGAACAAACAATGGACCATTATACCAAAAAGATGCAACGCCTTCTAATTATATTCTTACATGGTCAACATTAATTATCATCAGCTAATCATAACACAAGCTTGGAAGAAGATAAAACAATGGAACAAACAACAGAATACTATACCAATAAAATCCAATATCTTCCATTTATATTCTTACCTGGTCAACATTAATTAACACCAGTTAATCATACAACATAGTTCGAAGAAGACACAAGAATGGAACATACCAACTATACAAATGGGTTCTTTCAGAGGATTGTAGTAGACCAGTATACCAAAGAAATTTAACAGCTCCTAATTAATTCCTCCCTGGTCAACATCAATTAACATCAGCTTAGCATACCACAAGGTTGGAAGAAGATAAAACAATGGAACAAACAATGGATCATTATACCAACAAAATCCAACATCTTTTAATTATATTCTTACCTGGTCAAGATTAATTAACATCAGCTAATAATACAACACCGTTCGAAGAAGACACAACAATGGAACAAACCAACTATACAAATGGGTTCTTTCAAAGGATTGGGAGTAGAAAAATTGTCAAAAGTCTAAGGGAATGGTGTAATTTAAGTAAGTTTCCAGAAGAATTGAAAATCTTTGGAGATTCCTGCTATGTTTGAAGGGGGGGGGGGGGGGCGGTCCACTATACCAACAAAACCGAACATCATCTAATTATCTAATGTTGTCTAAATCTAGAGATATCAAACCAAAGTTTGGTAAAAAATAATTTTTATGTGCATATTTTTATGTTCTTAAGACGAATTAAGTTTTCTTTATAAAAACATGTTTAATGCTTCTTTATACATATTCCAACACAACGAGTAAGGTTTTGGCTAAATACCAACAGCCATACCACGCTGAAAAAAACAGTTCTCGTCAGATCACTGAAGTTAAGCAGCGTTGGGCGCGGTTAGTACTTGGATGGGTGACAATTCGAGAAAACTGAGTGCTGTTGGCACATCGTGGGTGTGGTGAGCTAAGACTTGTAGTTATTTACTACAAGAATCTATCCACCTAGAAACACTACCCGAATCGGGTAGTGACACGCCTACCCTGAAAGGGAAATGGCTTAATGGTATACATACGTAATTTTCTGGCCAAAAAATTGTCGAAAGCTAATTCATTTCATTTTAGTATGTTCAAATAATCATGGAAAATGTTTTTTCACAAGGATACACAGTTTCGTTGAAACGTGCGCTTAGACGGTGTTCACTTACCACGGATGAATCTTAAATGTTTATTGGCATACACCTTTATCATTTTTGAATTTTCTCCTGACTGAAACTTTTTAATAACGTAGTAAGAGATTTAAAAAAATTTTTAGTACGCATATATTTTACAGTGTTATCAAGTTTTATTGCATAGAAAATTTTATCGCAAGAATGAATAGAACTCCGAGGCAGCAATTATGAACATTATCGAACTCACGACTTCCGTATAGATAGAAAATATTGGAAAAAAATATTTATAACTTTTTCATATTTTTTAAGCATTGTGTATTTAAAAACATGAAAATGATAAAGTATCACCGAATATTTTTAATAGCGCTTAAAGAGATTAGACAAATTTTCCTTTATGCATACAGTTTTTAGAGTTCTATAGTTTAATTAATTATTATTTTTTAAAGAAAGATTGCATAAAAACTCAACAGAAATTACAATAAAATAATAGAATTATAAGTGATTATTTCCAATTTGAATTTTTTTGGGCTGATTTAGTTCTAAATAATCTAAATATTTCGTAGAATTTTTTTTTTACGATTTACCGATTTGAATCAATAAAATTCGGAACTTTGCTTTCTTTTTTCATTTTAATTCAGAATGGAAACACCGGTTTTCTTTCTTTTATTTACTTTTCCTGGTTTTCCCCGACACATTCACTCTTTATTTAAAACATGAGTTTTGATCTTCAATAGACACCGCGTGGGTGTTTATGAATGACTTTCACGTTGCAACGGGTGCGCTCATGCATTTTAAATGTGTCCAATTTTTACTCAATTCAGAACGGAAATTACAAAAAAATACACTCAAATTTGTAAAAAAAACACACAAGGAATAATAAACTAGAAACCGCTCCCTTTAAATAGCGGATCTTTACTTATGACAAATTATAAATATGAGATAATAATGAATTTTAAAATTGAAGTCTGATTTGGGATAAAAAATGATTTGCAAGACCCTTTTTGAACATTCGTTTTCTTTGTTTGAAAATTCATCTTTTTTACTACAAATTTTTTTTCAAATTCAAATGTCCGGCTGAAATAATAATTAGTTTGATTAAAATTGAACAAGCTTGTTATAAAGTGATTTCAAGCAATATTTAGAAGTTTGGAAAGATTCAAAATTAATTAAAATCTTAAGAATATTTCAAAAATTTTCGCACAAAATGTAGATTTTCGAAGGTTTTGAAAAAGAAGCTATTCAAGAATATTAAAATGTTTCGAGAGAATAAAAGTTTTAAAATTCGGAAAGATTTAAAAAAATTAAAATCTTAATGTAAATTTTTTAGGATTTCGAAAAAAGAAGCTTATAATATTTTTTGTTCACAATTCGTCTTTTTTGATATATCTAACTGTTTTTCATTTGATATAATTTTTTTTTTTCAAATCTCAACAATTACATTTTTAGTTGAGAATTCATCTTTCTTCTAAAAAATTCGTGTTTTTGGCAGAAAATTAATCTTCTTGATTGCAAATTAATTTGTTTTGATTAAGGATGTAACTATTTTGTGAAAAATTCTTTTTTTTTTTTTGTTTAATTCAAACGTTTTTGATTGAAAATTAAAATCTTTTTAGATTGAAATGTCATTTATTATATTTCTGTTGAGAATTCATCTTTTTTTCTGTTGAAAATTGAAATATCGAAATCTTCATTAAAAATTGAAATTAAAATCTTTAAAATCTTTTTGATAGCGCGTCATCTATTTTCGCTTCCTTTATTCATGACACAAGTAAACAGTGCGCATACATTTTTATTTGTTTTAAAGGTACATACTACATTCAGAATAGATTAAACGAACTAAGCTAAAACAAACATTTTTGAATTCTAAACTTATTATACATGTCAAAGGGTTAAAGCATCGACAACTTTAATTTGGTGATTGTGAATTCTCTTTTGTTAAAGCTCCCTCGGCTTTACCGAACATATTCTCATCGCGTATCCCGTGTTTCGCACTCGATTTCTCCAAAAATTTAATTTTTTTATTTTTAAACTCATTATTTACGATTAAAAGAGAATGTACTCGTCCTATCCAAAACTTTTTAATAACAAACTTGTAGATCCTTTTTTGGTGAAAATTTTTTTACTATTTCTGAAAAATTTGTAGCTTTGTTTTGGATGATCAACTTTTCTCTATTCACTTTTTTCATAGCTTGTGTCGTTTGTTGAAAAATTTAGTTTTTTTTATTTTCAATTCAGTTTTTTACGAATACGACAAAAACTACGTATCCTATCAAAAAGTGATCTATGACAAATTTGTAGATCTTTTTTGGGTGCACAATTTGTATTTATTTATCTTTTTTCGTTTCTAGCGCAGTTTGACCGCAAAATGGAATTTTTTATTTTTCATTTTGTTTTGTGTTCGTTAAAGCCGAAGGAGTTTTAACAAAAGAGCATTCACAATTGATAATTTAACTTATCGAGTGCTTTACCTTCAATTTTAGAAGTCCCATGAAAAATATGGGATATTGTGCGATGCACAAGATCCAACAGGTGCGCACAATATATATTTTTTTTTCGTATCTTGCATAGTTTGACCACAAAATGGAATTTTTTAATTTTTCCTAATTTTTTGTGAGATCAAAATTTGAATTTCCGATTTTTTAGGCAAATTTAAAAAGTTGTTATAATAATCTTGTAGGGCTTTCCAAAAGCAATGTTTTTCTTCTCTTGACTTTTTTTCACATAGTGCGTTGCTTGGCTCAAAATTTTCATTTTCGATTGATTTTTAAAATTTGGTAAATGCTATAAATCCGATAATTTTTTTCATCGTAAAAAGTCCTCCGAATGAATTTTTCGGCTTTCTGAGTACTACGAAATGCCGCACATACAATTTTTATATCTTGAGAAAAATGGTCTTAAAAATTTTGAAAATGCTCGAACTTTTTGAATTTTTATCCAAAATGGCTGGTTAACGAACCTGTTCTTTCTTTTGGGAACAGGAAAAAGTATGCCAAAGCTCGATTTGATCCGTTCATTTTTTTGGAGTTATCGTGTTTAGGGACGGAAGAACAGACAAACAGACAGGCGCCATTGTCAAAAATTGATTTTCGGCTTCAGAAGATCCCAAAACGTGAAGATCTGTTGAAAAACTAAGTTGTGAAATTTCTGTCAATTCTATTACATTCTCAAACATAAATGATGAGACCGTAAATGTTATCATTTAAAAAGATTTGCAAAAAAAAACGGATTTTCTACAAAAATACACTCCAGGTCCCATAGCAGGGCGAGAGACGGTTGCGACTTTCGCCTCGGAAGGGCCGCAGTGCGCAAGTACTCAGTCGAGTATATTGCGCAATATTATGCATTCCAATTGGAAACGGATCAGGCAGCCCTGACTGTTCACATTTCAAGGGTACCGATTCAGTAACAAGAACAGTGCAAGGCAACCCCCGAAACTGTTATTATACGGGACTTCTAGTGTAGTAGAATTTTTAACCAAAAAGAAATAAATTTTCCATTATATCATTGAATCTTTAAACAAAAAAACGGATTTCTAACTACATTGTTGATCTTTCTACCAAAAAAAAAGAAATTCCAACTAAAAATATTGATTTTTTTCCAAAAAAGACTAATATTCAACAAAATAAATTAATTTTCAACAAAATAATCGAATTTTCAACAAAAAAATAGAATTTTCAACAAAAAAATGTACATTTCCAACCAAAATTGAAATAGTTACATTATTATTCAAAAAAAAAAAAATTATTTTTAACAAATAAAATAAATTCTCGATTAAATAGTTAAATTTCTAACAAAGGAAATGAATTTTCAACTAAAATAATTAATCTTCAACCAGAAGAAAAAAATTTCCATCAAATAGTTATATTTTCAACGAAAAAATGTACATTTTTACCCAAATTAAAAAAGTTAAAATATCATTGGAAAAAAATTAATTTTTTTTTAATAAATACATTTTCGACAAAATACTAGTTTAATTTTTAACCAAGGAAATGAATTTCAAACTAAAATAATTAATCTTCAAGCAAAAGAAAAAAAATTCAAACCAAAAAGTTGAATTTTCAACGAAAAAATGTACATTTTTTAACCAAATTGAAAATAGTTATATTATTGTTTGAAAAAAATTAATATGCAAAAAAAAAAGATTATTTTCTAATCAAAAAGTTGAATTTCCAACTAAAAAAGATAAATTTTCAACTTAAAATATTTAATTTCAACCAAAACAAAGAAAAAAATTTCAACAAAATAGTCAAATTTTTAATGAAAGAGATGAATATTCAAAATGATAAATCTTCGACTAAAATAGATATATTTTCTACCAAAAATGAAATAGCTACATTATCATTAAAAAAAATTATTTGCAACAAAAAAAAACAGATTTTCGACAAAATAGTAAAATTTCCAATCAAAGAAACTAATTTTCAATTAAAATAATTGATCGTAAAAAAAATTATTTTTAACCAAATAGTTTATTTTTGAAACAAACGGATAAATTTTCAACAGAAAAGATTAACTTTCAACCAGAATGGTCGAATTTTCAACAAAACACATGAATTTTTATGGAACAAAAATACATTTTTAACTAAAAAAATTCAGTTTCGGTAAAAATTATAAATCTTCGACTAAAATGGTTATATTTTTAACAAAAATTGAAATATTGCTGCATTATCATTAACAAAATTCAATTTGCAAAAAAATACTCGACAAAAGAGTTAAATTTTCAACCAAAGAAATGAATTTTCAACTAAAATGATTAATCTTTAGGAAACAAAAAAAAAGAATTTCTAATCAAATAATTCAATTTCAAATTAAAAGGCTGAATTCACAACAACAACAAAAATCAATTTTCAATAAAAAATGGAAGGTGAACTCGCAGCTAAGAAAATACAAGAAATTAATTTTCTACAAAAAATACGACTTTTTAACAAAATACATGAACTTTAAAGAAGTAAAATTCTCAACTAAAAATAAAATAGCTTTTTCAGTAAAAAATATAATTTCCAGTAAAAAAATCTATGTTCAACGAACAAAAAAACTATTTTTTTTTACAAAATAATTCAATTTTTAACCAGATAGCTGAATTTAAAACCTGGAAAATAAATTTTCTTTGGTCTAAATGATTGATCTTCGAAATTCATCCCATTTCCACTCATATTTAGAACGTAAATTCAAAAAAAATACATTAAAATTTTCAGAAACCTACAATGAGAAAAAAATTAGAAACTTCTCTCTCTAAAAAGCAGATTTTTACCCATGGAAAATTTATAAATATAAGTTAATAATAAATTCAAATATTTAAATCTAATTTGGGATTGAAAATGAGTAATAATAATGATAGGTGCGTATATATTTTCAGTGAAAAAAAAATAATTTTCATTAAAAAAAAAATAATTCTCAGTAAAAAAATTTATTTTCAACCAAAAGAAAAAACTATTTTTTTTTTACAAAATAGTTAAACTTTTGAGCAGATAGATGAATTTTAAACCAAGAAAATTAATTTTTTATCAAAAAAGTCGAATATTGAACAAAATAAATTTGTATGCAATAAACATAAGATTATAACTAAAAAAATTAATTTCTGGTCTAAATGATGAATCTTCGAAATTCGTCCCATTTTTACTCATATTTATAACGAAATTTCGAAGAAAAAAATACATTAAAATTTTCAGAAATCTACAATGAGAAAAAAATGAGAAACTTCTCTCTCTAAAAAGCAGATCTTTACCCATGGCAAATTATAAATATAAGGTAATAATAAATATGAGTTAATAATAAATTATTATTATTATAGATTAGCAGTTCGAACTCGAAAGTTCATTGCC
>CAKNYM010049640.1:95719-116621 GCA_932195095.1 Andricus curvator | reverse complement strand
ATATTTTTTTTAAGTTTTTAATGTTGCAAGAAAAACTATCGCGATTACTCCGTGACCTTTTAACGCAAAATTTCACGTAGAATCCGAATTTCAACATCTGAAATGTTCATCTTCCTTTTTTAATGAGTTTTTCTTGCATGTAACGGAGAGGATACGATGTGGATACTATAAGGATACGCTGTAGCGTATCCGCTCCGTTCGTTCGGTCCGCCAGGGATAACTTAGTATAGTCAAAAGAATGTGATATATGTTCTTACCAGAGTTTCGAGTGTTGCCTAACCTATAAATAACTGTCATTTCTTCTTTTTTTATTATTATAATTGTTTATTAATTCGCAGTGTCTCGTCGTCCCGAAATTCGGGATGACTAGTGCAATATTTTTCATAAGCTTGGCTAGTCGTCCCGAATTTTCGGGTGGGGGCGGGAAGGCACCTCTGTCATTGGCCATAGCAATAATGTTGGTGAAACACCTACCCCTTTTCCAACGTCTCGTGGGGGCGGAAAGGCACCCCTGTGACTGGCCACATAAATAATATTGGTCCAACCCCCCTCATTTTTCGGGACGACTAGACACAGCCTTATTAATTATTATAATTATTTCACTAGTTTCGTTAATATATATATTTTTCATGTTATAAACAGAAATGGGACGAAGCTCATCCTTATGCTCCTCAAGTTCTTCCTACAATGAGAAGTCCAAAAGATTACGCAGCAAAGATGATCATCGTCGTCACCGTCGTACACGAAGAGAAAAAAGAAGAGATCATCGAGATAAGCGAAGACAGGCATGGTTAATACAGCAAGAGAGAGAAAGAGAGCATGAGAGACTAAAGCAAAAGATGATTTTAGAGTACGAATTGAAAAGAGAACAAATGAAGCGTTCAGGGGAACACTGGAGAAGATCCTCCCGTCAAAGTCGAAGTCAACATGTATTTACACTGGGACCTAGCTTTACCTGGCGTTTCGGGTGCAGCCTTAGTGACCTTCACGGTAAATCGGGGTTCTCCAAACCGATCTTCTCCTTCCTGCTTGTGACTTCTTATAGTGCCGAACCGTAAACTGCGCAACTTCGTTGACCTTGCAAGTGCCCCCTCCCCCCCCTCCTCCCTCCCTCCCCCTCTCTCTCTCGCCCCCTTGGACCACCTTATCCGGTATATCAGGTTCCGGTAAAGCGGGATCCCAGTGTATCTACGTACCTTCAATCCACAAAATATTTTACAGGGATCACAGGTAGTCCCCTATTTCCCTATTTCCTTTTTTCTCTATTTAATCCAATTATTATAAAAATCCCCCCCATGCCCTTTCTTAAAGAATTTGATCTCTTTCCCCTTTTTTTCGAAATTCCTTATAATTTTTCCAGAATTATAAATAAAAGCCTATCGCATGACATTAAAAAACAAGCTCATTCATTAATATCATTATTAAAAATTAAAGGGGCAACTGGATGATAAGGTGATATATGACAGTTTTCTAAATTTGAGAAAAACGCCTGCAAAGTTTCTAGATACAACGCTGAGCTGTGTAACAAATTACCTTTATCATTTCAGTTTTGAGAATACTAAAGGTATTTTGTGAGATGTAGCAAGGGTATATGTTGGCCATATCACCTTCATCCACTTGCCCCTTCAATTATACTTCATAAAATGATTTTATTATATGGGAAGTAGGGTGTTCCAAAAATGCGTTAGAAATTTAGTTTATTGAATTTCCATGAATATCCCCCCCCCCTCCAATTTCAACGAATACACCAAAAAAACGAATGCGTTTTTGTTTTGTTTTTAAATGATACTTAAAGGTTCCGCAAGCCCCATGAAGTTTAACACGTATTTCCCATAAGCAAAAAAACCGTTTTTGTACATTATATTCAGAATGGTCAATATTAGATATATCGAGTTAACCCTCTAAATTTCTCATCACAATTGGACAATAAAAATCAAAAATTACTTTTTGAATTTCACCCCCATAAGCCTGTTTTATAGGGTCCCAAAAAAACCTCACAAGTGAAAAATTAGGTTTTGCGAGCTTTTGGCGCTAATTATTATTATTTTGCAGTTTCCTTAATACAAATTGTTTCTAATATAGAAAATCTATTTACTGATAATTAGATGTTTAAATAAATCTTTTAAACAGTTTATCAGTGTTTATCGCATTTTCATCTTAGAATAGAGCTAGAAAGTTCCTGTTTTTTTTTCTGAAATTTTCAACTGTTTGTCCACTTTTCACTCAAGTAATTAATGCAATTTAAATACATGTTGTGTTAAAAGGATTTGTTCAAAATCTCATTTTTAATACATATTAGTAATAAAAAGATTGGTAACTCAGAACCAGATAACTGACCCTCTGTACTAGTCTTCCATCTCCTTTTATTTAATTGCCTAATCTCTTACCTTTTATTTTTATTTTTTCTGACCATATTCCTCTCCCTAACAGTTTTTAAATACAGTAAAATAATAAAACATTCTTTTTTAATGAAAAAGCCCTTGAATAAAGCTATTTGCCACTTTTTTCAGTACCAAAGTATCAATCAAAGTCCAACCTATAATCTTAGAAATATTCATGTTCTACAAAAAGAAACTTTTATAAGGTTTTTTTCACTCTACTTTTTGCCTTGCGATCTTTATTTTTCGCAACAACATAATTTTTATCATTATTTAAAATTAAAAAATAGGTTTGTGGTCGCTATCGAAAGACGATTTTCAAAACCCATGCAATTTGAACCTCCAAATTCTTGAATGATTTACTCGGAATTGGTTAACTTTTTCTAATCAAACTCATTTTCTCCTGATTTAGAAAATCAATATCTCGGGAGAAAGTTTTTATTTTTGTTTAAACTGAAAATTGCACTTTTTATCGTGATTCGCAACCAGTAAAAAAGAATCGATTGAATGAAAATTTGAATCGGAGAATTTAAGAATGCCGATTTCCGCGAATTTTATAAATTTGAATCGGCGACCAAACAGGCACCACCAATTCAGGAAAATCTCGTTGAATTATTTTCTAGTTTTTTTTAATCGAAACGTCATTTATAATCTAAGTTGTCTGAAATATGAGAAACTCAGCCAGTAAATGTCGTTCCCATGGTTCCGATTTAAGAAAAAGAAAAATAGTTTAACGAACATACAAAATCTACCCCCGCACGTATTAACTTGAAATTTTCGTCATAGGTTTTATGGAGGGGGAAAGAAAATTTTTAAAAGTGGTTTTTCTTGAAAACGGCTTGACCGATTTTGATGAACAAAATATATGTTGTAGACACTAATAAAGCTATTCCATAAAAAAAAATTTGAAAAAAATTGTAGCTAAACATATTTTAGAATTTTTGAAAAAAAAATTTAAGGTTATGTTCTAGAGTGACCACATCCATATTTTACGTGAACATGCCTTAGAATATCCTTCACAACATATATTTTTGTTGAATTTTCTGAAGGGGGGGAACAATGTGAAAAAAAATAAAAATCGCGCGTGCAACACTGCGCACCGTTATGGTGAACTGCTCCCGATCGCATACTTTTGAACGCAAATCTATTGCAATTTTTTATGGTTAGGAACGTTGTTGAAAATGAAGAGAGCATTGTAATTGATGTAACTGATGTAATTAAATACATCAATGAAAGCTACGGATTAGATTAGTCAAAATTACTAATTAGTTTAGTGTAAGCTGCTGATTATAACGGTCAAAATGACTGAATTGATCAGTGAAAGTGACAGTTTATAACATTTAAAATGACTGATTTAATCAGAGAAAGTTACTGGTTAGATAATTCAAAATGACTGATTTACTCAATGGAAGTTACAGATTATATAATTAAAAATGACTGATTTAATTAGTGAAATTTACCCTTCAGATAATTCAAAATCACTGATACGGCCAGTGAAAGTTACAGATTAGGTCATTAAAAATTACTGATTTCATCAGGGAGTCAAATTTACTAATTTAAACATTCACATTTGACTGATTTTTCAGTAGTTTTAAATCATTTAAATTCTACGTTAAATGACAAATTAATCAAAAGTAACATTCAAAATAGTAAATTTTACTCACTAATAAAATCAGTAGTTTTGAATGATCCAATCCAATCATTAAAACTATAACTTTCATTGTTTAAATCAGTTATTTTTAATGGTCTAACCAGTAACTTTCACTAATGAAGTCAGTCATTTTCCATGGTGTAATCAGTAACTTTCACTGATGGTGGCTGTATGGTGACCGATTGAAATGATTATAAATTTATGAGACCGATTAAAAATGTCACAAACCGATAAACCGCAATTCACGTAAATCGGCATCCTTAAATTTTCCGATTCAAACCATTTTCATTTAATCGATTCTTTTTTTCCTGGGCAACCAAGTCACTTTGAGATTGTAAACTTCCACATTCTATTTCCCGGTACTAGATCATTTTTGTTAATCATAACTTTTTGGCCTCAATTTAGAAGAACTTCAGCTCGGGAGTAAACTTTCGTTTTATCTTTAAATGGTGATTTCGACTTTACAGAATGTTAGTTCGCTCTCCTGAAAAATTCAAATTTTGTTGCTTATCTAATTCTGTACTGCAATATTTCATTTCTGGTTCTTCTAGGACCAATAGTGAATTTTTTATAAAACTAGTTCGTAGCAAGCCTGTATAAGACACAAATTCAGCGCTGCTGGAAAACAGTTTCAGTTCATTTTGATACTCAAAATTAATTTTATCGTAAAATAAAAAGCAAAATTTCAGTTTTAAATATCTTATTATACTTAAAAATCAATCAAAATTATTTTAATATGAACCTTTTTATATGTATGATTATTTAAATAGATTGAAAATACATGCCCGATGACATCACAAATTGCATGCTCGAGAACATTGATATAACTCTAGAAAAAAACAAAAAAGTAGATTTTTTTCCATTTCAAGGTCGTTTAGGCAGGGTAAAAAATATTTCAATAGCATTAATGCTATTAAAGTATAAATTCACTTGCTCCGAATTATTTTTTCTGATATTTTATATATCTACATATGAACGGATGGGTCGGCGTCCAACGTCAGGATACAGATACAAAAAGGGTGCTAGGTAATTTTGGGGATCCAACAAGAAAAAATTATATCGGAGAAAAATTAGTTAGCTTATGCTTAGAAAAGGGCCTATTTATTACCAATACTTGGTTTCGACATAAAATGATCCACACGTACACCTGGTGTAAAGGAAATAACCGCAGTGTAATTAACTTCGTTATTGTGGATGAAAGACTAAGAGAACTAGTCAAAGATACAAGAGTCATGAGGGGTTACGAATGCAATACTGATCATTACCTTTTAGTCTCTAAAATGAAGTTAGGGCGGGGATGGAGAGGAAAGAGAACAAAAAAAACGAAACAAACGCGAATAAAGATTGAAAATTTACAGAAACCGGAAGTGCGAATAGAGTTTCAAAATAAGTTAAGCGAACGCATAGATAGGGCAACTTGGGAAGCGCTTATAAGCAATTAAGATATAGAGGGCGCGTGGACTTTGTTACGGGATATCATTGTTAAAACTGCAATTGAAGTGTGTGGTACGGCAGTGGTAGGAAGAAAGTCTGGTGATGCGTGGTGGAATGATGAAATTCAAGCAGCCCAGCAAGAAAAGAAAAAAGCGCACAAGAGAACATTAAACATCACAGGTCTTAGCGATGAGGAGAGAAATAGAATCGAAAATGATTACAAAGACAAAAAGAGGAAAGTTAAACGACTAGTCAAGGAGAGTTAAGAAAAAATCAGAACAGAAGAAGAGAGGAAAATACAAAACAGCTTTGAAGGAATTATGAAACTATTATTTAAACTGATAAAAGAAAGTAAAAGTACAGAGTTTGTCAGCATGAGAAACAGCAAAGGTGAAATGCTATATGATATAGACGGGATGATAGACGCTTTAAAAGACTATTTTAAACAATTATTAGGAGGCGAAGATATAGGGCAACATAGAACATAATGCATTAGAAAACCCAATTGAAAAAATCTGTGTCACTGAGCTAAGAGATATAATTAAGAACTTAAAAAACGGTAAGGCTGCTGGTGTAGACAGTATTAGCGCTGAAATGCTTAAATACGGTGGCGAGTACATACCTCACAGGTTGTGCGATTTGATAAATGTATATATCGAGATCTGAGAAGTCCCAGACGATTGGAGAAAAGCGATTATCGTACCAATATACAAAAGAAAGGGAGATAAAAGCAACTGCAGTAATTACAGAGGTATCAGCTTACTAAGTACCGTAAGTAAAATATACTCAAAAATACTCATTCGTAGGGTAATGAAAATTACAGAAGAAAAGATATGGGAAGTCTAAAGTGGATTTATGCCAGGAAGATCATGTACAGATCAGATATTTAGTTTAAGACAGATCACAGAAAAAAGCTTAAGAGTAGGAAAGAAAGTTTTCTGTGCATTTGTTGACCTAGAAAAAGCATTTGACAAGGTAAATAGAAGTAAACTTTGGGAAGTCCTTAAAGAGTACGAAGTCAATGGATGGCTCCTACAAGCAATAAAATCAATATATACAGGTAGTAAAGCGAGTGTAAGAGTAAATGGGGAACTGAGTGACTGGTTCGATATTATGCAAGGCGTGAAACAAGGATGCGTAATGTCCTCATGGCTATTTATCATATTTATGGATAAGTGTCTAAGAATGGCCCTCTTCGACGAAGAAAGGGTAGATCTCGAAACAGTGAAGGTACGTGGGTTAGCTTTCGCAGATGACAAGATTATTATGGCAGAATCAATCGAGGACTTGCAAACAATGTTGAATAAACTTAATACAAGCATGAAGAACATGGGCCTCAAAATTAACGTAAATAAAACAAAAGACATGGTGTTTGAGGGAAAGAGTGAGAAAACAATGTGCAACATTGTCCTAAATGATGAAAGATTAGAACAAGTTGACAAGTACGTATACCTAGGTAGTCTATTCACTAGCGACGGAAAAATAGATGGGGAGTTAGATTATTATTATTATACCATTAAGCCATTTCCCTTTCGGGATAGGCGTGAGTTGCTCGGTTGGAAAGTAGTATTGGGTATGTGGGTGTATTGGTATGGAGTATATAGGTACAAGTTAGATAGGTATATAGGTGTAAAGTAGATAGGTATATAGGTGTTAGGTATATATGTTTTAGATTGATCTGGAATTCTCGTGTTATTTATTCAAATGACACGTTTATTCCGCAACACTGCTCCGAACCTTGTTGTCCTTCATTGTTGTATGAAGTTTATTCAACATTCTTTGCAAGTCCTCGACTGATTCTGCCATAACAATCTTGTCATCTGCGAAAGCTAACCCACGTACCTTAACTGTTTGGAGATCTACACCTTCTTCGTCGAAGAGTGCAGTTCTTAGACACTTATCCATGAATATGATAAATAGCCACGAGGACATAACGCATTCTTGTTTCACGCCTTGCGTAATATCGAACCAGTCACTCAGTTTCCCGTTTACCCTTACGCTCGCTTTACTACCTGTATATATTGTTTTTATTGTTTGCAGGAGCCCTCCATTAACTCCGTACTCTTTAAGAACTTCCCAAAGTTTACTTCTATTTACCGTGTCAAATGCTTTTTCTAGGTCAATAAATGCACAGAAAACTTTCTTTCCTGAAAGGCGCATAAATAAGGGTAAGCAGGTTTTCGGTAGAACAGGGTCCATACTCAGAAATAAAAACATATCAAAAAAAGCTAAAATGGCCATACATAATTATATATTCGCACCGACTGTACTATACGGTAGCGAGAAATGGACCTGTCAATAGAAGGACAGGAGTAAAATTAACGCGATTGGCATGAAACCTCTTCGCACAATATGCGGAAAAACACTGATGGACAAAGTCCGAAACGAGATTATCCTCAAAGAATGTGGTACAAGAGAGACACTAGTTGATGTATGGGAAAGAAATCAGTTAAGATGGTTCCGACATCTTGAAAGAATTAAAGATGAACGACTGACCAAACAAGTGTATAAAGGTAAAGTAAATGGCAGAATGCCCAGAGGCAGACCGCCGAAAGAATGGTTAGAATGTGTGAATGAGACCTTAATCCGAAGAGACATAAGAAGCCATAGAAACACGAGAGCTTGCATAGAAAAATGCATGGACGTGAAGGAAGCTAGAGTAGTATGCCAGGACAGAAAAGTGTGGCGACAAATAGTTTGTAAATAGAGTGACATTTTTTTTGTTTTAAATATTTTTCTAAGACATGTAATACATACATACATTGATCCGCAATTCGAACTCGAAAGTTCATTGCCTCACTACCCGATTCGGGTAGTGTTTCTAGGTGGATATTTACTACCAATGTGGGCCCACCACACCCACGACGGGCCAACAGCACGCAGTATTCCTGAACGGTCACCCATCCAACTACTAACCGCGCCCAACAATGCTTAACTTCAGTGATCTTACGAGAACTGGTGTTTCCAGCGTGGTATCGCCGTTGGCAAGACATGTAATAATTTAAAAGAAAGATATAGGATTCTCACACGGAAGATTGCTGCTAAAGGGTGGCGTATATTAAATAGTAAAAAATAGAGTGTAGGGAGTAGTTTTCAATTTAAGATTTATTTTGCAAATTAAATAAAATATTAATATAGTAGAAAATAGAGTGTAGGGACAAGTTTTCAATTTAAGATTTACTTTTGAAAATTAAATTAAATATTAATGCTAAATAGTCTTTCAGCCATGATCTATAAAAATTAAGTCAATTTTGAAGGATTATTCATACTTTCACTTTGATAAACAATATTTCTTTATTCATCATGTGTCCCCTTAGGCTTAGGATTTACGTTCATGTGACCTCAATTTCTTACAATATTTCCACTCACCTATTGTATACTATCTTATCCCTACTGTTTACAACTATTTGCATAAATGCTTGTATCTAGATCCTTACTAATGTTTTTTATGATTGCGTAATTTTGCACGTACGGGTGAACGAAAGCGAGAGAGCTTCCTCGTATTTAAACAGAACTTCAATTTTTACTATTACATACATAAAACTTTTGTTCTCAAATAAAAAGTACATATCGTCAAATTTGAAATGGATCCAGTAGGAAATTCAGTTTCAGAGCATTATTTTTGTCCTGTAGACTTTAGGAGCGTGTATATATGATATGACCAACGGCCATACCACGCTGAAAAACCCAGTTCTCGTCAGGTCACTGAAGTTAAGCAGCGTTGGACGCGGTTAGTACTTGGATGGGTGACCATTCAAGAATACTGAGTGCTGTTGGCACATCCTGGGTGTGGTGAGCCCACACTTGTAGTTATTTATAACTACAAGAAAACTATCCACCTAGAAACACTACCCGAATCGGGTAGTGTCACGTCTACCCTGAAAGGGAAATGGCTTAATGGTATACGGGTCTAGGGGTAGGGTGGGGGTTCTTGTCAAACGTGATGTGTCGTGGCATATTAGGGATACCAGTTACGAAATGCATGATGTCACGAAACGTTTTCTTTTTTTCATTCGCAAACTGATAGGAAAAATTAATAACTTGAAAATTTTAAACTGGTACCACATCACATATACCTTAATTTAGATTTTGTTTGAATTCGTTTAGAGAAACTATAAAGTGCAAAAAACCAAAAATATAATTATAGTACAATCTAAAGCAAGACAAATCTTGTTTCAGATTTACTGGATCCGTACTTTCCGAAGTGGTCAGACAACAACTCGGGACAATTTCGTTTGGAAACTATGTTAAATCTGCAAACTGGTAGCACCCCTCATTACTCAAAATTGGACAACACGTCCACTGTTTTCTGTTTTGTACCTCCCTTGGTTTCTGAAATATCGGGTATTTCAAGTTCTCAGCACGTTGAACGGGCAGAATTCGTTACCACAAAGAGACAACACACATGCACCACCAACAGCTTAGTCTACAACGACTCAACTACAAGTATGAGAATGGCCAATTTGACTAGTGAAATTGCACAAGTGTCAGAGAAAACACGGAGTGACAAATCAATTATCACTTTACGAGTAGAATATATATCAGACGACAGCCATCATCATGAATCAATTGGGGAAACTTGTATTCCTGATTACAGGAAGCACGACGAGAATTATTCTAATGATTTTCTCTCGTCATCTGCGAAACAATTCCTGAATATATAAAAATAGATAAACCAAAAATTGCCCTGTGTTACACGATTTTTTATTTGGAATAATTCCGATCATTATTGATAGATTTTTGGACGCTGATTCCGAATCTGGCCACAAAAATGCACCATAAGTCAAGTTTTTGAGAAAAAAATAGGGTTAAAGGGTCGAATAAACACGTTTTTGACCATATTTGAGTGACTGTAAACAATGAACGAGATTAAATACACGGGATACGGTGCGCGGCTGAAAAACCCGTCCCCAGCGGCTCTTTATTTATGTCTCCTACTCGTCATTATCTGAAATTGTAGTCAAAGGTTTTAGATTTGATTTAAGTCTAAGTAAAAGGTTCTATTATCTCGTTAATTTTTTACAAGCACCTAAATATGTCCAAAAACGCGTTTTTCGACCATTAAACCTCGTTTTTCTCAAAAAACTTGACATGATGGAGCTTTTTTGATGCCAGCTTCAGAATCAGTATAAAAAAATCTATAAAAATGATCAGAAAAATTATGAAGACGAAAAAAATGTAATTTTTGTGGTATTTTTTTCCCCCTCTTAATCAGATTAAACCATACTCGAAATTCCATTTGTAATAAACCACAGAATCATTCAGAAAATATCGAATACTTGAATATTGCAGATTAATTTTAATTGAGTGATAATATTGTGCCTTACTTTTCGTGCTCCTTATTTTAAGAGATATGCATATATAACGAAATATAAGCAGTTTAAATAAAAACAAATGAATTACGCATTAGAAAAAGAAATTCGAATTTTTAAAAATGATATTCAAATGTTACAAATAGACTAAAATCAGATCGTGACTTAATATATGGTACTGGCAGTATTATTTTCCTGGCTCATAAATGAGTTTCTAGATTAAGACAAATCTGAAGGAACTCTTTAAAATGTAAATGTTTAAAGAATTTTATTCTAGTTTCTTCTCATTGGTAATTTTCGTTTTAGTTTAGTTTTTATAACATTTAATTTACCTTTTATAACATTTAGTTAAACGACTCCTAAATGCATCTTAAATTCTCCCTAAAACTTATAATATTGCAGTTCAATTAATATAACTATTTTAATATTTCAAGCAGGAGAAAATTTAATGTATGTCTATATATAACTATTTTTCAAACCTCAAGAGCCTAATTGAAGAAAATAATAACGCTTCAGGAAATTTCAAAGATTTTCAAATATTTTACGATTTTTTCCGCTCTCCATTAGTAGGAATTTTCAATTGATTTTTTATGGCTTCGAAGGAATTTCAAAATTTTCAAGAAATCCTCACATGTTAAAGCTTTTCGCAAATTGCCAGGGATTAAAAAAAAAAAAAAAAAAAAGACTTATTGGCTCCTGTTTTAGAGGTAGGCCAGGTTTCGGCTTTGGGCACATATTAACTCCTATCAAATACAACGCTGCTGAAGGCTGGTAACCTTCTCAGCATAAATCACCAACCAATTGAGACTCTCGGTTTCCTTTCTCTGTCCTCACATCCACACCCCCCCCCCCCACACGCAGTAACAGAAGTATTGGTGGGACTGACGTTACAGATAGACTATCCACCGTACGACGAATAATCACTTAACTTGGACATGATTGCGGCTCGCAAAACAAATTTCGCGCATAAAGGTGTTAGTTGGGTGTACAATCTAAACATGAATAATACAAACAATAAAGTAGCCTCGGAATGGACTGAAACTTGGATCGACAAAATGCATACACACGGTAAACGTAAAGGTCGAATTTCAGGCGATGAATGGAGACTGGGTGTCTGGAATGCTAGAGGAGTGAATGACCTTAAAATAAGAGAACTACGAGAAACTATGCATGCAAGGAAACTAGATATTTTATGTGTACCTGAGACGAAGAAAAAGGGTTGCGAAAGTAGAAACATAGAAAATGGGGTGTTGAAAGGCGGTTTTGAAATATGGTCAGGAGTAGGTAGTGAATCAAATCGTAGTCAAGGGATCGGTTTAATTATGAATAAAAAAGCAAGACAGCATCTCAAAGATCATGATTTTGTATCTCCCAGATTGTTGTGGGCTAGAATGAAGGTAGGAATCAGAAGGTTATTTATCATAGCGTGCTACGCCCCAGTTGACAGTGAGCCGCGACAAGTCAAAGACGCTTTCTGGGACACTTTAAATGACACAATAAGTACTTGCGATCCAGGTGAAAGAATAATTCTGCTAGGAGATATGAACGGATGGGTCGGCGTTCAACGTCAGGATACAGATACAGAAAGGGTACTAGGTAAATTTGGGGATCCAAGAAAAAATTATAACGGGGAAAAATTAGTTAGCTTATGCCTAGAAAAGGGCCTATTTATTACCAATACTTGGTTTCGACATAAAATGATCCACACGTACACTTGGTGTAAAGGAAATAACCGCAGTGTAATTGACTTCGTTATTGCGGATGAAAGACTAAGAGAACTAGTCAAAGATACAAGAGTCATGAGGGGTTCCGAATGCAATACTGATCATTATCTTTTAATCTCTAAAATAAACTTAGGCCGGGGATGGAAAAGAAAGAGAACAGAAAAAACGAAACAAACTCGAATAAAGATTGAAAATTTACAGAAACCGGAAGTGCGAATAGAGTTTCAAAATAAGTTAAGCGAACGCATAGATAGGGCAACTTGGGAAGTGCTTACGAGCAATAAAGATATAGAGGGCGCGTGGGCTTTATTACGGGATATCATTGTTAAAACTGCAATTGAAGTGTGCGGTACGGCAATGGTAGGAAGAAAGTCTGGTGATGCATGGTGGAATGATGAAATTCAAGCAGCCCAGCGAGAAAAGAAAAAAGCGCACAAGAGAACATTAAACATGACAGGTCTTAGCGATGAGGAGAGAAATAGACTCAAAAATGATTACAAAGACAAAAAGAGGAAAATGAAACGACTAGTCAAGGAGAGTAAAGAAAAAATCAGAACAGAAGAAGAGAACAAAATACAAAACGGCTTTGGAGGAATAATGAAACTACTATATAAACAGTTGAAGGAAAGTAAAAGTACAGAGTTTGCTAGCATGAGAAACAGCAAAGGTGAAATGCTATATGATATAGACGGGATAGTAGAAGCTTTAAAAGACTCTTTTAAAGAACTATTAGGAGGTGAAGATATAGGACAACAAAACTGCGACATAGAACATAATGCATTAGAAAACCCAATTGAAAAAGTCTGTGTCACTGAGGTCCGAGACATAATTAAGAACTTGAAAAACGGTAAGGCTGCTGGCATAGACAGTATTAGTGCTGAAATGCTCAAATACGGTGGCGAGTACATACCTCACAGGTTGTGCGAATTAATAAATTTATGTATCGAGACGGGGAAAGTCCCAGACGATTGGAAAAAAGCGATTATCGTACCAATATACAAAAGAAAGGGAGATAAAAACAACTGCAGTAATTACAGAGGTATCAGCCTACTAAGTACAGTAAGTAAAATATACTCAAAAATACTTATTCGTAGGGTAATGGAAATCACAGAAGAAAAAATATGGGAAGTCCAAAGTGGATTTATGCCAGGAAGATCATGTACAGATCAGATATTTAGCCTAAGACAGATCACAGAAAAAAGCTTGAGAGTAGGAAAGAAAGTTTTCTGTGCATTTATTGACCTAGAAAAAGCATTTGACACGGTAAATAGAAGTAAACTTTGGGAAGTTCTTAAAGAATACGGAGTAAATGGAGGGCTCCTGCAAGCAATAAAAACAATATATACAGGTAGTAAAGCGAGCGTAAGGGTAAACGGGAAACTGAGTCACTGGTTCGATATTACGCAAGGCGTGAAACAAGGATGCGTTATGTCCTCGTGGCTATTTAACATATTCATGGATAAGTGTCTAAGAACTGCACTCTTCGACGAAGAAGGTGTAGATCTCCAAACAGTTAAGGTACGTGGGTTAGCTTTCGCAGATGACAAGATTGTTATGGCAGAATCAGTCGAGGACTTGCAAAGAATGTTGAATAAACTTCATACAACAATGAAGGACATGGGACTCAAAATTAACGTAAATAAAACAAAAATCATGGTGTTTGAGGGAAAAAGTGAGAAAACAATATGCAACATTATCATAAATGATGAGAGATTAGAACAAGTTGACCAGTACGTGTATCTAGGTAGTCTATTCACTAGCGACGGAAAAATAGATGGGGAGTTAGATAGGCGCATAAATAAGGGTAGACAGGTTATCGGTAGAGTAGGATCCAACCTCACAAATAAAAACATATCAAAAAAAGCTAAAATGGCCATACATAATTCTATATTCGTACCGACTGTACTATACGGTAGCGAGACATGGACCTGTCAAGAAAAGGACAGGAGTGAAATTAACGCGATCGGCATGAAACCTCTGCGCATAATATGCGGGAAAACACTAATGGACAAAGTCCAAAACGAGACAATCCTCAAAGAATGTGGTGCAAAAGAGACAATAGTTGACACATGGGAAAGAAATCAGTTAAGATGGTTCGGACATCTTGAAAGAATGAAAGATGAACGACTGACCAAACAAGTGTATAAAGGTAAAGTAAATGGCAGAATGCCCAGAGGTAGACCGCCGAAAGAATGGTTAGAATCTGTAAATGAGACATTAATCCGTAGAGACATAAGAAGCCATAGGAACACAAGAGCTTGCATGAAAAAATGCATGGACGTGAAGGAAGCTAGAGTAGTATGCCAGGACAGAAAAGTGTGGCGACAAATAGTTTGTAAACAGAGTGACAGTAGAATGAATGACGCCTGAAACAAAGATCTTGGATACTAATGGGCCCAAGTGGAGAACCATACTTAACAATTTTGTGAGGCTCTTCACTTGGGGTGATCGCTAGAGAGATTGATCAGCAACCTGGGTCGGAGCAGTGTTGCGGAGTAAACGTGTCATTTAAATAAATAACACGAGAATTCCAGATCAATCTAAAATATATATACCTAACACTTATATACCTATCCACCTCATAACTATATTCCTACCTACCTTATACCTATATACCCATATGCACACTACTATTCTCCAACCGAGCAAGTCACGCCTACCCCGAAAGGGAAATGGCTTAATGGTATAATAATAATAATACATTTGTACACTAACTGTAAAAATCGTGCGTCCACCCGGTAAGAAGGCTTGAATAGAATAGAATTAAAAATTTAAGATTTCAGCGTGAAAGTAGAGATAATCCTATCATTTTTAATACCTGATTTTCCCTTCAGGCTTCAATGTTCAAGAAAGTAATAAGTGGCTCAGAAATGTAATTCCCGTCTATTCACATAGTGTTAATGACTCTCTTTCCTATTCCAAAAAGAAGGTTAGATATGAAGTGTGTTCAATTCAGTTTGATTCATTCGCGAAATGTGTACATTGAATTTTCTGAATTACCGGTTTTTGAATTCAAGTTAGGAAGGGTCTATTACAGTGAATTCAAGTTTACATTGCGGAGAGATGGTGTGACTTCAATTCAAGAAATCTGAATTGATTTTATATGAAACGTATTATCCTCAATTCCAAATGGTATAACTGAATTGAATGAAATAGGATTTGTGATACCGAGATACCAAAAAGAATTTATGTATTCTGAAAAAATTAGTTAACTTGAATAATTAATTAAATAATTATTTATTTAATTAATATAATTATACATACATATAGTAATAATAAATTCTGTAATAATCGTCAGTAAATTGTCCTTTTACTGCTTTTGGTATTAGATAGGTAGAAAATTATATTTTTCAAACTGTATTGAAACGTATAGCAGTTGCTTCTTTCTAATTACTGTTTCTGGTTTAAGAGAACGAAAGGAAGATCAGGTATTAACATGAATTGAAATTTTCAATCCTATTCTGTTCAAGCCTTCTTACCGGGCACTTACAAATCGTTTATTAAACACATAGTTGTTTTAGAAAGTATATAACTTTGTGGAAAATTTAATTAGAAGGATCTTACAAAAAGAGTTGGAAATCTTATGAAAGTGCCTTTTCAAATGAGCCTTATTTGATGTATTTTCGATAAACAGAGATAGAGATAGAATGTGAGAAGGATGGGTGTAATTTCCGATTTTTGACAATTTTCATAACTCAAAATCGCTTAAAAATGGAACTAAGAACAATAAAAATTTTTAACTAGCTTATGAAATATCACAATAATAATTGTAGACTGGTGCACGAGACGAAAATACGCGATTGTCACATTTTTCCATAGTATGGGCAGCAGTCGTCCGTCAATCGCGTGATTTTCGTCTTGAGCACTAGTCCATATTCATTATGATATTTCTGTAACTAGTTGAAATTTCTTATTATTCTTGGTTTTATTTGATTATGAATTCTGCAAATTTTGGAATATTTTCCTTTCCTTCCCTATAAACTTCAGCGATTCGAAGTTGAGTGGTGAAATTTTGCCAAGATATTTCTAACTTAATTTTTTCACAAAGTTATCTACTTTCAAAGACAACCATGTTTTTAATATGAGTTTTGAAATTGGACGCACAAATTTTTACCGTTACAGTATGTATATAATCTGTACAAAAAGATTTACAATCAATGTTTCGTGGATCATAAAAAATTAGATACGAATGCCAAACAAGTCAGATTTCAAGATTTTAATATTGTCTCATAAATGTAATGCCTATAAATTACTGCTAAAAAATCGATGAAATGTATAAGCAGTGAAATTTTAGAATCAGTCATGATTAGGAAAGGCGCCTGTATTATTAATGACCTTATTTCATTATTATTATTATTATTATTATACCATTAAGCCATTTTTCTTTCGGGGTAGGCTATAAACTACAGATATTTATTTCATAAATTATAACAAAAAATTTAAGGTTATGATTTTTCATTTGAGGAAAATTTGATGAAATTTCCAGACTCATAATTATATAAACATACATCCGTAAACATTACGAAGAATGTGTACAAATATTTTGTCTGCCATTCTAGTCATGGTTCTATAATTTCACAGCTGTGTGACATGTCTAATATTGTATTGTATTATTTATTAATATAAGTAAAAAGGTTTCGCGGTATATCAGAGACATAATTCGTGTAGTTGTTTTGAATCATATATCAAATAAATTAATGACAAATAGTTTTGTAAGAGTATCTTTGCACTAGTTTTGAAACAAAGTTAAAATGTATCTAGATCATATTTTTTGTATTTTTTATTACTATCTAATCGAGTCTGAAGAACTCCTATTATTTCGATGATTTAACGTCTTTATCAGAAATTATACCCTGCGTACAAAAAGTCATAGATTATATTTTGAGTTACATAAATTAAAAGTTTATAAATATTTAATATATTGTATAATTTTTTAGAAGGAGATAATTATATGAAATATATTATATATCTGACAAAACTGTTTGACAATTTACTTTCCTTAAAACATGGGAAGGAACACAAGTTAAATTAAATGACATCACTGTGCTTCATAAAAATAGATATTCTCAACATAAGGAAGGCCGTAGCCACGTGAGAGATAAACAGGGTTTATGATCTCCCCTCCTCCACGAAAGTCTTGAAACGTGTATATAATATACATTTACTTTCCTGGGTGCTGCTGCAAATCATCGAAAAATTTGCCTACCTTCCTCCCCCCACATACACACACAAAGCCGAAAAATTATTCTGGCTACGGTCTTGGATATTCTTGCTTATTACATAAGATTCTCGAATCATTTAAAACATTGTACAATATTCTATTCGAGAACATTCCAAACGAATTTACAGAAAATTTTAGGTATAGTTGAATGTTCAAGAAAATACCAAAACACTCGAGAAAGTTCTAGAAGATTAGGTTGACGTGGCCATAATCGCACACGGGCGACAAGGAATGCGCATTTGCGTAGTACGTTTATGAGCCCATAATACTCCTAGGAGTATTATGGACTCATTATTGCACTGTGCACATGTGCATTCGCTATCGCTCCTTCTGTTATGTAAACGGCTACTTTCGGAGCTGAAAAGACGCTGATCAAACACGTAAATCATGCCTGCGTTACATAAAGAGTATTCTAGATTCTAGAAATCTAGAACATTCAAAAACATTTCAGAAAATGATCATAAATCGTCAGAGCTTGGGTTCGAAGGATTATTCTTTTATTAGGGTTCCAAGAATAGAATGCCATAAAACCTAATCCCTTTTATATTCCCCAGGTTACTTATATTATTTATTTATATTTATTTATACGTATTATCTTTTTACTTATATTCAATTATTAATATTTATTGGCGACAAATAGTTTGTAAACAGAGTGACATTAGTGTGAATCACGCCTGAAAGAAAGACCTTGGATACTAAATGGGCCCAAGTGGGGAACCACACATAACAATTTTGTGAGGCTCTTGACCTGGGGTGATCGCTAGAGAGATTGATCAGCAACCTGGGTCGGAGCAGTGTTGCGGAATGAACGTCTTATTTAAATAAATAACACGAGAATTCCAGATCAATCTAAAATATATATACCTCACACCTATATACCTATCTACCTTATACCTATATACCCACCTTCACACTACTATTTTCCAACCGAGCAAGTCACGCCTACCCCGAAAGGGAAATGGCTTAATGGTATATTAATAATAATAATGTACTAAATTACTCTAAAGGTGAATCTCAAAATTTTATCCGTTCTGACGTATCTCTTTCTCTTTACAAGATAGATTATATTTATCCTAATTTTAACCTTTTTAGCAACATGTTTAATTGTTTAGGTATCTGAAATCATCGAAACCCGTAGATTCTGAATTTATAACTTTTGAATATCTATATGCAACATTGAAAAAAAAATTTCATTTTTAATCCTTTTGGGTTGGCCTACCTACGGTCCTAGCCGATGTGCTACCTGATAGGATGTGAATTAGCATATCTTCAGAAATAGTCAGACTCGTCAGGAATGGTCAGGATGTTCAGAAATCGTCAGAACTTCTGACTATTTGTGACGATTCCTGACTTTTTTTAGCAGTTCTGAAATAACCAGTTTACCTATAACAGGAGGAGGGGCAGCGAATGCGCATATAACGGAGTGATGCGGAGTACGCTTATGATCATCAGCAGTGTGTGAATTCGTATAAATTCGGAAATAAGTAATTTAATCTTCAAATTGGCATTTTAATTCGCGAGAATTTAGGTCAAGCTCCAATTCACCGTGAAGAATAATAAATTTTAATTACCAAAATTTTTAAAGATTTAAATTCTGGTAATTAAAGTCAAAGTATTAGTCAATGAAAACGAAAAAATCTGCATATGCATCATTTCCACATTAGTCCAGTATAGCCAGTAACACTTCTGTATGTGCTAATAGTGCCACTCAGTACCTTTGGTTTAAATAGCCTGGAAAGTCTCCTGATTATGAATATCAAGGGTACTTTTTCGAAATCTGGTGCAAATATTTTTTCAAACCATTTTTTTAAACAATGACCTCAGTTTTAAAGAAAAAATGGTTCTAAAATTATATTTAGAAAGCTCATTGGGAAAAGAAAACTTTTATGGCTTTAATTACATTCTCATCATAATGAGAAGGTATTGATTTTATGTGAAAAATGACTTTCGTGGATTCCATGAAATGTCAGAAAAAATAGTTTTTACGTCGGTGTCTGTCTGTCGTCGTCGTCGTCGACGTCTGTATACCGGATAACTTTTGAAAGACTAATCGGATTGGATTGTGCTTTGGCACACAGTTTCAGGGTTTCAATTCAAACAGTGAGCACATTTTGAACATTTTTGAGAACACTTTTTTTTAATATTTAAAAATTCTATGGACGGATATTAATAGTACTCAAAAAGGCGAAAAAAATATTCTTATGTCATTTGCGATAAAATTAAAATTTTCAGAGTTACAGCATTTTCAAAATCCAAAAGAAGAAACGAAAATTCACATTTTCAGCCAAACAACGCACGATACGCAAAAAAGTCAGGACAAGAAAAATGTTTCTTTTTGCACGCCCTACAAGATAATCATAACGACTTTTTGAATTTTCTCAAGAAATCGAAAATTCACAATTCTATTGCACAAAAAATAATGAAACATCAAAATTTTAATTTTACGGTCAAACTAGGCAAGATACGACAAATGATGATTAAACAAAAATTGTGCACTCGAAAAAGATCTACAAATTTATTATTGGTCACTTTTTCATATGATGTGTCGTTTTTTTTTTCGTAAAAATAACATTAACAGTGAAAAAATCTACCCGATAAGTGGGCACATTCTCATCAAAACTTTGCTTATTTAATTTCTTTTTCATCTCGTGTGTGGGTTTTCAAAACATTTAATTTTTTTTATGTTCTCAATACTATTTTTAACGATTAAAACAATAAAATAACTATCGTTAATGTTCATGGTACACGGAAAAAATTAGTTGTTGAAATTTTGAATGACTGAGTCAATCACTCTAAGATAGGGCTAAAAGTATGTCATAAATTGGAAGTATCGTCGTTAGAAATTCTGATTGATACATATGTAAAAATTAGAAAGAATTGTAGAAAGTACAAAATAATTTCAATGAAAATGTGAAGACCAGAGGAATAGAGTTCTTGCAACACTCATACACTAATGCTTCGAAGCCAGTCAATGAAACTTTCGATGACTCCTAACGAGTTTTTAGAAAACAGTGTTGCCAAATTTAAAACAATTATTTCGCGGATATATTTATTATATTGTTATTCACATAGACTTAGGCTTAAGTTATATTTATTTTTACAGAGGCACACGACACTACACACACACTCACACACCCACACACACACATATATATATATATATATATATATATATATATATA
>CAKNYM010049640.1:79204-90091 GCA_932195095.1 Andricus curvator | reverse complement strand
ACGATGGATCAAAAGACCAAAAGACGCTTGCATCAACTGAACAAGAAGATTGGATGGGCAAGACAGAATGCGTCCCGTGTTCAATGTGTGATTGACTATATAAGATCTGGTAGACCGTTTACGGAAAGGGTTCGAAAGTTCGCCCAAGAACTAAGGATCTCGAATCACACTCTAAACAAGTCAAAGCTGCTGACAATCAAGCAGCATATTGTTGACAAAATACGACTGTTATCTGACGCAAGGAGGAGAATACAGAAGAGGGAGAGATGGATCAGGGAGAATCAACAGTTTCTCGCTGACCCATCGCGCCTCTTCAGCGATCTACCTGTTTCTGTAAAAAATCCACCCAAGCCCAAGGAGGTAGAGACTTTTTGGAGAGAGGTGTACAAGATCCCGAAAACACTAGAGTTGAAAGAAGATACTGACAATATCATCCGCTTCAAGGAGTTTTGCGACAACCTCATAAAATCTGAGGAGCAATGTCCATCAATCACTGCCGAAGAGGTGAAAAAAGCACTTAGAGGCACGAAGAACTTTTCCGCTGCTGGACCAGATTGTATCAAGAACTTTTTGTGGAAGAAGTTTACTTTTACACACCAACATTTGGCCCGCATATTCACCTCATATTTAAAGTCGGAGACGCCCATTCCGCAGTGGCTGGTGTTAGGGCGCACTATACTCCTGCCAAAAAAGGCAACTTGTCCAACCCAGAGAATTACAGGCCAATAACTTGTTTGAACACGCTGTATAAGATCTTTACAGCTGTCCTCAACAACAGGATTGTTCGGCGAATTGAGCCTGTATGGCGAGAGATGTACCAACAACGTGGCTCGAAAAAAGGTGTAGCAGGCTGTCGAGAGAACCTGCTAATTCACATGTGTGTCTGTAAAGACGCTGCAGCCCATCAGCGCATCCTGTCAATGGCCTGGATTGACTACCTGAAAGCTTTCGATTCAACCTCTCATAGACTTATCATCTGTCTGTTGGAAAGCTTGAAGGTACATCCACACATCGTGAGATGCATAGAGAGATTGATGCCTCTTTGGAAAACTAGATTTACTATCTCATCTAGAAATTATCGTGTGACAACGAACAACGTCACCTTCCAGAGGGGCGTCTCTCAAGGTGATACCATGAGCCCTTTGCTTTTTTGCATCACACTTCTGCCTCTATCTCTCGCACTACGAAATTCTCCTGGATACCTCTGTGGCGACACTAATCAGCGCGAGCATAAGGTCACTCATGTATTTTATATGGATGACCTGAAGATCTATGCCTCTGGTAAAAGAAAACTTCAAACTGCAAAAATATTGTCAAGAACTACACAGGAGAGATTGGGATGGACTTTGGCTTGGACAAGTGTGCCAAAATGCATCTGAAGAAAGGAAAGATTACTGGCGTTCCAAAGGACCCTCAGCTTGTGGATATAAGTGTTATTAGACATCTTAATACTGGAGAGACCTATACATACCTGGGCGTGCCTCAAAACCGCATTCAGGACGTAACCCCAGTGAAAGAATCTCTCCGAAGCAGATACAAGCATCTTCTTCGACAGATTTGGTCTTCCAATCTGTCGGCGTTGAACAAGGTATCTGCGACTAACATGCTTACCGTCCCGGTTCTACTCTACTCGTTTAGGGTAGTTCAATGGACGAAGAACGAGCTTAAGGCCCTTGATGTCATTACACGTAAGATCATGCATATGCATAAAAGCTTGCATATCAATTCGTCAGTTCCGCGATTATATATTTCACGCCGTCAAGGCGGACGCGGACTACTGAATCTCCAGTGTCTTCATAACCGGATTGTTCTAAGTACAGCTTACATCGTTGCGAATGGCAGAGATCCTCTCCTAAAGATGGTCAGGAACCACGAGATGATTGGCGAAGGAGCGTTCCTTTACAAAGCCGCGGAGCAAGCGGCCGAGACCCTTGGCCTGAATTTTAACATCAGAAGTGAGGAGAGTGCATTACTTCATCTAGATGCTTCACTTCTAAAAACCAAAGTGAAGAAAGCAGAGGTTGAAAATTTTCACCAAGCGCTACTCGACAAGAAAATGCACGGAAACTTTCACAGAAATGTAGAAAAACAGTCCTTGTCGAAGTAGCAAACTTTTGCTTTCCTCAAATCATCAGGGCTTAATTCAGGTACAGAGGGTTTTATTTTCGCATGCCAGGACGGTGTCATTTCCACCTTAGCATACCGTGAGCGCATTTTATGTCAAGAAGTTCCCAGTGATAGGTGCAGAGCGTGTCATGCACACGCTGAGTACCTAGAACACATACTATCAGGGTGTCCGACCCACGCGGGAACGACGTATATCTACAGACATAATGCGGCCCTAAGAGTGCTTTATTACCATCTTTATCGCTCTTACGGTGTTGGCCGCGACCCTGCCCTGCCGAACGCTCCAAGGGAGATAGAGTCGATTGTCCGAAACGAGAAATGCCAAATTTTCTGAAACTACGATTTTCGGGCAGCAGTCTCCGTTGCGCACTCGAGGCCTGACATTGTTCTCCAAGACTTCGAGAAACGAACTATATTCGTGATCGAATTCTCGGATCCGTCCGAATACAACATCACTGCAAAGGAGAAAGAAAAAGAGGAGACGTATCAAGACCTTAAAAGAAAGCTACAACGACTGTACCCAAAATATTCGGTACAAGTAATTGTCCTTGTGATAGGTGCTCTCGGAGGTGCGAAACTATCACTGGTTCGTAACCTTAAAGCCATACCCGCGTGCCAAAAATATGCCAAGGCACTTGCGAGATGGATGCAGAAAGCTGTCATCCTTGGGTCGCTTCGTGTCCTTAAGACACACGAGGGTTTCGCCGGCCTGTCGTTGTGATTTCGTCGTTGCCTATGACCACCCATCTCACGGTTGTCAGACGTGGCCGTGGGTGTGATTTAACGCGGTGCTACTGAGGGCTATTGACATTTTTTGGATGACAGTTGCTCTTAGTGGGACCCTGCGGTGGTTGTTTAACTTTTTTTTAAATAAATATATATATATATATATATATATATATATATATTATCGCACGCTTTTTACCCTACGAAAAATCGAAAGAAATTTTTTGTCCGACCCCCCTTGAAAACGCGCCATTGCATGCACGTGAGGCAGGCGTAATGTGGCCGCTTCCAGCCCAGTGACGTTCGCACATGCGCATTCCGCCGCCGGGCCAACATGAAACTTTACGCCCGCTACATAACACTTTACGTCCGCTAAATAACACTTTACGTCCGCTGCATAAAACTTTACGCCCGCTACACATAATTGTCATTATCTTTTAAAAAATTGTATCGCTGGACCCCACCGTCTTCCTTCTGCAAAGTACGCTATTTCTTTCTTTCACTTATAATCTAAAATTGTCAAATAAACCAAACATCCTCTATCTGTTTAACATGCTTGTTTTCAAGAAGGGTAGGACAAAAAGTATGGTGTGTATCAAGGGCGTACGGCTATTTTGCCTCGTGCGACTGCCGACCTCGCTTCGCTCGGGCGGCAAGTTCACACTCGTCAAAATAGCCTTCTTTACGCCTTTGATACACAATATACTATTGCAGCGGGATTCGAACTACCTAACACCTATGTCTATGACGTATCGAACGCAACTTATCCCTAACAACTAGACCCCACGGCTCACCTAACACATTGAATATTTTGCGCAAATCCCAGTAAAGATCCAAATTTAACTCCGCGCTCATTTGTTCATTGCCGCGTTACCGCGACTCCATTCAGACTTATACACATACACCACTTCACCTGAGCGTCACTACGTGTTAACACAAGCGTCCAATGTGGCTGTACATTGTGCATTATATAGATATGTAGAAGACAGTCAACGAATTCTTCGACAACTTATAAATCAGTTATTCGTTTCTGTGCTAGAGAGTTGTTGTATTTCAAATATGTTGGAATCCGGAGGACTTTTTATAAAAAATTGAATGCTTGTCTAAAACTTTTTGTCAAGATCTGCAGAATAAAAATTCGAGAACTGATGTTCTTAGATTGTGTTGCAATAATGCTTTGACTTTTTTCACTTTTTCGATGGTCAGCGGTTCTTTAAAAAAAATTATAGATGAGATCCTAAAAAAACGTGGCCTATCCTAAAATGGGTGACTCGTCAAGTAAAGTTTCGACAACTTATTTTTTCCGTGTACTTGAAAATCTGTATTTTTACATTCTCATCCAGAGAAGGTATTAGATTTGGGTAAAATTTGACCCCCCCCCCCGTTATTTGTCAAATGTCCACGTTTTGAGACCCCCTAAACCCAAAAGCACAAATCATTTCAATAATTATTTAAAAATTTATCATATATATTGCAAAAACGACTTAGATACTTTTTTTCTCCCCTTTTCAGATAGTTGGAAAAAATGTTTCTGATTGTATGATTTATTAGAAAGATACGGAAATATACGCTGAAGTAAAGGAATTTCCTTCTTCATTTTAAATCAAATACAAATTTAGTAATTTTTATCTGAAGAACATTGAACATAACATATGGTCTCCAGATAGCACAAAAAATTCCGTGAAGATTTCCTGAAACTTGCATTGTATGGTGGGAATATTGCATTGAAAGGTTAGGGCAAGGTTCGGTCATTCAAGAAAATGTCCGCTTGTGAGGGAATGTTGCGCGGCAAGTTTCAGGACAGTTTGGAAGATTCATTTAGCTTAATTCGATGCGCAGTAGTTTTCTATGGGACCTACGGCTGCGCAGTGGTTTTCTAACCCTCGTAGTATATCACCAGTTACTTGCCATGCAACATTCCCTCACAAGCGGACATTTTCTTGATTGACCGAACCTTGCCCTAAACTTTCAATGCAATATTCCCAACCTTACATTGCAAGTTTCAGGAAATCTTCACGGAGTTTTTTGTGCTATCTGGGTCGTTGCGAAGCGCGACGACCAAATCGCGCGCCGCAAGCGCTCTCAAACATTTGGGTTTCTATTATACGATGAACAGAAACTTGTCTTGATGATAATACGTTCCTTAAGGTCGATAAAACCTTAAGTAAATTAGTTCTTCTTTTTATGTAAAACTGACATAATTAAACCAAAAGCAGGTCATAACGATGAAGCTTACTTAGAGAGTATTAGCCCGCGAAGCGCGCAATAGCGAGCACACGAAGTGCGAAAACCTAGACGAACCGAGCTTAAAGCGTCAGGCAAATGTGTCCGAGCGCGTAGCGCGAGGTGAATACATTATCGAGCGCGAAGCGCGAGGTCCAACTGGTGCGCGCCCTAGGCGCGCTCAAACTCGCGGGCTTGTTATAAACAATCGAATTTGCACTAAAATTAACATATTTGCAGATAGCTATCACAGGACTGAGATATCTATCTGCAAAAACATACATTTTAGTGCAAATTTAATTGTTTATAAGGTTCTAACTCAGGACTGAGATTGTATGGAGGCCATTGAGGCCTTTATTGAGGCCTACCTATCTTTTTTTCATGGTAGGCCAGGCCTACTTACATCTTTTTCAGGAAGTATTCCTTTTTTTTAATTCTTTGAATGTAAATGTAACATTTTTGAAGAGCTCTAAATATTATATTAATTTATTAATATAATTATATAATTTAGTTGAAATGTAACTTGTTTTAGGCAAAAATTTAATTATTCCATTTTTGGTTTAAAACTTTTTTTGATTGAAAATTTAACTATTTGTTTGAAAATCCATGTATTCTGTTGGAAATTCGTCTTTTTAGGTAGGAAATTAATCTTCTTGTTCGAATACTTATCTTTTTGGCTGAAAATTTAACTTCTTGGTTAAAAGTTAAACTCCTTTGCTAAAAATTAATTGTTTTTGGTTCATAATTCATCATTTTACATAAACATTCATCACTTTGAAGGAAAATTTCACTATTTTGTTGAATATTTGTTTGTTTTTTGTGCTGAAAATGAATCTTTTTGGTTGAAAAATAACCTTTTTGGTTAAAAGTTTTATTTTTTGGTTGAAAATCTAATTATTTTCTTGATTATTCAATTACGTTAGAAAGTCCTTCTTTTTTGTTGAAAATTTAACTGTTTTGTTGAAAATGAACTATTTTGTGGAAAACTAAAATTTATGGGCTTAAAAGAGTTAAAATCCTTTTTAGTTAGAAATTCGTCTTCCTTGGTTGAAAATTCAAGTCTTTTGATGAAAATTCGTTTTTTTGGTTCAAAAATTCATATCTTCTGGAAGAAATTTCATTTCAGTTAGTTTTAGTTGAAGATTCAACTATTTTGTTGAAAATTCATCTTTTTAGGTTGATTTAAACAGTTTTTGATTAAACATTAAATCTTTTTGGTTTTATATATCAACTATTATATTTTTCGTTGAGAATTCATTTTTTTTTTTTTTTTGAAAGTTGAATTCTTTTGTTAAAAATTAAGTTTTTTGGTTGAAGATTAATCATTTTAGATAAAAATTGATTTTTTTTGTTTAACTTTTAAGTATTTTGTGGAAAATTATTATTTTTTTCATTGAAAATGAACTTTTTCAATTGAAAATATAATTGTTCTACTTTTGATGTAAAATTTTTTTTTAAGTAAAAAATTCAACTATTTTGTTGAAAAATAATCTTTTTTTTTTAGAAAATTAAACCTTTTGATTAATAATTTCACTATTTTGTGGAAAATTATTTTTTTTTAACTTAAAAATTCGTTGTTTTACTGAAAATTCATCTCTCTGAAAATATTTTTTTGTAGAAAATTAATTTTTTCAATTTAAATTTAATTATTCCATTTTTGGTTGGAAATTTATCTTTTTTAGTTGAAAATTGAACTATTTCGTTGAAAATCCAAGAATTCTGTTGAAAAGTCGTTTTTTTGTATAAAATTAATCTTCTTGGTTAAAAACTAATCTTTATGGTTGAAAATTTAACTACTTGGTTGAAAGTTGAACTCCTATGCTAAAAAATAATTTTGTTTTTCACTATTTTGTTGATTTTTTTTTTTATTGAAAATTAATATTTTTGGTTAAAAATTTTATTTTTTAGTTGAAAATTTTATTATTTGGTTGATAATTCAATTAAGTTAGAAGTCCTTCTTTTTTGTTGAGAATTTGACTGTTTTTTTATGAACTTTTTTGTGAAAAATTAAAATTTGCGGGTTGAAAATTCAGCTATTTTTCATTGAAAATTAAAATCTTTTTTAGTTAGAAATTCGTCTTTCTTGGTTAAAAAATCTAGTCTGTTGATGAACATTCGTTTTTTGGTTCTAAAATTCATCTCTTACGGAAAAAATTTTTGGCAATTTGCAAAATATAATATTTTTTTGTATATGGCTTTCCAAAGTATCGTCCGACCACCGCTAGGTATCCTATATACTGACGTTGGTTATAGAATGTGGAGGGAAAGATACGTTATAGTGTGTATTTGCTTAGAGGGAACGAATTTATGCTGTCGGATGTACACATTTACATTCCTATGATATAAAACATCAGACTTTAGAAACGTACAAAAAATCGGAAAAAAGCATTAAGAAAATGCTATTTAAAAATTGCCGCCATTTCGGACTGTGAGAAGCATATCATCTGCGTCAAAGATATTCTGCGTACGAAACATAGTATGACTTTCATAGTCAGATTTAAACCTTAAAATACTAAATTGAAGAGTCTGAATTGTAATTATATTTATGTATATGAATGTCTGATAATTGCTGTTACTTATTTATTTTGTTGTTTGAAGATTGCTTATGGAGTTTTCTGGAACCGCTTCGGGAATGCCTGGAAATCTAGAACGAACAATGCCATTGGCTGCTTTCTGTTTTGCCACCAGAGGGCCAATCAAAAGGCCAAAAACGAAGAAGAAGAAGAAGAAGAAGAAGACATTACGGTTACATTACGTTTACGTTGCCATTGGGCGTCACATTCGCGTTCCATATATGGCGTTGCTCATAGGCAAATATAGATTTGCAGTGTTTCGAAAGCATTGGCTGTGTTATAACAATCGTTTGTTTTTACTTTAATTTGAACTTTAAGTGTCCAAGAATACATATTTATTGTAGAAAAGTAAAGGTTATGCTGCAGCTTGAATAAAAGAAAATCGTGGAGTTTCTACGCAATTCTACAAACCTGATCATTTTTAAAAGGTAAGTTGTGCTTTATGAATACTTGTAAATTGTATAATGTTGCAGCAAAAAATATTATTTACACAGTACCGGGCAGATGTACCAGAATGTCTCGTTTAAAGGAAAAATTATTTTTACGTGTTTCTAATATTAAATTTATTACTTGAAGCCGTTAACTTGTCAAAATGTTGTGTTTAATTAAACACAAAATGTTGACAAGTTGGTCCGTATTCAGTGTTGCGCAATGCAATGAGTATTGTTTAAATATAGATGTAAAAAGCCTAGTATATTTATATTAAATATGGATGTTTACTGTCAGTATCTCCTAAATTTGGTTATAAAAGAATTTGCTGAGTATTATGTAAATTCGTTATGAAATATCCATTGAGTATTTTTTATAACGATGGATATGAAATACTGAGTATATTGTTTAAATATGGATAAAAGAATATTCACTGAAAATTTCAAATATATGTCATTTCAAGTTAATTTCCGAATTCAACACCGGTAAACGTTGAACTTCAAATAAATAAATAATATCAAATAATATCCAGCATTGGCTTTTTAAACACAGATTTTCGTGTTGAGGTGGACATATACTATTTAAACCAATTGAAGATATTTAACATTTATCAAATAAATTAATTTTAATGGTTTCTTCTCCAAAACTGTTTTTTAATATTCTTTTTACATTTCATTAACGCATTTATATTTTAAGTTTTTAAGTGCTAGATGAAAAAGAATTACACATACGATCCATTTTTTTTTACAAAAAAAAACGTAAATTCTATAGAGGTGGACATATCATTTTCACTGTATATTTCTTACTCTCTAAATATGAATCAGTGAAAAGTCACTAATTGTCAGTGAAATATCATTGATTCAAATAGCTAGAATCCGTCACTGACAGCCAGTGAAAAGTTACTTTTTCATTCAGTGAAAGTTTCACTTTTGAGCATTGGCAGCACTGCACCACGTCAATTTAGCAGTAAAAATAATATAAGATTTTAGTAGATTCAATGAAATAATCATGGTAAAAACTTAAAACCCATAAATGTGATCAAATATTAAAAAATGTGAAAAGATTTGATGCTTCTAAATGACAAAAAACCTCACATATTTCTTTACTTTCAAGATTCGTCTCTCATGTACACACCCTTCAAGTAAGTACTTTTTGTACGAGTTAGAGTATATTTTTCCCGCAGTAAATTCAGCACATTTACAGTCCAAAAATTCAAATATTTATTTCTTAAAAAAATTATTTTTGCAACTTAAGTGAAAGAATAAAAACAACGCTTTACATTAAAACTTAGAGGTTATGTCTCGCATGATTTACTCTGGTGTTACTGAATTGATTAGTGAAAAGTCCGGGATCACTGATTAATCAGTGAAATGTCCAACTACTATTTCAATCAGTGAATTTTTCACTGATTCATATTTAGAGAGTAAATTATGTTTGTATTATCAAAGCATTTAAATTGGTTTGCCAGAAATACTGAATTTGGTCGAAGTTACAATTACTGTAAAAATTTTACTAATTAAAAAATATAATTTAGCAAAAACAATTAGGGGGGCATAGTTGAAGATTACAAGTTTATATGCAAAACACTATGCAGTTACACACTATGAAGTTGGTAGGGGCCAATAATTTTGAAGTTAATTATTTGAAGTGACTCGTGTATGGGTGTCATGGAAAAATGTTGAGTATTTGTAGAAAACAAATGTAGATGTAAAAAAAGCTTAGTATTATTGTTAAATATAGAGATTGAATACCGTCGAGTATCTCCCAAATTTAGATATAAAAGAAATTGCAAAGAGTATTGCATTTATTGTTTAAATATGGATATGAATTATGCATCAAGTATTGTTTAAATATGGATATGATAATATTCACTGAATATTTATATATATATGGATATGAATTATGCATTGAGTATTGTTTAAATATGGATATGAAAATAAACACTGAGTATAATTCAAAATATAAGTATATGATCGATATGAAAAATTCACTGAGTATTGTTAAAATACAGATATAAAATATGTATTGCATGCATTGTTTAAATATGGATATGATAATATTCCCTGAATATTTATATATGGATATGAATTATTCATTGAGTATTGTTTAAATATGGATATGATAGCAGAGTAAAAAAAAGGATCAATTTTGTTGCAGAGCATTTTGCTCCAACGATCATTTGACTCTCGAGATCATAATGATCTGTCCATTCGGATCACATTGATCATCTTTTTTGGGTCATTGGTCAGACTAAACAAAATGGCCGCCAATTTTTGGCGCCGATATCATAACGACATAACCTAAAAATTGTATCTAACCACACGCGAGTGACAACTACACTTAACAGGTGATATTTTCTAATATGAGAATTCCTTAATTGTTTAACTTTTCAAGTACACTGCACGATCAGAAACCATAAAAAGCTCGCATTTGAGCTAAAGTACTCTAAGAACGTCAGCCATCTTGGTTTGCTTTGATACATGATCCCGCATCAGATCATTATGATCTCCAAAGTCGATCATTCATTCCGGCCGATCAAAATGCTCTTGATTTCGGTGTCATTTTTGTTGCATATCAAAATGATATTGATTTCGGTATGATTTTGAACATTTTTTTTACTGTGAGTATTCACTGAATATTTATATATATGGATATGAATTATGCATTGAGTATTGTTTAAATATGGATATGAAAATAATCACTGAGTACAATTCAAAATATAAGTATTGTGTATGTGATCGATATGAAAAATTCACTGAGTGTTGTTAAAATATAGATATAAAATATGTATTGCATGTATTTTTTAAAT
>CAKNYM010049640.1:40363-65335 GCA_932195095.1 Andricus curvator | reverse complement strand
AATAATTACAAACATTTTGAAAAAAAAACAATACTTTTCTTTCTAAATTAAGGTATGACCCGTGCGAATGGTATCAAATTTTAAATGTAGGCATTTAAATTGCGCGCCAACCGCTTCGGCTTCGTGCGAAGCCGAAGAGCCGGTTGCCCGGTGGGCGCGCAATCATGCTTCGTGCATGATCGGTAACGACAGGCCCCTTTCTTTCGGTTCCTAACGTTTGGGGAAGGAACAAAGAGCAAAGAGGAGCTCAAAATATCTTTGCTCAAAACACTGTACGTGCTGCGACGCAGCCGCAGTGCGCGTTTGGTCATACCGATTTACCACCATGCCAGCAGACCCAACTTGGCTCCCCAACTGCACTGCGCATGCGTTGTATCGGCAGGATCATTGGTTATGAATGGCGCTTTTTTTTAAACTATTACATATGTAAATTAATTTTTTTATCCTAAATCATCATTGTGGAAATAATAACAATTAATTTTCAGATCACAAAATAGTCTTTTAGGGTGCAAGGCGAGATCATTATTTGATTGTACTCTTTACAAATAAATTATCGATTTTAAATTCAAAGGAAGGAATACCTTTCTTCACCAACGTAAACGTTAAATCATTCATAATGTTTTTTTTGTACTTAATGATTATTATATATTGTGAAAAATTGATTTGCATATTTAATCATTTCAAATAAGCGCGCGATTAACATCCAATGAGGCTGTTGGTGCGACGCATGCGCAGTGCGGTTGGGGAGCCAAATTGTAAGCACTGTGGTCACCATCATGCTCACCATGCTGCTGTTTTGTTTGTGTTTTGGCAGCGTATGCGCTACAGGCGTACAGCCGTACAGTGACTAGTTCGCGTTTTGAACCATGTATATGATGCCGGCTTTTTAAATCACTTTTAACTTTATTGCTATTCCAGGCTGTGATATAATTTTAATCATTTTAAGAAAAGAATTCTCCCAAAAATATCGGTTAGTATTATCAAATGGATCGAAGGACTCGAAGGATGTGTTCTAAGCTAACTTTCGTGTGATGCCTAACCTATAAACTACATCATTTCTGTCATTTATTTTTCTATTATTGTCATTCATTATTATTATTCTTATTATTTCCTTAGTTTCGATAATATGGCATTTTTAATTTTATAAACAGACATGGGACGGAGTTCCTCATGCTCCTCAAGTTCACCCTACAATGAGAAGAAGTCTAAAAGATTGCGTAGTGAAGATCGACGTCGTCCTCACCGTACACGAAGCGAAGAATATAGAGATTATCGAGAAAAGCGAAGGCAGGCATGGAGAATGCAGCAAAAATTAGAAAGAGACCATGAGAGGCTTAAAAAACAGAAGATTTTAGAATATGAATTAAAAAGAGAACAAAACAAGCGAGAACACTCGAGAAGATCGTCGCATCGAAGTCCAAGTCAAAGCAGATCTCAGAATCATAACAGCAGAGATCGTAGACAGAGTCTTAAATATACAGCGATGTCACAGAAGTAAGTATTTTTTCCACGCAGTTATCTACATACCTATAGTCTACAATATATTTTATCGGGATTACAGTCTATTTCCTATTTCTATTTTTTATTTCGAATAGTCTCACAATTTTATCTCTTCCCCTTTGTTTCTCGGAGTTCCGGTTAAGTTTTTACGAAGTATGAGTAGAAACCTATATGACATTGAAGAAGGAATGCATACATTAACATTATTACATATCATGCAGTTCAAAAAATAATTCTACAGGGTAACAAATGGGATATGGGAAGTTGAAAATAATATCAGCTGTAATTTTGAAAGGAGCTTAGGAAAACTAAAATACGTATTTTCAGAATCGGATATGATTTAGAGGGACCCTACTTAAGTTTTATCTTCTTTTATTGACTTGAAAATACATGTATTAAATTTTGTATACATATAGAATTAGCCCCTTTTACCATCATTGTATCATTACCGTCATTGTACATAATTTAATGAAAATTTTTAAGGAAAATCATACTTTTATCTTACTTGTTTCACATTTTTCTATACATATTTCACATACGGTGTTCCAGTTACAAAATATAATAAGTAAATTTTACAAACTTACTCATTATAGAAAAATGGAAAACAAGGAAAACATTGTTTTCCCTAAAAATTTTCCTTAAATTGTTTACATTTTACAATGATGGCAATATAAAAGAGGCTAATTTTGTATGTATTTTCAAGAAATTGAGAATATAAAAAGAAAAAAAATTCGGCAAAAAAGAGAAAACTCAAATAGGGTAACTCTAAATCAGATCCAATTTTGACATTTCCTTGTTGGAAAAATTTGTTGACTAAAAAGGTATGTGTTTGGATTCGAAAATCATTTTTTCAAATCATTGTTATATGTATGTAACGCATGAAATCATTACTCCTGGGTATTGTTTTTTGTGTTTGACGCTAGACGACACGTGCAACGTCTTATTTGGCACCCTGTATTAGCCACATTTTCAAAAGCAAAAAAAAAGTATAATTTAATAAGTCATCAAAATTAAAAAAAGTGTTCACTCATGAACTACAATGATATTTGAACACTTTAATATTTCTAGAGATGAATTTAAAAAAAAAATTTATTTAATTAGCCCAAAACTTCAAACTGCAAAGAAAAGCAAAGTTTAAATCACTGGGAATTTCTCTGATTTTTTTTTATTTATATCATTTATTTTGATACCCTTCAACTGACAATAAGGATAAAATATAATTTTTAATCATATATTTTTTAATAATCCTATCGAAATATCGGCAATATTAAAAAACGTTCGTAACTGTTGTTATAAATAAATCAGAGCTGTAGCTTGCTTTTGTAGAAATAAATTTAATAAAAAGTGTTGCATTTATTAACTTCTGTTTATTCCAGTGGTATTTTTAAAATAAAAAAATTCCCTCTTTCTAAAAGAGAATCCCCGATTTTTCCTGAAATTGAACTAGTGAATCGGTGTGATCCCTGTTAAATTTTATAGCAGAGAATTGGAATACTGAGGATACTGACGGTATATATAAGAATTAAATCCCCCAAGATTTTATATAATTTTACTTTGAATTCGAAGTTTGCATTTTTAGAAGTGGCTTCTTTTTATTTTGTTCTTTTTTGAAGTTAGGTTCGATAGGGGCAAGAGAGAAAATTTAGAATGAGAAACAAATTAGTTATTAACTTTTTTTATTACACTATAATGATTATATCGCTTATTATTTGTAGGAAAAAGGTGACTGTCATTAGTTATTGCTTTAATCAATTATTTTTAAAGAAACTGAGATGCTACATAAAGCACCTTTTGTTGAATTTTTTTCTAACAAAGGAAGATATTATATTTTCCTTTAATATCCGTTGTTTTTTCATAGTACATTGTGATACAAGTGTCACATACTACTTATTATAAGAAATGCAGAAAAAGTCCTATTGGGTTAAGTACGCAGAGTGGCCGGGGGGCCACCCTGAAAAAACAATTCGAACAACACAATGAAAAAAAATTAAATTTTTTTCAAAAATGTGTTTTTTTTTTAAATGCCTGTATTTTGAAGAAAAAACGCTAAAATAATGTTACAGTTGGCTGAAGATTTGAACTTAAAGAAGCTATGGTCCGTTTTTTCTCCTATTTTAAAAATTATATTTTTTTGGTGACATGAAAATGTGTAACTTTCCGATGTCACAAAAATCAGGCTTGTACCGATAAAAATATATCAGAAAAAAACTCAATAAGATCAAAGATTAAAAACTAAATGAACTACCGAATTAAAAAATGGTCATGTTTGAATTTTTTAATGCATTTTGATTAGCTGCTAGATTTTGATTCCTCATTCTCATCAATTTTTTTTCAGTATATTCTTTTCCGTACATATACTTTGTGTTTAATATTATATTTTCTGGCTGAAAATTCAAAGATTTTACAGAAGATTCAACTATTTAGTTGAAAATTAACTTTTTTGTTAAAAATTCATATTTTTTGGTTGAAAATTCAACTGTTTTGTAGAAAATTCGTCTTTTTAGATTACAAATTCAAAAATTTATTTGAAATTTTTTTTCGACTGAAGAACCGTATTTAACTCAAATATCAACTTTTAAATTTGTTGCTGCTAATTCATCTTTTTTGGTTGAAAAATCAACTACATGGTTGAAAATTGAACTAATTTGTAAAAAATGAATTTTTGCTGTTGAAGCTTCATCATTTTAGTTGAAAATTCGTCTTTTTGGTTTAACTATCTGAGTATAAAATTTAACTATTCGGTTGGAAATTAACTTTTTTTTAAACTACTAATATTTTTCTTTTGGAAATTCAAGTGTTTTGTAGAAGAGTCATCTCTACTTTATACGCATTTTGTAGCGTTCAGTACACCGTGGGTGAGCGTATCCCAGGCGCACACTTCATTGTGCCACTGCTCGGCCGCAGATCTGGGTTACCGTAACCCACGGTGTACTCAGACGGTAAAATCTCTCCTAAGGGCATGTGACACAGTCAAATAACTACATTACCGACCTCACTTATTCAATTTTCCGATTTTTTTTTTTTTCAATCTAAGAACTTTTTTTGTAGATAAAATATCGAACTGAAACTTCGGGAAATGTATGAGAAGACAATAAACTACGGTTACGTACTTCATTCGAGAAGGAATTTCGCAAAAAATTATTTTCAAAGATATTAAATCTGGGTGCATTTTTTGAACCTAAGAACTTTTTTTATAAGTGAAATATCGGCTTCAAACTTTGAGAAATGCAAGAGCCGACAGCGAAGTACGTTTGCGTACATCATTTGAGTATAAACGATACAAAAAGAAAAATTCCAACTAAATGTGAACAACGGTTGCCAGTTCGGTCGGTATTCGCGATGGGCACGAAAATGCGAAGTCTGGCGGCCACTAAACGAGGCCAATAGCGTTTTCAATACTTACATAATTCAACATTGAAACAACATATTTCATTCAACTTTTAGGCTGGACACAACTTTAAAAAAATATTATTGTAAGAACACCGCATCCTCAATCTTTGACAGCGTGGACCCCATATTTCAGATGTAGATGAGCCAGCTGATAGAGCCTCGATTAGTGGCCGCCAGGCTTCGCATTTTCGTGCCCATCGCGAATACCGGAGTTGACATTTAGTTGGAATTTTTCTTTTTTCATCTTTTCTACTCAAATGATGTACATAAACGTACTTTACTGTCGGCTCTTGCATTTCTCAAAGTTTGAAGCCGATATTTTACTTATAAAAAAAGTTCTTAGGTTAAAAAAATGCACCCAGTTTTAATTTCTTCGAAAATAATTTTTTGCGAATTTCCTCCTCGAATAAAGTACGTAAACGTAGTTTATTGTCTTCTTATACATTTTCCAAAGTTTCAGCCCGATATTTTATTTACAAAAAAAGTTCTTAGATTCAAAAAAAATTCAGAAAATTGAAAAAGTGTGGTCGGTAATGTAGGTATTTGAATGTGTCACATGCCCTTAAGATCTGACATACATATATGCAACGAAAAAAATAATTTAAAACTTTTTTCGATCCAAAAAATATTTCCGAAATGTATTACAAATAAATTGAAGAATAATAATGGTAAACATAATGATTAAAAATATTTATTTATGAAGAGAAAAAGCTTTTTTTAAACCGCAAAGAGTTATTTGCTCAAATCACTCATTGTCATAGGTAACCAAAGTATACAAAAAGTGACTAGCGTGTTAAAAAAGTATGTGAAAAAGGTAACTAGTGTGTCAAAAGGAAAATATAGTCGATTGACGCATGCGCAGTACTTTTTGCCCCCATACCTTACTAAAAAGTGCCACTTTGGCTTACTTTTCAGTACGAAAAGAGGGACTTTTTTGTTCATGTGTTATAAAAAAAATGTTACAGTTTTATTATTTTTAATGATAAATCACGATAGGGTAATTAAAGAACGGATTAAGGGGTACATGTTATATCTGTTTTTCTTTTTCATTGTGAAATACAAAAATCTGTCAACAGTTCGAGTTTAGTTGGATAGGTTTAATGAACCTCATTTTTTGTATAAAAATGTAACTACTATCGGCAAGAAAGTTCGAGTCCTCTGGCTTTGACGTTAAAAAAGTAAGTGAAGAAAAAATGGCAGCTCAATGAACAAAAGATCATTTTAAAGGTCAAAATGTTGTACGTTAATGAATCTGAAACGAATATGCCAAAAAAAAATGTATAGCTTACAGGCCCAAAAATCTGTTAAAAGTAGGGAAATTTGACAGCTTTTAAAGACAGCGAACTTTGGAACATAGTTTTTTATTGAAAAAATTCATACAAAACTGTGAATGCTAAACTTTAAGCATGCGGCTGATTTTCCATGCGTCCATTCGTTTTCCGTGCATTCCGACTCCGATGCCACACTATGCGTCCCCGCTCGGCATATACACGCATGGAAGACCAGTCGCGCGTTCAATGTCTAGCGTTCACAGTTTTTTTATCTATTAATTTATTCAAAAAAAAGCCTTCGCAGAAAACTTCTCTATACTTTTTTGAACAACTTCTTCACAGGAAGTTTTTGTTTGCTCAAACTTTCCTCGATAAACGAAGCGCTCAAACATTTTGTGAAACGAATTATGCTGTGGATATACTGTGGATTTGAGCACGAGTTGAAGACAAAAATTGAATTAAAAATTGAGTTTCAAAACAACTCGTTTTTTGCAATTTGTTAAAAAAACTAAGAAAGATACGATTTTCTTGCAGAGAAAAAAAGATGCGGAATGTAATTCTCTATGATGATATATGTTTTAAAATTCAAAATTTCCGATTTGGATTTTTAGTCGTCAGGGGCCAACTCCGCCGCGTTAGAAAATTCTACGTCTCATTCTTGCACGCGGACACTCAATTGTAATTATCTTTTAATTTGAAAACCAATGCTTTAAAATTGCAGAATTAAACATTTTTTAAATTGAAATGCTTGATACGGTCCTCTTGTGCGTGGAAGGATTGCTCAAGGAGGTTGAAGGGAATGGAAGTATCAAAGAGGGATTAATTGGGGGGGGGGCATCGCTGGAAAGGAAGTAAGGTGATAAAAGGATTGAGTTGTTAGGGGGGGGGGGTTGATGCCTTAATAAAATTAGTCACGGATAAGTGATCAGCTTATTCGTGCATCATTATTTAATAAGGCAAACAATTTTAAAGAAATGTAGACAAAAAATACAATGTAATTGAAAGGGGAAATCGGCTGGAAAGTTACGGGTGAGTCTTCGCTGGCCCATAGCTGTGCCCGCACCTGGGCGCATAGGATTTTTCGAGCTATCACAAGCGGCACCTGTTCGACGGCTATCGGGGCGTCATCTTCCTCTAGCGGGGCTCCTCCTGGATGCCCATCATGGTGCGGCACAGAGGGTGCTGATACCTCTCGTGGTGGAGGTGCAGTCAGGTGCAGTCACTAGTTAAGACTTGTGCAGTTTGTGGGCTCTACCGTCCTTCAGTATCCAATAAACGTGGCTGAGACGTGTCCATGATTGGATGAGGTCCCGTTCGGAGGGGTGCGAGGGCCACGTTAAATCTGGCGGCCTTGTTAGATTGCTGGTGGTTTGTGACATAAACCCAGTCCCCGATGGAGAAAACCGGTGTTGCAGGGGCTCAAGTATAGCGCTTTTGATATGATTCCTGTCTTTTTCGGGCCTTTTCATCTCGCTGCTTGTGAGGTACGGCTTAGGGGCTTTGCTCATCTACGGAGTGTAGGTCCCATTTCCCAGGCCTGGGAATCTCTCGTCCCATTATGAGTTAGACGAGGGTATAGACGGTGTTGGCATTCTTTTTTCTTCTTAACGCAAAGAGCAACTGGGGTAAGTGTTGGTCCCAGACTCTCTGATTGCCGGCGTGAAGTCGCAGTCGGAGTCCCTTCATAACCTCCTGGTTACTGCGTTCCGTAGGATTGGCTTGAGGATGGTACTCTGGAGTCGTCGAGAGCTCGCAATTCCATTTCTGGTTATCGTTGGTCCATGCGTTGCTGGTGACCTGCTTTCCATTGTCGTTAAGAATACGGCGTGGGTAGCCGTAACGAGAGAAAACCTCATCCCAGGCCTCAGACTCATTACACTATTTAGACTATTTTACACTTTTTTTGAATGATTATACTATTTTCCTACTATTCCGAAAAAAGTTACACTAAATTCACTATTTGCTCACAATTGTCCGCCAATGACACTATTTCTTCACTTTCCCTTTGAAAATATTTGTTAAATTCTTCGCTGATTTGCTGAAATAATAGATCCGCCATCTCAACGAATCACAACATACCGAAAAATTGTCTCAATGTCTGATTATACAAGAATTTTAAAATACTTTAAATTCATTGGTCTAATTTAGCGCGCGAAACAATCACAAGGGTCCTTTTTAAAACTTCCTTCTCTCGGATTCGTGAGTCGTGTATTCCATTCGTTTCGGGAAAATGGAGGTAAAGTTGGTGTAGTATGTTAGGAACGACTGACATGGACTGATTGTTCTAATATTCTGTGTAACCCAGTACTCCAGTAGAGAAGTTTTGAATAATGTCACATCACTACAGTCGATGAGTTTACGGTTTACTAAAGATGGAAGAAAATGTCGAGGAAAGGATCTCTAAAATATAGGCACATGTATCCTAAACATTGTGGACAATCCATTTACTAAATGTTTTGATGCACTAGCAAATAAATGCAGTGATCTGTCAATAAAAATGTATAATTTTTTCACAACCAGGCATTCCGTTTAGAAGATTTCAACAAAATTCAATTGGCACACAATCTTGCTCCACATGGGTTTATAAAGCATTCTACTAGTCGCTGGGTTACGCTGAGTCCAAGTTGCTCATGTGTACTAGAGCAGTGGCCCGCTCTGAATGGATACTTTTTGCAGTTTTTTTTAAACAAGACAGGTTATAAAACTTCGAAAATTCGTAAACGTATTTGCATGCTCCTTCGACAAGCAGATATGAAAGCAAAACTTCACTTTGTTATAGACGTTGCGGCACTTGTGGAACGGATTTCTCTGTTATTTTAAAAACAGGAACCCCTGATTCATATTCTCTTTCACAAATTCGAGCTCCTGCTAATTGCTTTAGCAGGTCGTATTTGCAAAGCTAAAAGTGTCAACGATGTTAAGCAAAATAATCTGAAAGTAGAGGAGCTGCGTAAGTGTTATTTTGTAGGTCTTACGGTCTTCAATAAAGTAAAAGAAATAACAAACGAAATTAATAAAAAATTCGTTTGCGATTCATTTAAATGATGCCTTTAATCTGTATTAATGAATTTACCGCCTTAATGTTTGTCTCTTGTCTACTTTGTCATATGTTCGTCGTTGTCCCAAAACATTACAAAGATTTGTTTTTCCTAATTTAAGATGTAGTCTCCATCTAAAAAAGCCTCTTCAATTGTTGAGGCTTTTTCTATGATACTATGTTATATAATTGTTTTTTAAATTGGAGTCACATTTTAGTATTATTTTTTAATTTTGACCATAAAATTCTTGACATATTGTTGACTCCAAAATTGAAAAACTCTTGTTTCTTACAAGATACTAATCACAGGTATTGTTATTCTTTTACTTTTAAAAATTTTTATTTATATTTTTTTGTAAAAAACTTATAACTGTTGTTATTTATATATTATTTATTTAGATTCTTCGAAAAAGGCACGCAGTGATAGCCGAAACGTCAGCATGAGTAATAAACGAATTTTTTATTAATTTCGTTTGTTATTTCTTTTACTTTATTGAAGACCGTAAGACCTACAAAATAACACTTACGCATATTTACATTGACGGTCGAAGAAAGGTTTGATTTGATTCTTTTCAAATCTGTTATTAGTAGAGGAGCTTTTCGAAAATTCTCATTCAATGTCTGAAGAATCGATCGTTCTGAACGCTAAAGCCAAGTCGTGTATGAAGGATCTAATTCAAAAAGAAAAGTTAATTTTTCTATCAAACGTAAAAAATCACTACAAAGCGACAGCACTCCATATTAAATCGAAATCCTCTTTGCAAGCTTATCCACATGCAGGTCTTCTTTATGCGTTAAGATCTTCGCAACCGTCTAAAATAAAAAGTAGCAGTTGTGCGATGGTTATAGTTAAAATAGCCGAACGCTTACATCTTCAGGTCTTTACATCTTTGGCTCTTATAGACGAATGGAAATTGTTACAAATGGAAAAATTGCCGAAGTTTAATGAGACTCGAATCGATCATTATTGGGAGAAGAATATTTTTAATATCAGAAACATCACTAATGACAATTTAAAATTTCCCCTGATAAATCTAGTCCTTAAAATGTGTTTGACCATATTTCATGGAAATGCAGATGTCGAACGAGGATTCTCGAAGTCTCAACGAGTTCTTACTGACGACATAGCAGCAATGAAAGAAAGAACTTTGAATGCGCGGCTTACAGTTTTTGATTCGACAAAGAATATCAAAAATAAATTACACCTGTTTCCTTTAACGCAAAAGTTGATAACAAAATCACATTTAGCCCATAAGACGTACCTTGACTTATTAGAAAGAAAAAAAAAACGAACGGGAAAAAAAGGCAGAAGTTGAGAAGAGATTTAAAAGAGAACAAATAGGGTCATCCACTATTTTTTTTTGCATATTAAATTATATTCTCTAAAATCACTAATAATACCAGTATAGCGTAAAAAAACTTTTTTTAGAATTTATATTTGAAAAAGAAAAATTTGTACACATTTAAAATTCCTATTTCTTTCGCGCCCATTCCGCCATCTTGATGTGACGTAGCACGCCGTCAAAAGCTTGTAAATAAGCCGGGCGATTCACGTTTTTTTTCATAAAAATGCAAAAAAGCAGCGCTGCCATTGGTGTTTTGTGCCTAAATGTGAGAACACTTCTGTCAAAAAACCAGGAAAGTTATTTATATCTATACCCAAAGGTGAGGAACGAAAAAAATGGTACAAACTTGTTCGGCGTGACATATGCCCAACCACATATTTGAGCCAACAGTATATTGTTGCGAAGATCATTTCAACGATAAGTAAATATTTTTATTTTGAATAGAAAAATATAAAATATGCTATTTTTGATAACATAAAGTTCGTAATTGACTGATGTTCAACGGCTTTATATATATATGGGGTGCCGGGATGTATGTGAGCTATAACCTCGCAAAATCAAATCGTTTATTCGCGCAACAAGTATTATAAAATAAAGTATTTATAAAAGTAATTATAAATCTTGTATGTAATTGTAAATTTTATAACAATTTTATAGAAGTATTTATAAAAGTATTTATAAAAGCATGTATAAAAAAAGTGAGGTTAGGTTTTCTAAATTCAATATTGCATATATGTTACGATTCGCCTAAAGCAATTATCATTCTAAATTAATAAATTTAATAAGTAAAAATACATTTTTCAAAGGGTTAACGTCATTCATCCCATTTACTTTTTTTTTCGCTTTCACACATTGAGTCTCAGCAACGTTGAAATTGGAGCAGTTCGCAAATAAATCGCTTATCATAAGTGTAATCACTTTTGGAAAATTATCTGAACTGGCTTGGACGTATCCAGGCATACTGATACTCCATAAAAATAAACCCATTTAGCTAAAAAAACGTTGAAGATTAATTATTTCGATTGTTTTTATGAAACTGACCATGTATTTTCTTCAGCTTTGACGGCGCGTGACGTCACACCATTGTGTTTCAAGCCATGAGGGCGCCACATGTTTCGTTTCAAAAATCGGCATTTCCGGTTGATATTTTGTCACTTTTTAATAAATTATTATAAATTATTATTGAAACAAAATTAAGTTTTAATTTCACATTTAAATACTTCGGGAGTCAAAGTTTATAAAAAGCTCAACTATATGGCAAGCAAAATTTTTGTGGATGACCCTATTTTTTGATAGAAAAGGCTAAGAAAGAGTTGGAAGAAGCTTCAAGACGGAAAGATTTTACAGGTGCTCATGTAGCAAATGAAATGCTTGCTGCTGCTGAGAAATTAAAAAAGGAACAACAGCTCAAGGATATAGACATCCATAATTTATCTAAAGAAATTGAATCAAAGAGGAAAAAAGTGGTTGGTGACCTGATCCGTAGAAAGCAATCCTAATCTTCGAATGCTTCTGCACCTGAATCTTCTGTCGAAAATAAATCAAGAAAAAGGAAAGAAAAATTTGCCAAAGATGACGTACCAAATAAACACAAGAAAAACTACTCGGATGTCATAAAAACAAGAAAGGATTTTGCCTAGAAATTAAATGACAAGGATGAACAAGGAATAGACAACACGGGTGGGCAAAGAAAAAACGACAAGGATGAACAAGGAACAAATGAAGAGGATTTCCATAAAAAACTCAAATAATCAAGCCAGCTACAAAAAGAAGCAAACCCGGTAAAGACTACATTTCCAAAAAGGTTAAGAAAAATTTTTCCGACATAAAAAGAGAAAAAACAATTGATTCTTTTTTAGTACCGAAAAGAATCTGAATTCTAACGAAGGTTGCAAACACAGTCTATTCACTCGATGTGTGTACACTCAAAATAGTGCTGAAAGAATCACACGAAAACAGATAACAATGGATGAACTCTTATAAATTTTGTTATCAAGTTAATTTATGCTAATTATTTTTTGAATATGCTTTAAAAATGTTAATTTAATAAAAACATTGTTCATGTTCACATCACACCTCCTTCTATTCATTATTTCCGTTAATATATAAGTTTAATACGTGAAAAATTTTATTACACTATTTTTACACTTTTCAAATTTGTGAGACTATTTACACTATTTTTGATCTATGAAGTGAGTCCGAGGCTGTCATCCTCGAGAATCCTGATAAGAGTTGGCGCTTCGGAATTGCGCAATGGGAAAGCTTCAACCCACCTGGTGAATAAGTTCGTGACGACGAGGATGAAACGGATTCCCCGGGTAGTTAGAGCGTAGGGTCCCATCAGTTCCACGGCGATGGTCTTCCAGGCGGCATGTAGGGTGCGGGGGCGTTGTCCATTTGCGTGACTCCCGTGTGCAGGCTTTGTAAAAGGCATATGAGGTAGCAAGTGACGTATCGTCGAAACTTTCGGTTCAATCCTGGCCAAGAGAAGTAAGTTAGGATGGAGCGAGTGGCTTCTTCGGCTCCAGGGTGGCCGACGAGTGGTATATCGTGATAGTCCTGGATTACCCTCTGCCGGTGAGGGCTGGGACACGAAGTTGCCAGTGTCCCTCGTGGGGACAGTGCTTCCAGGATCCCCGCTCGGTCACCAGATTGTTCCGTAGGAAGTCTTCTTCTCGTTGATTTCTGGGGCCCATTCTCGTGTAGCTAGAATCATTGAGACATCATATTGCCGATTCGCGGGTCTTTCTGTTGGGCGTCGATGAGGTTTGGTTTCTGGATCCGTTTGAGAACGGGTGATGCCGGCGTGCCGAGGGCATAGATGGGACCACGCGGTCGAGGTCGGGTCCCCCAGGGGAGGGGTCATCCGGGTCCGGATGTCGAGATAGTGCATCATGTAGTTGGTTCTCCTTCCCAGGGCAGTGTTCGACCTTAAATGTAAGTTCCTTGAAGTAAGTGTCCCATCGTCTGAGCTTCTGCCTGGTGTCTTTAATTCGGTCCAGCCAGGTCAGGGTCTTGCTGTCCGTCCTCAGGATGAAGGGTATGTCTTCTAGGTAGAGGCGATTCCCTTGGTCGCCCAGACGATTGCCGGAATTTCCTGCTAATTACAGTGTTCAAGAGAGTTCGTAGGTGAAAATTTGGCGTTCGCATACGATATTATTTGGCGCTTCTGGTAGGCATCCTCCTCGATTAGTATAGCACCCATGCCGATGGCGCTGACGTCCGTCTGGAGGATGACAGGTAGTTCTGGATCGGGTCGGCTGAGCTTGGCTGGGTGTCGGAGGGCCTCTTTTGAGACAGGAGGTCCGTTAGAGGTACTGTGTATTGCGAGTAATGTGGGATGTACTCCACCAGCCAATTACACTTACCCAAGAAAGATGCCAACTGCTTGCGGTTCCGTGATGGTTAGGCGTTAAGGATGGCATCCGCGTGGCAGGGTTGCGGATAGTTCCCATTTGAGGTTTCCACGTGTCCTAAATATGGCAGGCTTGGTTGTCCGAAGTTGCACTTTTGTGGGGAGCAGGTGAGACCGTGTGTAGGCTTTCGAGAACGCGGGCGATGTGCCGTGGATGTTCCTCCCAGATGTTGGAGCCACCATAATTGTTGAGTTCCATGGCGAAGTGGTCGGCTCTATGATTCCGTCTGCTAGCATCTCCCGGAGTTGTTCGTCTATGAACATTTTCTTGAGCTCCGAGTAACGGCGGGGGGGGGGGGGGCTCCCGGAACGGAAGGGAATTAGACAGTTGAATGTCGTGCTGGACGGCCAACGTCTGGCGAAGCTGTCCTCCTTGATGTAAAACGGAACTGTAGAGTTTAAGTATAGTCTGCAGCCGGTCCGTGTGTTCTGGTGGTACTGACGATGAGAGGGCCAATTCTGTGTCAGCAGACTGGATCTTTGGGAGGGTGCCGAGATACAAGATATCCGCACGGTGCTCGTTTTGGACGCCGTGGTCCCTCAGCCAGGTGCGACCGAGGGTGAGGTCGATCCGTATTTCGTCGCTGGCAAAAAAAAGTCCTGAGTATTCCTGCTCGCCCAGGTATTGTAAGAGGGCAAGGCGACCTCTTGAGTCGCATCTTTGTTCCTTGGGCGGCGAGAAGTGCGTAGTCGGGTCCTGCTTTCAAACTCCGTCGTTGTTCTTCTGTGAGGATGTCGAACCTCACGAAGTTCTCCGAGACACAAGAGTATCTTTGCTACCAAGTTTCCAAGGCGAATGCGAGTTTGTGGTAGGTTCTGACAGGCCGAGTATATCGAGCCTAGGATTGGTTTCGATGCTGAGCCGGCGCGGTCGCGAGGTTGTTCTCGGCCCCCCGGTTCCGCCAGTTTTCAGGTTGTGGCAGGTTTGTATTGCGATAAGCTGCGAGAACAGGGCAATCTCTGTGGAAATGTCTGCCTGAGTAGAATCGGCATTCTGTAGGCGGTCGATCGTTGCTCCTCCTCTGGGATTCCGTTTGGGACTTGGGCTCCTCTCTCCTGTTTGGCTCCTTCTTGGGTGTGCAGTCAGCCTCGTTTTGTTCCGCCCGGGTAGCATATTCTAGGAGCGCGGCGAAGCTTGTGGAGGCTCGCGTTTGTACCAATCTCCGGATAGAAGGCTTTGTAGCCTCTAAAAGCAAAGTAGTGAGCTGCTCATCCGAAATCATTCGACAGATTCGATGAGCCAAAAGGTACTTGCTCCTGCAGGAAAACAGCTACGCTTTGTTTCTTGGATTGCTTCCGTGAGTACAGGGTTGTATGAAGGCTTATAATCTTCGTGACGCTGTCGAATTTGCTGAGGAATTGTTCTACTAAACATATCGAATGGGTTGTGGAGGCTACACAAACTGAACGAAGTCCAATGTCAGGCTTCGTTTATTATTTTTGTGGGACGTTATTTAGTTAATCTCATTCGAGAAGGCTATTTTTGGCCATTAGTGAGAGGATGTGATTTTCCAAAATAAACAACGAAGCATTTATATTAAGAAATGTCACTTGAATTTATTCTGTCAATCCCCAAAGTACGAAATAAAACGCAGATTATAATTTTTACCGTTTTCATAAACATCAATTTATCTCTCAATATTTCAGTCAAATTGTGCACGTTGCAAGGTTGCATAATTCATAGTACGAATTGAAACGATAGAGTACTCACCGAGTTCCGTCACTAATCTTAAATTTGTTTAGCCCTTCTTTCCCTTTTTAAAATTCAGAGAATAACAATTGGTTTTTAACGAAGATGACATAGAGTGCTTTTAAATTCGCTTGTCTTGTTATTGTTCTTCTACCCGTTATTCCAAATACTAACTGCAATAGGCAATTTCTCAGAAGTTTTGAGATTCGACTCTGAAATTGCCTAAGGTGTTTCTGTTGGTTGCGGATTAAAGTTTTTGGGGATGCCGAATTTCGCACGGCCTTCCCAAACAACTGTCAACTTCGGTGATAAATTTTCTGATGCCCAGAAACCCGGTTGTTCCGAAAACTTAACCAGTAATTTTAATCCACGGGTTTACTCGTTGGATGGAGAATTTTCAGATTCAATGTCCCTAAGATGAGGTTTCCAACGCGCCCTAGTTAGGAAACTTTTTAAATAGTTTTACACTTCGTCCGCACTGGTGCGGTCACTAGCGAAGAGCACCCATACGATCACCCGCCTATGTGTACACGCTAGACTCCCGTATTCTTGGTAAAGTATGTGTGGGAAGGACGTTTAGGAAATTCGCACTAGGTCGCAGTTCCTACGTGTGTGCCCGTATGAGTCCTGCTTATTACTTCTCTCTTATTATGTCTCGTTCCAGCTCGTAGATGCATTACATTTATGATTTTCTTTCTCTCATTTTATTACATTCTTCTTCTCTCTTATACTTATTTAAATGGAACTCTACTTCTTTGCTTAAACAATCAAAGTTCTTTTATAATATCTCTTTATTAATTTTCGCTTTCTTTCCCAATCACCAAATTGTATTTTAATTATCAGCCGATGTTGCCTTTTACGCCCTGTGTCAGTAATTCGTTACAGGTCTCGTTCATTGCCTGTGCATTCCATTCTCACAATGCAATTGCCTCTGAATTTCAATACTTTTCTTATTGAAATTCGAAGGTGCCTAAATTGCATTTCCAAAATAGAAATATGCGCAGGCTTGAAGGGGATATGTAACAGTATGAGGCGGAAAGGAGAGAAAACGGATAATTCAATTCAGGCGAAGGAATGGGAGTTTTGGTCATATGGAGGATTCATATGGAAGATACAAATTCAAGTGGATCCTTTAGGAGTAGGTTTTGGATTAGGAAGCTGGTCCAGAAAGATAGTGCCTTGTGTCTTCAACAACCAGGCATCCATTTCTTGCATTCGTCTGGGTAGGTTCATCTGGCTTCTCGGAGGTGGCAAATACGTTTTTCTCCCGACTGACTGAATGAAATGCTGCAAAAACAGCGTCTATATGAGAGGAGAGCTGGATGGTGTTTGCATTTCTCGGAAAAACTTCCCGATGACGAATTCTCTTTCTTCTCGGCAGCGAAAGATGGAGTCGTGTTCCTCAAAGTCCCCAGGGTAGGCCAAGTTCTCCGGGAAAACATTAACCGACATTTAAGATTCGTGTACAACGCGTGAGTGTTCCTTCGAATTGATAGCAAATACTGTGAATGCTCGCCTGACGGCAGAGGCTGTGGCCAGCGATTGACTGGCGTCAGTACGTCAAGGATTGGGCATGGGCTTCGTTCCTCGGGTGTGAGTGCAGGCTCAGGTAGGAACGTCTTCTCCGGGGTGGAGGCCCCATCTACCGGAGGGTGAGCTTCGATTGTTGACGCAGTCTGGTATCCCTCGGTGCGAAGCCTCTGGTACTCGGCTTCGAAGCGGCAGGCTTTGTAGCGCTCCTGGCGCTGCGCTGGCGGGGTTCTTTCCCGTCCGGTGGTGCTCCTGTAGACTGGTTACTGATGACTGCGATCGTTAAATCGTGTACCGGGCATGGTGCTCGACTGTACTGCGTTCGACAAGGCACGAAGCCAGGAGAAGTTCTTTCTGTGGGCTATCAGCGTGAAAGATGTACGAGGGTCATAACACTCTGAGGCTTCAAGAAATTACTTCGCATCAAATACCAAAAGGTACTTGATAGTACTGCGTTCAAATAGGCACATTAACTTTTTGCTTAAGAAACTACACGATGTTCGCAGTGTTGGTCCTTAGCCGAAACTGACAAAGTGACCTGCGTGAATCATCCAGCAGCTGCTATGTGCACCTTCCGAGAAACAATACATAGATCATGTAAATACAAAAGAAGTACATACCTGTGACCATTCGACATTCCACCTGTGCTACTATATCTTGTATTTCAATAGAAATCTTCAACTTGATGCGCGGCAAATCTGGGGATACGGAAAAGTTTACAAATCGAAAATTTACTTAAGCAATTTTCATGAAAACGACATTCCCTGAGTTTATTGAAAAACAAATGTTGCATTCAGTACACATTTTTTGTAACATTATTGAATAAACTTAAAAATAATGAAATGCTGCTTACATTACATCGAAGAATTATGCCAGAAATTGTACAATTAGTGAAAATATAAAAAAGTACAATTACCTTTTAAGCATAAGACGTGCTTTTTCTGAGTTTTCAATGCAAAATTTGTAATCAGCGCAAAAAGTTAGCTGAAATTAACAAAAAAACATCTCGATATGTCCATTTTTTCATGAGATTTTTCCAATTGTTACATTTTGAACGCACGAATTCAATTTCAGCGCTAGCGTCTACCAGCCGGAAGCAGCTTCCCCCACTCCGCCGCCATACACTGCGACCGACCCTGTCGTAAATAAAGCGCTATTCTAAACAGTATTTTCGCAAACTGATTTTTCTGACAATTATATTACAATTAGTATCAGTATCCAGTTGTTACTATTTACCAATTTTAGCTGTGTATCTTGAAAATTACGACTGCAATAATTGTTATAAAAAAAAATAACTCCCCCCCCCACCAATTAACGTACAGAAAATATTTTCATCTTAAAATCATGCACACATTGTAAGGTTCGAGTGACTGTAACCGCGATTGTTTAGGATGAAAATTACAGAAGTTATTCTTTTTGTTTACGAGACAAAAACGTACTATTCTTTTGCAGTCATTTTTAACGTACTTAATACTCTAAAATCAATTAGCTGCTAAGCGTACATGACACTATAACTCTCTAGGATTGAAATTTTTCCACTTTTATGGCTTTGCGACCGCCTTAAAAAAAGTTAGCCCCACCAAAACAATGGTACCTTTTTATAAACAAATAGCTTTTCTCAAAAACTATTTATTATTTTGAGCTCAAATTTTACATATACTCTCAGCTTAGCAAAACACGCATTTTCAGGGACTTAAATAGATGTGCATACACTTTTTGAAAAAATAACTAGATTTTGCAAAACGGCCATTTTTGCCGGTTTTTATTACTTTGTGAGGGAATAAATTAATGTGCGACCTACCAAATTAAAGATCTTTTCAAGACCTTCAATTTATAATTAAACTTTTTTTTCGCAAATCAATACCTTCATCGCAATCTCCAAAAAAATGATTTAGCCAACTTTGAACATTGCGCAATTCCTTATGAACACATATTTTTGCCTGCAAACATACAAGCCTTCATCCCAGGCATTAACACTACATGATGGCATACCTCGTTTTCATTCTAAAATTTTGTGGTGAAAAGGCACCTTTTTGATCTTCGTTTTATTTATCTATTCGTTCTATTTATCTATTTCAGTGATAACGAGATTTTATAAACATAAATTAAAAGAAAAAATTCAGTTTTTCATGTGTGAAATATATAAATAAATTTTCAACGTTCAGATGTGGTGTGATGCAAATATGAAAAAAAATAATGTTCAACAAAATCAATCAAAATGCCTCAAAATAAATAGTTTATAAATAAAAGCAGAGTATGTATGCCAGGATTTGCTTAAAAGTTGTCAAGTTAGCTATCTTTTAATAAATAATTTAAACTATCTGAATTAAAAAAATGTAATTTCAATTAATCATTTTCTATCGGAACCATTGTTCCTGAATCAGATAATACCCATTCATAATCAATGATGAATGAGTCTCAGAAAAAAATACGTTTGCCCATTAAAAAATTCATTTTCTCATTCAAAAGTCAGCCTAATCAATGGGTGGCTATCTGGAATTCCAGTGACAGATGCACAATTCAGAAGCCATCAAAACCCATTCAAACGCAAGTGAATGGAGTTTTGTTTCCTGGGATGGGACGAAGCTTTATTTTTTTTTAATATTTGTATAAATAATAATTTCTTACCATAAGCATTTCTTATTTTTTTATTTTTCAAAATCTATTTAATCAAATAATAAATACGATAATTTTTTATTCTAATTATGAGCAATTTTCGCAATTCAAATGAATAATCCGTTATATTTGACGAAGTTCCTATTCACACCGAAAATACTTGGTCTACGCTCACCGTATTTTCATTTAAAAAAATGCTAACAGTTTATTTTTATTTTTAAAAGCATGATTTTTATCAGATTTGACCGTGAAGATTATATTTTCAGGTATTTGCATGACTATATACGTAATTCTCTTTTATTTCGTATTTCGCTTTTCGCGAAAAACAGCCGGCAATCAGCTTCCTTGCCGGCGCCGGCAAGATTGTTCGTTTCCGGTGCCGGCAGTGTAGACTCCGCCTATTTTTTTTCAAATCCGGAATTATTTTCTTAAGTTTTACTAGTCACTGTAAAAAATAATAAAAATAAGATATTTAAATGTTCAAAAACACTATTTCTTGTAATGTTTTATTTATATATAAATAGATTGGAATCATCAGATGGAAGTATTCCCTTATTCAAGGGTGGCTCGGAAATGAAACTTGACCCGACCGAACTTCGTCGCATAAAAGTAGACATTCATCGCAATATTCCTGGCGCAACTGTTGCAAATCGTCAGCTTCAGCGAGAAATTGTCAATCCGGAGGAAGTCACACTGAAAAGGCGAGAGGGTAATGTGATCTTTTCATTTTTTAATTTTTAAATGTTATTAAATGACAGGTTACGATTCAAAAGAAAGATAGAGGATAATCAACACGGAAGATTGCTGCTAAGGATGGTGTTTTAAATATAAAAAAGAGAGTATACTGGTTTTCAATTTAAGATTTGCTTTTGAAAATTAAATTCAATATTAATTTTAAATAGTCTTCAACTAAGTTTTACGAAAAATAAGTAAATTTTCAAAGATTTGCATACTTTTTCTGCGATAACAAATATTTACTCCCGCGTATTTAAATGGAACTTTAATTTTTACTACATATAGGGTCGGTGCACCGGTTTTGGCCACTTTACGAGATTTTCCAACTTTGAATGCTTATAATTAGTTAACTATTACGTTTCAAATAAAAGTATCTGGTTTAATATATATTCTGGAGGTCAAAGTTTACGAATTTTAACCGCCCACTAATAAAAAATGCATTAACAAATTGAAAAAATGAGAAAATTGGAAAAACTTAAATTTTTACAGTTTTGGCCACTTATGCGCTACTTTTGGCCACGTCTTGCGCCAGTTTCGGCCATAACAATAATTTGAAAGGTGAGAAATTATTATATCGGAATTAAAGGACGTGGTAGCATAAAGTGAATTATTATTAAATACAAAGAAAACAGTTCAAATTCTTTAAAATATTTATTATTTGCAAACAAGTCTGAGTCGAGTGAAACCATGGCTCAAATGTGTAATGCAAGGCTCTGACACACGCGTTGGGTCGTGTGTCAGAGGCTTGCTTCTCTTCACCCACTCAAAGGAGCCCTTCAGTTATTCTTTCGACTTCGTACAGTATTCTTCTCTCTCCCGATTATCCCGAAGAAAATTGTTTTACAGTTTATTATTATTAAAACTAGGGTGCTTGTTCAACCTATTGGAAAATAGATGTCTGGAAACTTTTGCACGACATTACATATAAAAGAAAATAAATTTTCATATCCCAACATGTACGTGAGTTATTATTTGCTTTATGTAAGATTTCAATTTCAGTTAACGTTTACCGATGATGTTTACACATAAATCTGTCTTGGGTCGTAGTTTAGGACGCACGTAATTTTTTATTTTTTTATTTTTTTTCTATATAACTTAGCTTCTTTGGCTTTCTCTTTTACCTGTATAATTTTATAGATTTTAGGAAAGGGAGCAATTTTGAATCATGAACTGCATATTCATATTTTGCGTCGTTTTTGAGAAAAATGATACTTTTACTTTCTAAAAAACAAAAAAATCGTTTTTCTCAATAACTCGTAGCACGATTTTTTTCTATCTTGGCTTAAAATAACCGGGGGGCATCTACGAAACATGTCAAAAGAGAAACTGGATGTGCAAGCACTTTTGGGTTGAGCTTAATCTCAATTTTCAAATTTGATGGCCAAGGGTGGGTCAATATTCTTTCCAATTTTGAACAGGGATGGCCAAAACTGGAAAAGATTGATAAATATGTTCCACTTTTGGCCACTCCATTTTATTTAATGAAAATTAATTTATTTTCAACTTTGTTTATTATTGAATCACAGTTAAAGTGTAAACTAACCTATAAAACCATACTCATATGTGTAACTAAATTTCAACTCACAAATAATCATATTGCGACAGTCGTACAGTCTTACCTTTTAAGAGAAGATACTTGAAGCTTTGGACCACTTCTGAGTAAATTTATATCTTTTAACAAATTAATTCGATCGTTGTTAGTCCACACAGCTGTACTTCTTTATGAGAACTGTCACGCGTCAAAACTGCGTAGAGCCAAAGGAACCCTTATAAATTACGAAAATTGTGTTGGTGGCCGCAAGAGGAGCAGTGGCCAAAACCGGTGAACCGGCCCTACATACGTCATTGAAGATTGATTGGAAAGAAGTATGAAGGTACAGAAGATACAGATACTATTGGAATATCCTGCACGTGGTCAGCGCGGAAGATAAGATTGCTGATTAGAATGAAACATCAAGAAATAAGGCAGAGAACATAGTCAATTAAAACTTCAATTTTAAAATCAAACAATGATGCTCAATACCATTTCTATCTCCAATTTAATAACTTTACAGGAAAACTGATTATCATTTTTAAACACTGAAAAATCAGCTTCACACTATAACTATTATTGCAACATTTTTTAAAATTTGTTTCGAACGTTAACTAAATTCGTATACAGCTAGTAGATTATTTATAATAAATAATTGTCTGTATGGTGTGAAATTGTATAATATTGACTTAATTCATTTAAAACTTGCAGAAGTTTTAGATTGGGAGATTCAAAACTGTTTGGTTCAAATTTATAAATTCTTCGAAATTGTACAATTTAAAAATTAAAGTCTTTTAATACTCAAAAATTCAAATTTGAACAGACTAGGGTAAGTGTACCAGTCTCCGGACACGTATCAGTGGTCGGACAGTTTCGTATATTTTACAGTAAGAATAGTGTAATAAAGTATAATTATATAAAGTAAATAGATGTTTGCATTCTGCATACTTTCTAGTAACACGCAAGGGGAAAAAATTATGTAAACTTCTATTTATTTTACGGTATTGGAAGTTTTTAGTAAGCCGATCAGCCTTTATCTTCATTTTCGGTATATGTGCTGATTCCTGTGTCAGAAAATAGAACATTTTTATTTTCAAGTTATGACTTACATTAGATAGGTTCTGACTGAAATAGCTGCATTTTACAAAAGTGGAAGACTTGGAAGTTTTCGAAATCCTTGGCAAATTCAATTTATGTATTGTATATTTAGAGATTTTTTATCTGTCCGCACTAAGATGCAGTATTTTTCAATTTACCCAGAGATCGGACAGCCTGTCCGACCTCTAGCCTGAACGTCATTCAGGAGATAAATAAAACGTAGTCATAAATTTTTTGAAATTGAATTTATCTTGAAATCGTAACCTGCCTATCCTCGACTTAGATACACCAATTTGACTTTTATCCCATTTTGCTGTCAAACTTCGATAGATGGACAAAAATAACTGAATTTTTTATTAAGAATTGAAATGAAACTATTTATAATATTTTAAATAGAGAAGAAGGTTCGTTTTTAAGAGTGATAATATAATCAATAATTGTCTTGAAATTCTAACCTCCCTAACATATGTAATAGATACAATTTTAAATTTTTGTTAAATTTTTTTCTATAATTTGACTTAATTAATTTAAAACGCATTTTTGATAAAACATTCTTACTTTTAGTATTTTAAAGTAGTGTATTATTTTCTTTATATATTTGCTTTAAATAACAATTTGTGATACATAAAAATACTGTCCGACTATTGGAACACATGCTGTCCGACCACTGAAAATCTTGTCCGACTACTGGTGTTTTCGTAACCTTTTCCAGAGAACCTTTCTTTTCTTTCAAAATGGAATTTGACTTAAAAAAAGATAGCAGAAATAACTTTATAAATAAATATAGAGTCCGAAAATGTGACTCTTTGTTAGAAAAAAGTTTAAAATAAGTTCTACAACGATTTAAATATGTGGGTAACGCTATTTGTCCGACTACTGGTACGTTTACCCTACAATTTATATTTCGAGAATAGAGTAAACAGAAAATTTAAAGTCAAAAGCGCTTCAAAGTATTACAATTGATTGAAGCATTAAGAACTGTGCAGTTTAAAATTGTAAAGTTTCTAATTTAAAGCACCAATCATTAAATAATGGCATTAAAAGCGTGTAAAATTGTATAATTTTATATAGAACATTTATAAGTGAGTCCTAGACTTAGAATTGTTCAATATTGAAAGTTTTAATTTTTAATAAATTAGCTTTGAAAATGTTCAATTTGAGATTTTTCTGTTGAAGCCCTCGAAATAAAAATTGTTTTTATTTGATAGCATCTAATTTAGAATTGAATCATTTTAATTGTTCTTCATTCAGAGATTGTTTAAATTTAAAAGCTTCAAATTTTTATTTATTTCAATTTTTACGGTTACTTTTTTGACATTGTACAGTTTGGAATAATTTATCTTGAAATACTGTATCATTTTGAAAGCATTAACATTAAAAAACGTTCAAGTTGATGTACATTGAATTCTTCAATTTGAAAATATTTTTTGAACAGCTACATTTTTTAGTTTTGAAACCTTGAATTTGAAGATTTAAATGACTCGAGAAAAATTTTGAAAGCCAGGAAATAAGCGGGAATTTTTATATATGAGTCTTGAATGGTCACTCTGCACTTACCCTTTTGATTGGATGTATTTGCGGCATAATTGTAAATTAAATTTTTATTACGCATAACAACTGAAAATTTAATACAAATTGAACATCTGGAAAATATAAAAGATACGAAAGCTGCAAATTCACACATTATCCTGGATTTGGTTGCTTTGTATGAATACAATAATATGTTAGCTATTCTCTTAGTCGATGATGGAGATGACTAACTGAGGAAGTTCTTATGTGACAGCACTGAAGATATTTGCAACTTGGAAGATCA
>CAKNYM010049640.1:23597-40353 GCA_932195095.1 Andricus curvator | reverse complement strand
AAGATCATGGAGAAACAACAGGAAGATTTTTAACTTAGTGATCTTAACATTTTTTGAATTTGGCGGTCCGTATGAATTTAAAAAACTTTCATTCAAATTAATTACTCGAGTTTTAATTAAATTTTCAGTTTAGAAACTTCGTGCCTAAACTTTAAAATGTCTCAGGGAAAAAATATTGTTTAAATGTTATTTTTATTGTATAAAAAACTAAGCGATTTGCAGACTTATACAACTTATTTATGGAAAATAAAATAGAATGCAGAAAAAGTAAAACGATTCCTGAGCATTAAAGTATTATTAACAGAATACTATATCATATGCTTCTACTTTCTTTTAAAGCATCCGTCTTGAAGAATTCCCCTATTTGGCAAGTTTGTAAGATGCTATTTTATGAATGTGTAATGATTGATATTTTATTCAAATAGATGAAGGGATGAAGCCCATTTTTCATCGCGAAGAATTGGAACTACTAATAAAGTCTCTCGATAGTGAAAAATCAGGTACGTTTTTAAGAACACACATTTAAAATTTTAATTTTCAGCCCGAAGAAAATGAAGTAAACTGATATTCAAATTAAAATATTTTATTAAATTACCGAAAAAGAATTAATGAGGGAAAACTAATTTTATATTTTAGGAAACAAGGCTCGTTTACTGAAGACGCATTTCAGTCTGCGCAACAGCTTTGCTAAAAGGCCGAAAAAGGATCCACTATCATTTTATATCAGGTTTGCTAGAATAAAATATAAATATTGTTCTTTATTAACCTTCTATTATGTATTGAGATAAGGATACAATTATATTTCAATAGTAAATTTGGTTAATAATCATATTTAACATTAGGAGAATTGAAGGTTAATAAAGAATTCTTACACTAAAGTGTAGTTTTGTAGCTTTAAGTTAGCATTAGAAAATACGTGGGCATGATTTTGGACCGGAAACATTTTGCTGATAGCTCTGTTTTTCTCTATATTACCTTAAATTAATTTCAAATTTTCGAATCGAAAAAAGGACCCCGCACCAAATGTACAGTAACTGGCTTTTTGTAAAAAATTTGAAATCTAATTGTTTTTGTATTTTCGAACCTGCAGAACAAAAATTTGAAAGAAAAATGGACAGTTTTTAGACAAAAACTTGTCAAAGTTTCAATTTTCACATGTATTTCAATAGAAAAATGCTTATTTTAGTGAAATGTTGTTTTTTTTCTCAAAACTTCTTTGATAGATTTGGCTGAAGGTTTCACATTTTGACGATCGGACCTATCGAAACAAAAGGTTCATACCCACGAACTACAGAGATTAACGATTTTTCGGGTATACATCATGTTTTGGTGGTGTTTTTATACCTTGAACATGCAAGTACGGAAATCATCATTTCTTAGTAACTAAAATCACTAGAGATTTTTTATTCGTCTGCTACGGTATGAAATCACCCGGTTTTTGTCAAATGTCCACGTTTTGAGATCCCCTGAACCCAAAAAACAGGTTTTTACGAATGTGTCTGTATGTATGTATGTGTGTATGTACATATGTATGTATGTATGGCTGTCTGTGAGCACGATGACTTTCGAAAGAATTGACCGATTGGACTGGGCTTTGTTATACTCTTATAGTCTCTCAAACTAAAGGTCAAGTTCGTTAGCCAGCCATTTTGGATGAAAATTCAAAAACTGAGGGCATTTTGAAAATTTTTGGGACCGTTTTTTTCAAAATTTGGAAATTATATGTACGGCCGCTTATAGTAATTGAAAATTCAAATATTTTATTCTGATGACATTTTTCGATAAAATGAAAATTTGCAGAGTTACAGCATTTTCAAAATCCAAAAGAAAAAACGAAAATTCATATTTTCAGCCAAACAACGCACGATACGAAAAAAAGTCATGACAAGAAAAGTGTTTTCTTTTGCACGCCCTACAAGATTATCATAACGATTTTTTGAATTTTTTCGAAAAATCGAAAATTCACATTTTTATTGCACAAAAAATAATGAAAAATAACAAAATTAAATTTTACGATCAAACTATGCAAGATACGACAAATGATGATTAAACAAAATTTGTGCATTAAAAAAAGATCTACAAATTTGTCATAGGTACTTTTTGATAGGATGTGTAGTTTTTGTTTTATTTGTAAAAAATAACATTAACAGTGAAAAAATCAGCCCGATAAGTGGGCACATTCTCATCAAAACTGTTCTTATTTAATTTATTTTTCATCTCGTGTGTGGTTTTTCAAAATATTTAATTTTTCTATGCCCTTAATACTATTTCTAACGATTAAAACAATAAAATAATAATTCAAACATTTCATTCTTACTGAAAATCTGACTTTTATTTCAGAATGCGTTTGGATCTTTGTTTACTAAAATAATTGCTCTAAAAAAATTCGATATTACATTTATATTTCAAGAACTATGCTTCAAATAGACGAAATAAATATATATATATATATATATATATATATATAAATCAATAAAAAATAAAAGTTTTTGGGTCCTTGCCTAGAGGTAGGCCGGGTATTTGCAGATCGGAACATATGAACTCCTATCTAATACAACGCTGTTGAAGGCTGGTGACCTTCTCAGCATAAATCAACCAATTGCGACTCTCTCGATTTCCATTCCTTGGGGGGTGTGGGACCCTGTAACAGAAGTTTTGCTGGGACTGATGTTACAACTAGACTCTCCACCATACGACGAATCACTGATTAACTTGGACATGATTTCGACTCGCAAAACAAATTTCGCGCATAAAGGTGGTAGTTGGGTGTAAAATCTAAACAATGAATAATAAAAACAATAAAGTAGCACAAATTTTTGTTTCTCATTTATTTCGGACGTAGCTTGTGTTATTCGTCTAAAAATTTAATTTTTCTATTTTCAATGCTGTTTTTACGAGTAAACCAAAAACTACGCGTCATATCAAAAAGTGAATAATAACAAATTTGTAGATCTTTTTTAGCTGCACAATTTTGGTTGATTCATCTTTTGTCGTATCTTGTATAGTTTAACAGCAAAATGTAATTTTTGATTTTTCATTATTTTTTTGTGCAATCAAAATTTAAATTTTTGATTTTTCAAATAATTCAAAAAGTTGTTATGAAAATATTGTAGGGTGTTCAAAAAGCAACGTTTTTCTTCTCTTGACTTTTTTTCATATCGTGCGTTTTTTGGCTTAACATGTTCATTTTCGTTTGTTTTTTGGAATTTTGAAAATGCTATAACTCCGGTAATTTTTTTTCATCAGAAAAGGTCATTAGGATATTTTGTTCGTATTTTTTAATAATACTAATAATCGTACATAGAATTTTCAAATCTTTAAAAAAAGTGGTCTCAAAAATTTTCAAAATGTGCTCACTTTTTGAATTTTTATCCAAAATAGCTGGTTAACGAAATTGTTCTTTCTTTTTAGGCTTTAAAAAAGTGTGCGAATGCACAACCCAATCTGATTATTTTTTCGAAAGTTATCGTGCCTACAGACTACAGACAGACACCTTCGTAAAAATCGTTTTTTCTGGCTCAGGGGGTATCAAAACGTGGAGATTTGATGAAAACCGATTAAGTCAAATTTTACATAAAACTAATACCTTCTCATTATGAGAATGTAATAATTCAAGAATTTGGAAAACGGTCAAAAAAAGGTTTTAAAAACTTGGATATATTTCTTTTTCATTGAAAGTATCAGACTAACTCCAACAAAATTACGAAAGCACAAAAAAGTGCCGGAATTTTAGTAAATGCTGTAAGAAATATGTTGGTATCTGATAAAATAAAACCTTCAGCTTTAAATTATTTCTGTAACATCCCTTATCCAAAGTACGACAACAATAAAACTGGATACGGGCAAAAACGTTTTCTCACAAGATCTGAATTTGTTAAAATATAAAAGTATATATTATTCTTTTTACCTTAGTATAACCAGAGATTGCATAATTTAATAGCCACTCTATTTTCTGTTTCTTAGAGGGCTATTTATCACTAGGGACTTAATAAATACAATATAATATGCAAACATGTAAAATTTTTAAAAATTAAAGATTTTTTTTCTCATTTTTGGCAAAATGTGCTATCACTTACAAACGCAAAAAGATGATTAAAGTGGAGGTAATTATTCAAAAGACACTCAAAAAAGTGGAACGGATACGAAAACCTCAAATCCTAAGTTAGGGTAAAGGCACTGATTACCGAGGTTCCTTTACCCTATTAACATTTGATATGATTCAAGACAAATTAACAAAGAAAATATAATAAACTTGAAATCACTTTTTTTCTAAGGTTTCATTAAAATGCTTTCTTAATTTCAAATAAATTCAGAATCTTTTTTTTCTCGAGAAAACTTGTGTAAAAATAAAAAATATTTATCAATCATTGAAAAATAATTATTGCTAACAGAAAAATTATGATAATATAAAGTTAATACAGGTATTCATTTTTTAATTCTATATGTTATTTTTTTAGATTGCCGGGTAGCAACTGCTGAAAGTTAATCCATGAAATATTTTATTATACATTTATATAGAATTTTTTAGAAGTTTCCAGTATTTTTAGTGTGATTGATTATTGTTTTAAGAGTCAAAAAGTACAGTATACAAGGTGCATTTAATTGGCTTCATTTTTATTTAACATAAAATGACATTTTGAACATGTTTTTGCGCTTGTTTTTCCTGACATTTACCAAATTGTACCATATATTGATCTTACAATTGAAATTATAAACACCTTTCGCTTTATTTTAATTTCTTCTTTGATTCAGGATCTATCTTGTTATCTTATAAGCTGGTATCAAGACATATAATACCAATTCAACCAATTCAAGAGCAGTCAAGCCAGGGATTCGTCTAAACGGTTTCCTGTGCTGGAAAAATGAAGGAGTGTAAGTAATATTTAAATCTATTTATTTCATCATTTATTTAGTTATTTACACTACCTTCGCGTCGAGAATTATAAGTACACATAATTTTCAGCATTTTTCAAAGTTTTATTCTAAGTATAATAGTATAATAATAATTATAATTTTTGTTCCATTATTTTCTAATGTCTCCTGCTTCGTAATTTTCTCTCTTTTGGAAGAATGGTTTGATACAATTTTTACACATATGCACTGAATTCTATGTTTTAACTGAAGTATCTCGTTTATAGACTATCTACCTATCTATATATGACAAAATAGATTTATTAAAATTCAGTTTTGAGACAGCTAAAAAGAAATTTCTTTATCGGAAATTAGATACTCTTACACAAATTTTAGATTTCATAATTTCTAAAATGGAGATTGGCCTAGCTTTTTATATTTTTATGAAATTTTACGGAAATACCAATTTATGAATGTAATTTAAAAAATGTTGGTCCGTCAATCCATTTCCTGAATATCCGAGTTGTAGAGGGGTCTAGCGATTTCGATGAAACTTTAGTATTGGGTGATTGAAGTGTATGGTTCAAATGGTTCATGCAAATTATTAAAAATCAAGAAGTTATAGGATTTTGAATTGTGAGACCCGAGTTTTTTAAAATCTCCGTGTCTCCCAAATCGCTGATTGAATTTTAATGATTTTTGGTGGTGTGTTATTTGTCATAATCAAATTATAATATCAAATAGTGAACATTGTGAATTGTTCGTTTTTAAAGTAGATAGAATTTTTTTTTCTAATTCTCTACAATTTACGTTTCTAATTTTGTGGGGTCATTCACAAAATACGTAATATGTTCAGGGTAGGGGGGGGGGGGGTCTATCAGAGTTTCGTTTCTCATGTTAAGAACAATGGAAAAAGCATCACCGCAGGGGGGGGGGGAATTCTCATAAATGTGTCACTTATTTTGTGAATGGTCCCTGTCTATTAATATAAAAATGTATCATTTAATATTATTTGTTAAGTTTATAAACAAATGTCCCGTTTGGATTTTAAAATCAGAGATATACTTTTCGATCCTAAGTATTGTTAAGTAATAATTAATAAGAAATAATTGTTACCAATGATGCTTAGTGGTGAAAATTTGTCATGTGTTATTATTTGTTAATTTTATAAATAACTAAACATCACTGTCAATATCGTTTAGGGTAAATTAAGAAAAAAACTATTTTTCTTTTCCTATGAATGTCCACAGTATTTTTTCTTATATAATTGTTCATATAATTTGTTTACAAAGTTAACGAATGGTATCATGATCAAGTGTCACCTTGTCGATAAAAGCAATTAATTTTATCGCCAAAATATTACTTTAAAAACGAACAACACGTAATGTTTACTATTTGATATTATAATTTGTTCATAATAAATAACATAACTGTCACTGGGAGTAGGAAAGTTGTTTTAGAAAATATTTATATTTTTGAATTGAATTGAAAAATTCAAAATTCAAAATCCTGTAACTCCCTGGATTTCAATTTGTTGTAAATCAGTTTAATCAAAATCGCTAGACCCCCCTCCAACTCTCATATTCAGGAAGTAGATTGATCCTGGTACTGCGAAAAAAGTTTGAATAAAATGTGATACACTACCGGCGGAAATTATTTACAAGCCTGTTTTTTAGCGCGAAAGCCAAAGTTGAAAGCAAAATGGGAATTTTATAAAAAAATATTGCCAGAATCTTACCAAAAAAACATCAAATGTCGATGTTTTCAAAATATTGGAATAACTTCGTAAATAATTAACAATTTAAAAAGTCCTTAGGCTTCTTTTATAGTTAAGTACCATAAAATTTTTCTAAATCGTTAAGATGTTTTTGGTATCGTTTTCCCTAGATTCTGTCCTAGGGTCCAACTTGTGCAAAAAAGTACCTCAATTGCAAAAAAGTGTAAATATTTACGTAAAATTTTGAAAACGAATTATTTATTATAATTTAATAAATTTCAGTAATTTGTATGAAAAAATATATTTTTTAAATCATGTGGTTAATACAATCATTATTTGAAATTTTGCGATTTTTTTGCACCAATTTCAACCGTAGAGTAGAATCTAGGGGAAAAAAATCTACAAATATCTTAATAGTTTATCAAAATACTATGGAGACTTACCGTTTAAATGAGCCAAAGAACTTAAATTTTTTTAAATTATTTCCCGAATTATTCCACTGTTTCGAAAACATCGAAATTTGAAGTTTTTGTATTAAATTGACATTTCGCTTTCAACTTGAGCTTATTAGATGCAGAACTTTATTAATTTTCACGGCATTACGAGGAAAAAATGTTCACGTTAATATTTTAAGAATTACGGGACTTTAGCAACAGCTCCAAAAGAAGCGTGTAAATCATTTCAGCCGGTACTGTAGATCTCAATAATTTTTGTTCTCTACAACCAAGTTTGTTTATAAATCTAGACTACCTATAAGCTCATAATACGGACTTTTTATTTTCCCGCCAAAAAATTGATGGAAGTGCATCTTTTTAAGATTAACGTCATGGTTTCTTCTTCTTTTTGATGCCATTAAAACACCAATTTAGTCTTTGCAGAAACAACTTTCTCAAATAGACGCTTGAGGTATTTTCCTAGTCTTTAGAAGATATTTATATTTTTAATTAAGTATTAAATTTGTCATAGGTTTTTATTTCATAAGGTTTAAGTCACTAATTGATACGATTTTCAACGTTTTAGGTTCAGATTTCGATTTATCAGCATCAGTCAAAGTTAATAAACAAAAATAAACATTTTTGCAGATCCATAAACCCAAGAAGATTGAAGTTTCAACATTGAAGATTGAAGACATCAAATTGAAGATTTGCAACATTTTTAAAATAAAAACATCGGACTATAATATTGCAAAGTATCAGATTTAAAGTTGAATCTACTTTGAAAGTCAATTGCATTCAAAGTTCATGAATGTACTCTCAATTAAATATTCTCACTATGTTCAAGATCCAACGATCATGAAGGATACAAAATTGAGCAATAATTTTTAGATTAGAAGTTGTTATTTTATAATGAGTTTACGATACACTGCTTTACGTTGGAGGTAAAATAACATGCATGTAAATATAACAGATGAAGGAATGAAACCGATATTTGATCGGGACGAAATAAAGCGTCCTGAATGTTTGACGTCTACCGAGGAAGTAGAAGAACACCGAACAGTTAAAACGATTGATACTGAAAGAACAGGTATGTGTTTAAACAATTTTTTCATGGCACTCAAGATTCAATTAAAAAATAAATAAAATAAAAAGGAATTATTTCTCTTCAGAAAAGCAGATTCAATCATCAAAGAGACGGTCAAGGTCTTTAAGTTCTTCAAGAAGATGTGATAAAGGTGCAAAAGAAGCGTCATCATATCCACTCAGGTATGTGTTTTCGCAGACATTAAATGCTTGTTAAGAAAATTCCGATTGCTTTCGTTTTCCTTAATACTCTAAATGCTTTTAATATTAATATTTAGTTCCTGAGTAAATTTTCGGCAGTGATTTTCCTCTTAATTGTCGACAAGAATGTGAAACTTTTTCTTTCTATGAAAGGCACTTCATTCTCTTATTTTTTAATCCATTAAGAAATATGAAAAATGTTTTTAAAATACTGATCTCTTAAATTTTTTCGCTATTTAAAATAACTATTTTATTTAAAATATTGATAAATAATGTTTCTTAGCTCTCTATAAAATAAACATTGCATTGTTTTTCAGTGATTCAAGTTGTGAAAATAGTACACAAAAACTTTTGCATAACTTTAAAAATAAATCATTTTAATAACTACTTTTTTCGGTTTTCAAAGAAGGTTACGGTTCTCGTTTTTTAAAAGAACTCGTTGAAAGCTGAGAAAGTTATGTGGATTTTTCATGTTTTCACAGTTTTCCCCCATGTTAATGACATGGAAAACTTAAACGGGCGTGTGCTAGGAGTAAATATTAACCAATTTGGATAAAATTTGCAGCAGATCATTTTTTTCTGTATGGCCCAAACTCGCCCCTGAAGAAAAAGAATTTTGAGTTTGAAAAATAAGGGACACCCTAATATCCATTGTATTGTATTTTTCCTACCTTTCAGCAAAATACAGTCAATACATTGAAATATTATGAGTCATTTGTCAAAACTTGCGAATACAGCTGCAGAAATGACCAACTATTTTATAAGTTAGAACACATTGCGTATATATTAATGTATTATTATTAATATCTTATTTATGTATTCTCATTAAACATTTAAAATACTAAAGTAAAACTCTTGATTCACTGGAATATGGATACATAGTTTTAAATGCATGACAGATTCGAAAATTAAATGTTGGTGCATTTTCTATAACTCCTTTTTATTTAGTTGCTTCGTAAACGTATAATATATGCCTAATAGAAATATGAGGTAAGTGTCTCTTTTTCCAAACTATAATATAGAATATTTGTAATTGTATAGTACAAAAAATATGTTGCACTTTGTATTATTAGCGATCGGAATCTAGAAATCTATGATCAGTTGTTAAAAGTACTTTTTCCGTATAATATAAAATTTGTATATATGCATATAGCGAGAATATTTTCGCAATCAATACATTGCGTTTTTTGTTTTAAAGTAGTAGCACTTTCTTAATCATAAACTTATGTTCACAGGCATGAAAGATCTTCTCACCATTTAGAGAAAAAGAATAATCGCAGAAGCTACTCAGATGACAGGTAATATTCTGCATATAATGTAAATCAATAATTTGTAACTTAGTTTTGCTAACTAATAATATAATATTCCTGACATGGTGGCGGCGGCGAGATCTTTTTATAATGCAGAGAGATCTTCAATAATAAATAATATTATAATATATATTATATTACATTTTATAGGCACAAAGATGGCCATCAGAGCCGCAATCGGGAAAATGGAAGAAGAGATCGGTTGCATGATATTACGGGCCATTCGTCATCACATCGCCTAGACCGGAAAGAATATTCCTCAAAACGCAGGTCATCTCGTGAACGTTCGTGTTCTGAAGAAAGAAAACGGTGCAATTCAGAATATGATCATTTGTCTGGGTAAGATGGACATTACACATAAAAAAATGTTTTAATGTAAAGTTTACTGAGTAGTCTTTTTTTTTACAAAAGTCTCATTTTTGTTTGTTTTGACAGAAATGGACAGTCATATCGAGAATATCGAGGAAGATCCAGAGAGCGAAGAGAGAGACAAAGATCTGTTGAAGAAAAAAATAGGGATCGATCTAGGGAGAGAAGAATATCTACCCTACCTCATTATATAGAATCAGTACCTGTTCCTCTTCCTGTATATTATGGGGTAAGATGTCTTCGTTTTAAGTTTTTAAAATTCTATTATACACTAGTTTATTAATAATAACTGCCTATTTAGTTTTTCTTTATAATAATACATACATATGGTGCATTATTTCTCAAGCATACCACCCTATAAAAGTAAAGTTCTCCGATCGTATTCAAACATAGCCCAAGACGAGTCCTGTTGGATAGTAGTTTATGGGAATAAAATTTTACTATTTGAATAAATATTTTCCGACGGAGAGGGGATCCCATTTTTGTGGTTTATGTGGATGCTACTTATTTCGGCAATTTCTATCTCCTTTAATATCTGTAAAAAAATTGTTTGAAATTTCAGTAGCTATATTAGATCTGCTACTTTGAATTTATAACTTTCGACATGAAAAGCAGCAGCGTCAAAAACCCCCTTGTACCAAGCTTTAGGCAAATCTGTGAACATTTTCGAATTACGGCTGTCATATTGGTTTTTCTATTTTGAAAACTCTTTTTGAAACTCTTTTTGACCAAGTTTCATACGAATATGACAAAATATTGAATTTTGGCCAGCTTTCAGTGTCTCTCAGCTCGCTGTACACCCCGCGGTTTCCACTCCGGTGCAGCATCTTTGTTGAATTAATCGAAGAAAAAAAATTACTGCTCTGAAACTCAGAGGCTTTATAGGAAAAATCGCAGCTTTCTTTCTAGGCTATTAAAAAAATCAAAATCTTCCGAATTTGAAAAAAGTCAAATTTATTTTTGACCTTTATATTCGAAGGATTTTGGATAACACGTATTTCACCAGTTTCATTAAATAATTTGCTTGACACAGTTATGGGTAAGTATTTAAATTTGTGAAGCTGGAAACGCAGTATATCCAAACATTTTTGAAATTTTTTTTTAAAGGCGATTTTTCTGAAAATTTAAAAACTCATTTTTCTCAAAAAGGCCTCCGTTTGTTTTGGTTGTTACGAATATGATGAGTAAATCCCCATAGGAGTTTATCTTGTGCTCGCGTCTTGGAAAAGAGAAAATTTGATTTCTTTTTATGAAAAATGAAAATTCACATTTTTTGTATTAACGAGATGAGATATGAAAGATGTCAAAAGAGGCAAGTTTTTCTCCTCGAAAAACTTCTAAGAAAAAGTCTTGCAGCATTTTTCTCTATCTTGCGTTTTTTTTCGAGATTAATTGGAATTTGTTTATTTTATCATCAAAAACAATCATTCGTTGAGAAAACAAAAAAAATTAATTTATTTATATCTAATTTTGCAAAAAAAAAAAAAGATTTTTTTACTTAACCTCAAAACTAGCTGGAAAAGCGAGGCTGGGTCGGCTGCACGAAGTACTACAAGGAGACCGCACACCATGTATTTCACCTGGCGCCATTTGGCGATCGCCTTTCCTCCGATTTTCTCCATAGCGAGATTTCTTCCCAGATGAGAGCGCCTCTTCAGAGAAAATTTGTAACTACATTGTCGTCTGCTACTATAGGAATCGTAATTCCTCAATTTGCCACATGTGGCGCTCTCATCTGGGAAGAAATAAAAATCCGAGGACAGGCGATCGCGTTTGTGGGCTGTTTACCACCATCTCCGCCACAGGCGTGCGGTCTCCTTGTAGTACTTCGTGGTCGGCTGTTTACACTGGAATTTTAAAGTAAATATTCAAAACGCTGATTAATACACAAGTGAGTTGGGGGGAGAGTTAGTTCAGCCACATTCCCTCCCTTTCCAAGTTTAAAGCGGCATGGTTGCAAGGTGAGACGTGACCGAACTCGCTCAAATAAACATTGCAAGTAAAATAATGAAATTGAGAAAAGCCACGATTCTATAGGGTTACCAAAAAAAAAAAAAAAAAAAAAAAAAAAAATGTGTAAAACGTGGCGTCTAAATCCTTTGAAAACCAACATATTTCGCTGGGAAACGATTATGTGATATCAGCATGCACAACCTGCTTGAATTTGAAATGAATTTGCCGTAGACAAAATTTTGTTTATTGATATTAAAGGAGCCAGAAATCGTAAAAATAAATATCAGCACAAAACCTAAAAATGGCATCCCCTCCTCATTAGAAAAGGTTTGCTCAAATGGCAAAAAAATTCTCATAAACTACCATCCAATAGGACTAGACTTTGGTTACGTTTGAGTACAATCAGAGAACTTTACATTTCTAGGGTTGTACACTTATAAATTATGTCTAATATGTGCAATTTAAATGTAATATAAATCTGTTATTTGCATAGAATTTTCCCCCAAGACCAGTAATGATGGGTGGTCCTATGATGCCTAGTCGAGGACCTTTAATGAGAAATAGGCTTCCAATCGGACCAAGATTACCTTTTCCACCACGATTTATGCACCCAGATATGTATAGGCCTTCGTTCCCACCAAATCCACGTAAGGCTGCTATCTGTATTTTGTATACTCTATTACAATTTATATTACAGATTTACATAATATGTGATTATTTGTATGATCGTTTGATCTTTACTTTTTTCAGGATTCAATCGCATGTTTTGAATGGATATTGGATATCTTAAATGTTTGACCTGCCTTGAAACTTCATCGGTGTCTGCAGTGCCAGGGTCTTCTTCTCAGGACCTGAAAAACGTTGTGTACTATATAAGCATTATAAATTGATCAAAGACTTTTTGGGATGTCTGCATATACGCCTAAGGTTTCAGTAAACATTGTGTAAGCTCCACAAAGTCTTTTAATTTTTAGTCCATATTTTACTTTTGAAATCTGTAAATATTTTTATAATGTATATTATATATTTATTATGTCTTCAGTGCAGACGCACCCAAGGTCTGCATTCGATGAAAATTCTTATTCTTCTGCTAACGATCGGTAAAACGTTATATATACTTTGGTTTTAAAAGTTAAAGACTTTGTGATCACTTAATATTCGGGACGGTTACAGTCACAGGTCCCTGTTGATAGATTGGGGTGTATTTGTATACATGCATGCTAACAGCGCCACGAATGTTGTTGGGTGGCATTTTCTGCTGTACAAACGAACACTGAATACACTCAGATTCTGAGAATATGTACGTATTGATCTGGCAATCACTGTTTAAACGTTGCAAAATATGTTAAATGTGCTCTGATGCGGTCTTTTAACTCATTTCTAGTTTTCAAATTCAGAATAGTTTTCCATTTTTAATACATATTTTACTATTGAATTTTGTATAGCTATATATTACATATTTATGTAAGATATATTATGTTTTCGAAAATTCAAAAAATACATAAGCGAAAAACAGAAAATACAGTACCTGCCTGTATTTACAAATCATTATCGATTTACAGTCATTATTAAAAATTGTTCACGTCTTGAATACGAATAAACAATTTTTTGAATCATATGAATGGTTATTATTAAACCATATTAAGGATAATTTGTGATTGCAAACAACCTTTTTTCTCCCTGTTGGAACATCTTATTCTTGTGTTCCAAGATTTTTTAATGCCCTTGAAGTAGGTTAAACTTGTATTAATTCTGCTTCATTTTACAATATTAGATTTGTGTAAAATTTGGGGCGCCCCCCTCCCCCGTTTTTGTCAAATGTCCACATTTTGATACCCTCTGAACCGGAAAAACAGGTTTTTACGAATGTGTTTGTATGCATGTCTGCCTGTAAGCACCATAACTTTTGAGATAATTAATCTATTAGATTGGCCTTATGTGCACTCTTTTAGTGTCGGAAACTGAAGATCAAGTTCGTTAGTCAGCTATTTTGGATAAAAATTCAAAAAGTTAGAGAGCATTTTCAAAATTTTTTAGATCATTTTTTGCAATGATTTAAAAATTCTATGTACGGCTATTCGTAGTACTCGGAAAGTCGAACAATTGATCCTCACGACTCTTTTCGGTAAAAAGAACACTGTAAGAGTTACAGCATTTGCAAAATTCAAAGAAACAAATGAAAATTTTAAGCCAAACAACGCATGATATGAAAAAAGTAAAGAAAAGAAAAATTTTGCTTTTTGAAAGCCTGCTCGAGAGGAACGTCCCCTGACTCGCCGAGTGTGGACTCAGATTTCGAGCATTCTAGAATACCTGCCGACGGTGAGTTTTGCGACGGCCTGCGGATACTTCAGCCCCTGGGTCTCTTTAAAGCTCCTCAAAAATTCTCCACGGATTGCTTTAGTTCAGCCATGACGTTTTTGGAAAAGAAATGATGGAATTTTTGGACCAGGGACAAGATTATGAATGAAATTGAGTTTTGGTAAAGGTTTCAGAAACTTCTCTGATCCTACGGGGAAGATGGTGAGCAAGAATGGTTTAAAATAAATTTAATGTTTTCGCCGATCCTACGGGCGGGTTCGTGATAAAGATTTGAGAAAAGAATTTTTTCTCTCGATCCAACGGGGAGGATCGTGAGAAAAAAAACATTCCCTTAGAAAAGGTTCGAATACTTACGTTCGGCGACTCCAGGTGAAACTGTTATAGATTCGGTAGCGGCATCGTCTTGCACACTTCCTTCCGCTTCAGAGGCTATTAGAAGAACACGCGTACTTATACTATTACTCGCTTGAAGAGACCGCGAAAAACCAAAATATAAAAATGTAGAACTAGAACTAATTGAAACATAAATAATAATTACTAGAGCCCTGCATAAAACAACTTATAGAACCATATAGAAGAAAAGCTCAATAAGAAAAAAGTCCAGATTTTTTATTAAAATCACAAAAATTTTCAGATATACCTAATTTCCCATAGTGTTTTCAGTCAAACATTATTTTGTGCAGTTATTTTTGAAGTAAATCTGTATTTTTTAGTTTCACTATAGAAATGGAGCCACGTGACGCTTCTACAAGTACAGCTCAGGACAAATTATATCTCATATACAGTACATTTTTTTACAATACAAAAAAGCAATTTTATGAAAAAAGGAGATACAGTAATTAAAAATGATAGTTGAGCAAATGGGATATTTGAAGTGTGGAAGTAAGAAAGGATTTCTTAATCGTTATAAAATTGTTCTATTTCTGAGTTTTTATGAAAAATGTTTGCTGCAGGGATTCAATAGGAATCAACGTTAAATAATGTTTGAAATACAATTTTACTTAGGTCTTGCCGAAAACATGGATTTGGAAGATACGGTCGTAGACTCGACCGTTTATTTTCAATAGATTAAAGATTAAACAGTGGTGCAACACAGGAAACAATTCGAAAATTGAAGTTCATTTTATTAATTTGTTGAAAATTCAGCAATTTTGTTATAAAGTCATTCTTTTTGGTTGAAAATTCAAATGTTTTCTCGAAAATTCGTCTTTTTGGGTTGAAAATGCATATATTCAGGTAGAATTTGCATCTATTTGGTTAAAAATCACAACTGTTTGATTGAAAATTAATCTGTTTTGGCTGCGGATTCAACTATTTGGTTCAAAATTCGTATTTTTTTGTTGAATTGTTTTTGGCTTTAAACTAAAATCTTTTTGGTTCAACTATCAACTTTTAGTTGAAAACTCATATTTTTTTATTGAAAATACAACTACTTACATTTGAAAGTGGAACTATTTTGTTAAAAATTTATTTTTTTGGTTGATCTATCATTTTACGAGTTAAAAAATCTTTTTTTCGTAATTCAACGATTTTGTTAAAAATAATCTTTTTTTTTTAATTTGATACTTGGTTAAAAATTTATATTATTCAATTGAAAATTCAACTATTTGATTGAAAATTCCTGTATTTTATTGAAAGTTCGTCTTTTTGCGATAGAATATTAATATTTTTGTTCGCCAATATTCATAATTTTGGTTAAAAATTTATTTCTTTGGTTGAAAATTCATGAATGTATATACACATACAATAAGAACATGAATAAAAAAATAGTATATTATGCACCTAGGGGGAGAAAAAGTGCCTCTCCCCCTTGGCGCATACGATATTTTTTATAACAAATGGATGATTTCAGACCTTTCTCGAAATACAGTCATGATTTCAGTCCATAACAGATTTTGTATAATGAAGCATGAAATTAATGTTAACCTAATTTATGGTAATTTTAGAGGTGATTTGTAACTTTCCATAAATTATCCAAAATTCATTTTGAAAAATTTCCATAAATTACCGGAAATTTATGAAAAATTTCGGTCATTCATGGTAATTTTACAGGTAAATATGGTAACTTACCATAAATCACCCAAAATTCAGTTTTAAAAATTTCCGGAAATTTATGAAAAATTCCGGTCATTCATGGTAATTTTACAGGTAAATATGGTAACTGGGCCAAAATTCATTTTCAAAAATTTCCATAAATTTCCGGAAATTTATGAAAATTTTCGGTTATTAATGGTAATTTTACAGGTCTTGCCATAAATTATCCAAAATTCATTTTGAAAAATTTCCATAAATTTCCGGAAATTTATGAAAAATTTCGGTCATTTATGGTAATTTTACAGGTAAATATGGTAACTTGGCCAAAATTCATTTTCAAAAATTTCCGGAAATTTTTGAAAATTTTCGGTCATTAATGGTAATTTTACAGGTAAATATGGTAACTTGCCATAGATTACCCAAAATTCATTTTTAAACATTTCCATAAATTTCCGGAAATTTATGGAAATGTTTAAAAA
>CAKNYM010049640.1:0-23497 GCA_932195095.1 Andricus curvator | reverse complement strand
TTTCGGTCATTAATGGTAATTTTACAGGTAAATATGGTAACTTGCCATAGATTACCCAAAATTCATTTTTAAACATTTCCATAAATTTCCGGAAATTTATGAAAATTTTCGGTCATTTATGGTAATTTCACAGGTAAATATGGTAACTTATCCAAAATTCATTTTAAAAAATTTCCGGAAATTTATGAAAAATTTCGGTCATTTATGGTCATTTTACAGGTAAATATGGTAACTTACCACGGATTGCCCAAAATTCATTTTTATAAATTTCCGGAAATTTATGGAAAATTTCGGTCATTTATGGTAATTTTACAGGTAAATATGGTAACTTACCATGGATTGCCAAAATTTAATTTTTATAAATTTCTGGAAATTTATGAAAAATTTCGGTCATTTACGGTAATTTTACAGGTATATATGATAACTTTCCATAAATAACCGCAAAATTCTATTATCTGCAACCAAAATTTCCTCACAGTTTTTACGGTGAGTGGGCTGATAACCATAAAATGCGAGCTCATAGATGCATAATTTTCATTATTCACCTCTGACGTCACTTTTTACTCACCAGGGAGTAAAAAGTAGAGCTTTAGCCCCGCTTCATAGGCGTCGAAAAGGGCTGAAATCATGCATGTGTCATAAAAAAAATATATATATATATATATATTTATTTTTATATTTCATTATATGTATACATCTATTTATTTCAATTAATTTCATTGTTCAAAAAAATTTCATTTTATTAGTAAATTATATGTTATTACTTATTATATTTATTAATTTAATAATACATATATATATATAATAAATAATTTAATTTATATTTTACATTTCACATTTATTCGGAAAGAAATCGTAAACAGTGGGACACAGGTGAAAATTCGGAAAACATCGGAATACTATAAGCTATTGGGATACTGCGACATTTATTCTGAAAGAAATCGGAAAGGTTCCGAATGATAAGTAAACGCAGCGGGACACTTTCGGCAAAAGTTCGGAAAGGCGTCGGAAAACTTCGCAAAGAGAAAGCGTTCGGAAAGAAACGGAAGCACAGATCACATAGAAATCGGAAAGAACCGGAATGGTACTTCCTTTCCGACCCTTTCCGTTTCTTCCGCTAGGGCCATTTTTCGGATTTGGCTAGACGTTTTTTCAGTGGAGGCGGTGCATCGGCTATGAAGGTTAAACAAGACCTCCGGTATTTTTTTGTCCCAATACTTATAATGGTGTTCCATCAAGCGTAGTCTCATCCCCGGCTTCTCAGTAAATAAATACTAATTGATGTGAATTCAGATTTTTTTAATTCCTTTGAATCTTACATTGCGATTCACTGGAACGAATTGAGTCAGCGCGATTTGAATGCGTGTCAATTCGCCCTATCTCGTAGTCAAAGTCATTTTGAAAAGTTATTAATAAAAACTGCATGCCCCGAGACTCAAGCTAGCGATCCGAAGTGTGTGCGTCCAGAGGACGACCACAGGGCTACGGGACTCTTTGATAGATAACCTGCTTAAAATGACTGGTATAATCCAGATAAGAACCGGGTAGAGGTTGGATCTTATCCGGATCTTTCGGAAATGTACCCGGTTTATACCTGGTAGTTGACCCGGTTTCTATCCGAGGTGAAATAACGTTTGTATATGCGGTCCTACATGGATCTTGTCCGGAGCTGTGTGGATTCTACCAGGTTTGTATCCAGCGTTTCAAAATACTTAAACCCGATTCTTATCTGGTTCTATCGGAAGTGTACCCAGTTTTTCACCCCGGTTTATACCCGATATTTGACCGGGTCTATTCGATGTGAAATAATGTTCGTGCCCGGCCCCTACGGTCTTATCCGGAGCTGTATGGTGTCTACCGGGTTTGTATTTGAAATACTTATACCCGGTTCTTATCTGGTTCTGTCGGAAATGTACCCGGGTTTTCACTCCGGTTTATACCCTGTATTTGACCGGGGTCTATTTGGTGTGAAATCATGTTCGTCCCCGGAACCTAGACATGGGTTTTATCCGGAGCTGTGTGGTTTCTACCAGGTTTGTATCTGGCGTTCCAAATACTTATACCCGGTTTTTATCTGGTTCTATCGGAAATGGAACCAGTTTTGTGTCCCTGTTTTATAACCGGTATTTGACCGAGTTCTGTTTGGTGTGGAATAATGGTCTTCTCCGGTCCCTACCCCAGCGGAAACTGTTATATAATTGTGATGTAACAATTCTAGAATGAAAAGAACAGGTTCTGTAACAGGATTAGAACAAACTTAGACCAAGGTCTAAGTAATGTCATCCCCAAATGGACGTAGCAGTTCTGTAACGCTGTTACAGGACCATGTTCTGTCAGAGATCTGTAACAATTCTAGAACAGCGTTATATGTCGAAAAATATTTTTAGAACAATTTAGGAGCAGAAGGGTTACAGAGTAACCATCAGTGGTGTAGTCCTAAAAAAGAAAGTGGACTAGCGGTACATTCATAGAATCTTTTGAATATATATATATATATATATATGGGGTATAAATAAGCTCAAAATAAAACACGACTTTTTAATTTTTGATTACTTTTCTCTTTAATGTATGTACCTCAAATTAAGGTATATAACAATATGTATTGCACAATTTGAGATCTGAATCCTTATAAATTCAAACGTAGACAAGATTAGTCAAAACATGTCCATATTTCTCTCTTCTGTGAAAAATCGTGGCTATTTTCATGGTTCACGTGACGCGACCGAGTTTCAGTAGCAGATGAATGCATCAAAAACGACCTCTTCACGCATGTGTCCATCCTCGCTTAATTCTGATGTCTGGTTTCCAAAAAGCTGACGACAGAAATAATTAAAATAAACAATTTTTTTTAATTACAAATTAAAGTTGCAAATGTTGTAAAGTTTCCTACATATGATCATATGTAACATCTGAATCTAGTTTTTCCATGTATATGCTACTATAGAAACCTCGGATTCTTGATCTGTGCGCTCTGGACTTTCCCTCAAAGTTTCCTTCTCAAAATCATCTTGATTTTCCTCCATACTTCCGCTTGGACTCTTGGCGTTCGTCAGGTCAGGATCCATTACATCCATTAAATAGTTCGCACATTTGATCGGCGTATCCCATCAGGTATAGTGGTGTACATTTTAAAAGATACAAAAAGCCTCAAACATCGAAGAATACATTCTTTCGTCTTGAAATGAAACTTTTGTTGAAGTGTTAAACTTATTGCTTCATTGCGGTGTCACGGCATATGCGGAAGTTGTATACTTGAGTGTAAGAAACATTCTTCTGTATATAATGCAGCGAATAATACATATAGAAACTACACACAAATTGAAGATGCTGTATTAAGACATTTTTGAAGTTGTGAAGCGCGAAAGAAACGGCTTCGTTAAACGGAATGAAAAGAAAAATGTGTCTCTATGGATACTGGCGATAAGACGTACATCTCGACCATGCCAAACACCCTCGAAATACAATAGAATGAATATATCAATGATAGAATAAGAAAAAACCGAATACTTTAATAAAAATTTCAATCAAGGGACTATCTTAGGCTTATGTTTTATCACACTAAATTATTTGGACATATACGATAAAAGCAAATAACTAAAAAGCAACGAATTTTTCAATATTATAGTTTGTTCCCATAATTCTAGTTCCATTTGCCGGGTAAGAACCGGATACAGTCGGGTAGAAGCTTGATTTCCATCTCTAACGATTCGCAGTACCGTACATAGTGACCGGATAAGAGCTGCGTGGAAACCTAATTTGGTCGCGTATATATGCAAAGAAAGACCAGGTATGCACAGGATAGAAACGCACTTTCGGGTTTGCTTACACAGATCTCCCTACAAAAAAACGTCAGATTGAAACGTATTCAAAAGTATTGCAATTTGAATGTGATATTGTCGAAATGCAGATTTCCAGAGAGCATTTCGTAAATGCGATTCAAAACTTAGCAATCCCATATTTGCTGCTTCGCATTCAATCGCATTCTGTAGCATTGAAACATATTAGAACTCTCGCATAAACACGCATTGAACATGAAATCTCCCTCTTCGCATTCAGACGTATTTAAGATTTAGAGGTTATTTGCGAACTCACGCATGAAAAAGTATTGTGCTTCCGTCCCAATCCGAGGTTGTTTCAAAGCAGATTTCCAGAGAACTTCTCGTGAATGCGAAGCGCAATACTTTTTAATCTGACGTTTATTGCAGGGCTGATAGAACCCGGATAGAAACTTCTTTTCTTATGCGTCCAGTATTTCATTTCTGGTTCTATTGGACGGATATAAAAATATAATAATGATAATATAATAATATAATAATAATATAAAAATACATTGAACTTTTTAATTTGATTTTTGGATGAATTCAGCTCTTTTTGATCACAAAAGAAGATCTAATTTTTAAATTTATAGATATTTGCAGTGAAAAAGCGAGAAATAATAGGTAATAAGTCATTTTTCAGTCAAAATTTTAACGATACCTGTCAAATATATGTCACATAATTCATAGAATACATTAATTAAACTTTTCAATCATGAAATGTACGATTATAGTAACAGCTTGTATAAAGAAAATTAAAATAATGAAACCTTTGAAAATTCAAATATGATTAACAAATTTTCAAAAATACAAAGATAAGATTTCAATTTGATTGAAAATGCAACTCTTAGTTGGTTGGAATTTGAACTACTTCCAAGGAGAGGACACGAGATGGACATCGCCGATTCGACTGGGGCTTTTCAGGATGAAAGTACATCACAATCCATTAGGGGTGTATTTTTTCTTTTGATCTAATGGCCCTTAGTTTCCGTGATATCGAGGTTTGAGTATTTGCGCTCGAGCGCCCGACTCGCTATAGGGATTTTTGTACGTAAATTGCGAATGTTAAAACGGAAATAACCCATCACGTCAAATTTTTGGAAAAATGGGGTTAAAAAGTACAAACAAAAACAAAAAATCATTTTTGTCCCTTCTTGGACAAGTCAAATTATTTCACAAGCAATTTTATATTTTTTTAGGTATATCAACCCTCAAAAACATTTTGAAGACGAGAGGCATCTGCATGTTATTAAAAATATAATATTATATTATCCGTTCAAACTATGCAAGATACGGAAATATGTTAAGAACCCAAATTGTTCATCTCAAAAACATCTATGAATTTATTTTATATATCATTTTTTTCTTTGAAAAACAATAAATAAACTTGGTTTTCTACTTTTATCGAATATTATTTGTAAATATTTAACATTATGAAAAATAATTCTATTAAAAGGCATTAGATAACAAATCAAACTATAAGATACGAAAAAATGTTTGAAAATAAAATAATTTACCTTAAAAAGATCTACGAGTTTTCTTTGGACCATTTTTTAATAGGAGGAATATGTTTTTATTTGTAAAAAATAACATTAAAATTCAAAATGAAAATGTCCCAAAAGAAGCTACAGAAATATTTTCAGCTCCTTTATTTGAAATTTCTTTTTTACATAAATTTTTACGAAAAGTTTATAAATGTTTTTTTTTTTAGTAAGTCATGTAACTTTTTTATAATTATCACCTTATTACAATTCACAGACATTGATTTAATTGATCAATGTACACTTCAAAATTGAATAGGGCTTCATAGTTATCACTTTCATTTAGCAAGTGTAACATAAGTTCATATAAGTTTTTTTAATAGTGCCTAGGTACAAAAACCCATTATCTCGATTGCATCTCCCCCTAAAAACATTTCCCAGGGTGCCAAAAATATTTTTTAAATCCCTCCGTTTCTGATACGAAATGCTCTAGGAAAGAAGAAAATGTATAATGTACATTTAATTACGAATGACTTAAAAAAAAATTATCCAGAAAGTAATTCTTGTTAAAAATACTTTGTTTAATTTGTTATATAATTCCTTTTAATAGAATTATTTGTTATAATATAATATATTTACAAATTATATTCAATAAAAGTAAACATTCAAGTTTATATATATATATATTTTTTTGCAAAAATAAAATTGGAAAACTATAAGTCCAAAAAATTACTTTTGCATTAATCATTTAAAAGGATCTAATTTTTCGTAAGTGCCGCAGCACTGGCATTATCATTTTCTCGGAATACCGATGCTCGAAAATTTCTTCGTATGATGCTTTTCGCAAAATGCGTCCTATATGCACTATACGCAGGGCCGAAACTCACATGTGTACAAAATATTAGTCAATTGATCACAATAACAGGTCATTAGACGTAATAGCTAACGGAGATGACACTGGAAATCCAGCTATCATGTCTAAATAGCTACCAAAGATTCGTCTTATGAAGATGAAGCAACTGAATAAGGACCATTTGCGGTTTTTCTTCTCTGAAACACAAAGATTAAAAAAAGATATATATTCACCCCTGAAACATAAAAAAATGGCCACATACTTCTAATTTTTGGGTAAATTTTCTGTCATGTAGTGTAGAAATAGTTTTATTGTTGGTCCTTATCCAATTGTCATTCTCACTTTCTTAGAAACGTTTATGGTTAGATTCATTGCTATATCGAAAGTATTGATTTTTATAGATCTTTTTCAGGTGAATAATTTTATTTTCAAACGCTTTTTCGTATCTTGCATAGCTTGGCCGTGAAATTAATTTTTTTATTTTTTATAACATTTTTCACGACTAAAAAAAACTATGTGTCTGATAGAAAAATGGTTTTATACAAATTTGTAGATATTTTTGAGATGACCAATTGCTGTATGCAGATGACTCCCATCTTCACAATTTTTTGCATGATTCACTTGAAAAATAGTCACTGTCCGCTGGACTATAGTGTTTAACAACTTTTTTAAGAAACGACAAAAAATATTTTTTTGCTGTTTTTACTTTTTGACCCTGTTTTTTTCAAAAATTTGACGTGCCGGATTATTTTTGTTTTAAGATTCGCAATCTTCGTAAAAAGCCCTATATAAATGATATCGAAATCCTGTGGACTCTCCGTTTATCACAAAATTAATGTCGGACTGTGAGTAAGCGCCAAGTCTGGGGTCCCCGCTCTGCAGTTTGCGCGCCGGGCGCTCGAGTGCTAATATTCAAACCTCGATATCTCGGAAACTAAGGCCCATTAGATCAAAAGAAAAAATACCACCCTAATGGATTTTGATGCACTTTCATCCTGTAAAGCCCCAGTGGAATCGGCGATGTCCATCTCGCGTCCTCTCCTTGTTAGTACAAAGTACAAATATGAGACTGTCAAATCCTGGACGTGGACGATGAGAAGGAAAAATTAAAGTTCGATCTGTGGCAACTTGTGGACGAAATCCAGACTATTGAGCCATTTTGAAGCGCTAAAAAGTGTATGGCTCCAGTTCGACCGAGATATTAGAAGCTCTTCAGAGTTTAGAAGGGACGAGTCTGAATCCTGCCACCCCTTTGGTTCCCAGCAACAAGAACATCAGTCAGCAGCGAACGCTGTATCAAACTAAAAAAACAAGCGTCAAGGAAAAAAATTACAATTTTCTATGCCTAACGCCCAAGAGACTATAACGATATTGCAATTAATTTATTGCAAGATCTGTAAAATCTTGTTTTAATAAAAACTTGTATATTTTATTATATTCCTAATTAGTTATTTAAGAGATCAGCTAAAGTTATTTTTAAAAATGCATTAAAATTTGTTTGTGTGTGATATTGTGCAAAATTGGTCTATCTGTGATATTGTGCAATTTGTACTTATACAAAAAAAGTAATGGTTGATATTTTAGTACAAAGAAAGGTTTTGCAGTCAATATAAAGACGAATTTTCAAACACGAAGATTAATTTTCTACTATAAAAGACAAAAAGACGAATTTTCTATAGAAAACAATTGAATTTTTTATCCAAAAATATGAAATTTCAAGAAATGTTCATTTTCAACCTAATAGATAAATTTTCGGTTAAAAAAGCTGTTCACTTTTCAACTAATTAGTTTAAATTTCAACCAAGGAGTTGCATTTTGAATCAAAATAAAATCTTATCTTTGTATTTTTTTAAATTTGTTAATCATATTTGAATTTTAAAAGGTTTCATTAATTTAATTTTCTTCATAAAAGCTGTTACTATAATCGTACATTTCTTGATCGTTAAACCTTTGACTGAAAAATTACCTATTGCTATTACCTATTATTTCTCGCTTTTTCTCTGCAAATATCTATAAATTTTGAAATTAGATCTTCTTTTGTGACCAAAAAGAGCTGAACTCATCCAAAAAGAATCGATTTTCAACAAAATATTAATTTTTTTTTCAAACCATAGAAGTGAGTTTTTTAAAAATTAATCTAAAGTGTATTCGAACAGCAAGTGAGACTGACAGAACGCATTCACTGCGCACGCGCGCAATCACGAAGGAAAATAGCCGATGGCTGACGCTTGTGGCTGTGCCATGGCTATGCCGTTCGTGATGGCTAGACTATGGCTAGACTAGTATTTTATTGGCTCATGAATGGGCTCATGAGAGTCATGAGCGTGCATACTGCTACATAGTGGTTTAGTGGTGGGGGTGCTGGTGCTGTGATCCGTTCATTGTTATTTCTGTTTCATCGATTTCTTCATTGTTGTCGGTATTGTTTATTATTTTGTTAATTTCGTGAGTACATTTTAAATTTCATAAGCAGAAATGGAACGAAGTTCTTCATGCTCGTCAAGTCCACCTCGTCATCGCCGTCCTTACCGCACACGAAGTGAAGACAGATATCATCGCCACAGACGGAAATACCCGGTAAGAATAGAAGAATAGAGAAAAATTCAGAATCTTTATTCCAACAAATACGCGATTTTCCCTTAATTTCGATACTCACCAGTGGGAATAGAAAAAGAACAAAATGCAATCTATTTCAATGCCGTGAGTTTTAGGGTGCTTTCCTGCCTCTGCAAGGCCTGCAAAAAGTCCATAAGAGTAAAAGAGACGGACCTTACAAGCTTAACATAACCTCAAATAATGTTACCAAATAAAATTGTTTATGCATAAAAATTAATGTTAGCAGTATGAAGTCTGAAAAAAAGCAAATGGGGTATTGCATTAAAGTACATTACCCTATTGGTAAACGTTCATTTTATTCAAATTCTGTTACTGAAAAATAAAGTAAAATCCTGATCAATAAATTTAAAAAATAAATGTAAAGACTACTTTTCACTGAAATTTTTTATCGTAAGTCAACCCTGAAGACTTACATTGAACTATCCAGTGTTTTTTAAACCCTATTTAATTATTACTTTAAAACAATAAATAAAAACATCTGAAGGTTTCGAAATGATGGGAATTAGAAATCTTAACTTTCAATATCCCTCATTGAAATTGAAAATAGCTTACTAACCAGCTATGAAGGAATGGAATTGAATTTCAGAGAAAACTTGCTCTCCGGTTGTGCATTTTACCTCATGGAAAAATCGCGTATTTAAAGAAATAGAATAAATCTCACTTTTAAACATCTGAAAATCTTAATTTTTCTCTATTCTCTTTTTACAGGAATGGATGATACGACAAGAGAGATTAAGTGAGCATTACGAACTTAAGCGAAGGAAGATTGAAGAGTTTGATAAGAATTATAAATTAAAAAGAGATCAAAGGATGCGTTCAGGAGAACATTCGAGAAGATCCTCGCATCGAAGTCCAAGTCAAATGAGATCTCCGAATCATCGCAGCAGGGATCGTAGACGGAGTCCTCAACCTACAACTATGTCACAAACGTAAGTATTTTTTTCGTGCATTTATCTATGCTTGGATGGGTGTGAGTTGAAGAAAAAAATCTGTTTTATATACCTCATAAAACTAAAATAAATTTGAGAAGCTTTGAAAATTATTCTAAAATTTTGTTCACCCTCTGAAAGGTTGCTCGCACTGCAAAAGTATGTACAAAAAATTGAAAAAACTTTAGCAATTAAAACCGTCAGACCCTACATTTTTTGGGTGCATTTTAGAAACGATTTTTTTTTTTAAATAAAATTAAAATGACGCGAAGAGATTGCATTAAACTATCTTTTGATGTAATTAACTCATTTTGTCAAAAAAGTGAGATGGCCTATAGCTCGAGGTCCAGGGTCACGAGTTTAAACCAATAACATTAACTAGTTGTTTCCAGATAATAGACGTTCTTAGAGCGTACCATCAAACGGGGTAATTTCGGACATGTGGGGTAAATTCAGCAATTCCTAAATTGATATTTGAAATTACTTAAGGGTTACTTAACAGGATTTTAAACTATCAATTTAGGAATGTTTGAATTTACCCCACGTGTCCGAAATTACCTCATTTGACGGTACCTATAATGACTGGATTAGTTAGTGTATTGTACCCGAACCTCAACCAAACCGCTCAATTTTAAAAGTCACCTGAATCTCATTTGTTCTGTATATAAATTGAATTTTAAAATTCGATATTTTACACGCTGTTCATTAATGCCTTCCTTGCTGTTTATGTCAGTTTCCAAAATCCGCTGACCTTCTACACTAAATGAAGGGTGAAAATCCGAATTTTGCAGAAGGAACAAAAAATGGTGTAACTTTTGCGCACTTGATTAAAAACAAAATCGTTTCGAGCTATTATTTTACTTGATTGAATCGTGAAAAAGTGCCTGGAGAAAAGCAACAAACTCCCAGAAAATCCTTGTGCAAGGGGTGGAGTGCCTCATCTAAAAATGTGTATGTGATATGTATAAAAATCTGTACTAGTTTTGCGCCTTTTAACAGAAAAATGGAAAGGAGATAGCACTTTTGAGTCCTTTTTAAGCTCTATTGAAACTTGAAAGGAACATCCTGAAAGAAGGAACCGCTTCCAAGAAAACCCATGTCAAAAGAGAGAATATTCTTAAATTTGACACTGACACCCCTGTAACGTGTCACCCTTCAAATATTAATTTATTTCTGTACTTCTATGATACAAAACATATATAATAATGCTTCTAATTAGGGATTGTTTCATTACATTTTTGTATACTTAAGTTTTTAGGTTTACAATTACATATAACGAAATTTGGAAAAGAAACCTTAACGTATTCACAGGGATGCCAGTCCGTCCCCTTTTTTCCCTAATCCCCTTTTTTTCCCCTTTTCCCCTTTTTTCCCCCTTAAATTTGAAAAATCCCCTTAAATCCCTGAAATCGAGAATTTTGACCCAATTTCTCCCTTTTTCACAATGTTTAGATTCATTTTTGTAAGAATGATCACATAGTTTCAAGACATTCAAAAACACGCGCCACAATTGATATACGCGGGCGCAATAAAATTCGCATACCTCTTATTGGATGTGATATATTCGCGTGCGTGAACTTTTTAGAACTGTGATTGGTTATTTTAGTAAGGAGTAATTATGATTGATTGCCAACGTGTGTCTGTGGGAATATTGCGGAAAATATATATAAGAACAAAGAAGAAGTCTCGCGAAAAATATTAGAGGTTAAATTGCAATTTAAGAACGAGTGTTAGATACGTGTTTTGGGTTTTGAGGTACCACTGTAAAACAATTCGGAAATTTTCCCACTAATTTTGTACGTAAAATTTCCAACTTTGGGTAGGAAAAATTATTTTCCTAAAAAAGTTGGACATTTTCCCAATAATTTGGAAAATTTTCCTTTTGGAATGGAAATATTTCGATCGGTTTGGGAAATTTTATATAAATGCTTGGGAATGAAAAATTCCTACAATATTTGGGAAATTTTCCCAATTTATACTCAGAAAAATTCTCACTTCCATAGAAAATATTCTATTTGCCCTTGGAAAATTTGCACATAAGTTCAGGAATAAGAAAATCCCATACTATTTAGAAAATTTGTCAATTTCAGGAGTAATTCTACAAAACGTTTTCTAGGAAAAATTTCTAGTACTACGTAAGGAAAAATTTTTTCCATATAAATAAGCAATTTTTCTCAAATTCGATTTTTTTTAGATAATATTCCTTGTTTACTTGCATTGAAGTACATTTTTCACATGCAAAAGTGTAATTATTAAATTGCATATAATTATCAATACATTTGAAAATTTGTAATTACAGGTATTTCTTTATAAAACGACATTTAGTGTCACATTAATTTGAAGTAAAATTATTTTTTACAATTGCACACGCTTCGAAAGAGCAAATCACAGATTCTATATAATGAAAAAGCATTTATTATTACAGTAATTTAAAGTGAAATACATTTTTTTTTTTTTGAAAATTACACGCTCCGAAAGAGCAAATTTTAGATTCTTTATTATAAAAAAGCTTTTATCATTACACTAATTAGAAGTGAAAATATTTTTGATAATTAAACGTTCCTAAAGAGTGTCTTACAGTTTATTTATAATAAACAACATTCAGTATTACATTAATTGAAAACAAATATTATTTCACATTTTTCGTGGAATCAAAAAAAATTTTGTTTGTTTAAAATCTGCAGCAAAATTTTTATCCAAAACATTTGGTTAAATTAAGCAAATATTTGCTTTATTCAACAAAATTAGGTTTTAAAAGACTATAGCCGTCTTTTTGGGCCTCCATCTGTATTCATGTAGCAATATACCTACAGTGAAACTTCTATAATTAGAACCGCCGATAATTCGAATTTCCGATAATTCGAAGCTCCTTGTTGGCTCCTGCCAAAACTCCTATTCTTTCAATGTTAAAAATATTCTATAATTCGAAGTTTTCGTTAATTCGAATAAAATTTGACATCCTGCGAGAGTTTATAGTTTCTATAATTCGAAGTACAAGAGCTTTCATTTGCGAAACTCAAAGAAGATCTATACCAATTTTCATACAAAATATAGTATTTATTAATGTATTTTCACTCCCCTTACACTTTAAAAAGATCCCCTTTTTCCCCAAAAAATCCCCTTTTTTTTTTAAAAAAATCCCCTTTTTTCCCTAAATTTGAACGACTGAACCGCTGGCATCCCTGTATTCATTTAAGAAATAGTTGAGCTCACAATTATTTATTTAAATACAGTTATTGGCATATTTGTGTTTTCTTTTCAATTTAGACCAAATTTGTAATATCGAGCTTGACTTTGCAAGTGTGCTTACACCTAGAACATCATTAAATGTCCGTTTATATTGCACGGAAATAATTATCATTCTTTAAATTTCTACAGTTCCAATTACAAATTTTGAAAATTTGGAAGATATCTGTTTAAGAAGTTCAATTTAGAATTCGAATCCTAAAAAATTAGACTAATCTACAAATGAGAATCACTAAAAATATTGTTTTGTTTAAAACTGAAAGCCGTTAAAATGAAACAATTGTCATTTTGGAGCTCTGAAAACATTTTCAGTAATTCAAACGTTCAAACCTGAACACACTTATTGCATTCGTAGCGCTGCAAAATGGGATAATTTCAAATTTAACAATTCTGAAAACCCACTAAAACTATTTTTAAAAGTATTAAGGTTCTAGATTGTATATTTAAAAGTTATGAGATTCAGAAAGTAATATTCTCAAATTCAAGTTTTCATGACTGAACAGTTAAAAAATTGTATACATTGAAAATTAAAAATTGGTATGCATTGCAAATTAAAAAATTTTAGAAGGCATTCACAAGTGCATAATATTAAATTTGACTGATTCAACTATGTTTAAATTTGAAAGCATGGTGAGCGTCTGTGTGTGGAGCAAAACCCTGTTACTGCTCAAGATAGGGGACGGAAATAATTTTTTCCATTATAATCAACTTAAAGTACAAGGTTCAACCCTTAATTTAAGCCATGCTATAAGTTTCTACAACGTCAGATTCGTACCCTATGTTGTTATTAAAAAATTGCCATTAAGGCTAATTTTCTCAAAAACCTGACATTGATTAGATTTTTTATGCAAAATCTAGATTGAAGCCCATGTTGGTCCTAAAACTAGATTCTTAGCCTATAGTGCGGCACAGTCTTTGCAGAATCGAACCGAGTTTTAAGGTTTTCTCCAGTGGCGGTATGATTTTCTTTAGAGATGAAAAATATCACAGAAAAATCATTTTTATCAAGTATTAGAACCACTGAGACACTGCAGCACGCCTGGTGGCGCTGCGACTAGTTGGTGCGGGGCACCCGCGCTCTTATGACGTACAACTCAACCAATACTTCCCATCCCATTTTTGTTTAGGGATTTTTTTTCAAGAGAAAAAATCAAGCTTTTTTTCTAGCTTACTTAAAAAAAATCAAAATGCAAAATTACAAAATCAAAAATCAAAATTTTAAGAAAAACTCAAAATTGTTTTTTAAAATGAAAAATCGTGGTCAAATTATTTTTTTATTGCATAATGATTATTTTTATCGTAAACCTCGTTAAAAGACCTTACCGAAATCCTCATAAAAAAGTAAAATTGGATAACTGTATTGTGTTAGCGGTCAGGGTGAATCGTCGAAAATTCGGGCCCCTGTTTCCTGACAACCCGTTATACTAGGTCCGAGCCCTTTACAGAGTTTAAAGAGGACCACTACACGGTGAAAACTGGCCGGGAACTCGTCAAGTTTTTCGCCGGAATGGTTCCCGTCGTCCTTGAGAAATGAACGAAAACCGGAATGATCCCTGTATAAGCAAGAATGGTTACGTTCTTCACGGGAATCACTCCGGCGAAGCGCGAGAACGCTCAAATACGAATGACTCCCGGGCTAAGCGAGACAGGGCACCGTGCTTTTGGTAGAGATTCCCGACGCGGACCGGAATGTTTCCTGTCTTGCAGGAAATAGCTGTTTCGCGCGTTGAATATTTAATATTTCTTTTTACCTGTAACAAAAAAAATTTCATCAATTTTGAACAAGTTTGCGACCGATTTTTTGCATTGTTCCATCAGAGAATAAGATATTTCATTTAATAACATTTATACTTAAGATCGACGTTTTTTTTCTTACGAAGGATAAATGTTGTTGACTTGGGTTCTATCTTATTCACTATTACTTACCGTAAACTTTTGCAGAGCCAACAAATTGTTCAAAAAGTCATTTACATTTGTCCAAAGTTGGCAAGAGGAAATTATTTTAGATTGTTCCGCCGTTTTTCATCACTTTATTAGTAAAAACCATGGAGCACATATCACCATCTTTTAATAACAGTAATCAGCTGATCTATAGCGCGAACCGGAATGGTCTTGTGTGACAGGAATTATTCCGGTTCGCGTCGGGAATCTCTACCAATAGCACGGTAACCTCTTTCGCTTAGCCCGGGAGTCATTCGTATTTGAGCGTTCCCACGCCTCGCCGGTGTCATTCTCGTGCAGACCGTTATCGTTTTGCTTATACAGGGATCATTCCGGTTTTCGTTCATTTTTGGAGGACGACGGGGACCATTCCTACACAACACTTGAAGAGTTTCCGGCCATTTTTCTCCATATAGCACTAAAATCTGGTAGAGTTTCAACAAGATAGGCGACAAAAAAATGTTAGACGGGGACATTTTTTGGCAAATTTTACCCCGTATCACGTCCAAGTCTTTCCCTAAAATATTTTTTCGAACTATTCAAAATATGGGTTAAAAATTTTTCTTTATACCTCGGTCGAAAGTACGCAACTTTTGCACCTATTTTAGGGCAGAAAGTTAAAGATTTGTGCATCGGTAATGTCGCTTTTGATTTGCCCCGATACGTGAAGCTGCTCTTATTACCCCGACTGTCATCAATCATTTGTTATTAAGTGTGTTTTGTTTACTCTGCTCATTTATAATTTATAGTACTGAGATATCGTTTGAAGTGACGAGTACGAAAATTATAAAAATTGGCAAGGAATTAATCGAGGCGCTTTATCAAATTCAGAAGAAACTAATTTTATGTTTGTTGAATTTAAAAAATCTTTATAATTGTTTAATGTAAACAAATTTTATGTTTATTGAATTAAAAAAAAAATTTGTTTGTTTAATGTAATTTTTTTTTTTATTTGATGCCTGCCACCCCGACATATGCAATACATTTTAATTTAATATTTTTCCTTCGTACTTTCGACCGGCTATAAAGAAAAATAGTATACACTACACGGGCAGAAGTTTGAGAGCCCTGAACTGCGCGCCGTGATGCCCTCGGGCATCATGGCGCGCAGTGCAGGAATCTCAAACTTTCTGCCCTAATAGTGTAATATACTATTAATTTATACTTACGAAGATTTTTGTAAAGTAAAAAACCGATTTATCCATATTAATTTGCCCTACTATAGAATAAAACGATATTTTGAAAGGCTGAAGCTTAAATCAAATAAATCGGTAAAATGTTCATTTTTCCATATTTTTAAATATTTCTACCTATTATGAATATATTTTAAAAATATTTTTTAAATTCTTATTAATTATCATAGTCGAATGTGACGTCATCCGGCATCTAGGTAGGAGATATTTCTGTTTAAAATGCATACCCATACTTAATTTTTTAAAAATATATTTTTTTTGCCGGTTTGAAAAGTTTGTTTCTCTCGAAAACCTCGCCTAATATAATCAACTTTTTGGCAATCACCCATAAATAGGTTGAAGTCATCAGATGGCAGCATTCCCTTATTCAAGGGTGGGTCGGAAATAAAAATTGACCCGACCGAACTTCGTCGCATAGAAGTAGTCATTCATCGAAATATTCCTGGCTCAAATGCAAATCGTGAACTCCAGCGTAAAATTGTCGATCCGAAGGAAATCTCACTAAAGAGGCGAGAGGGTAATGTGATCTTTTCCTTTTTGCTTTTCAAATAACTTTCAAGGGCAGGTAAGTATTTAAAAGAAAGATATAGGGCGATCAACACGGAAGATTGCTGTTAAGGATGATGCATAAAACACATAATAAAAAAGAGAAAATAGTAGTTTTCAATTAAAGATTTTTTTTTTAAATGAAATTCAATATTAACTTTAAATAGTCTTCAACTATGTTTTACAAAAAATAAGTAAATTTTCAAAAAATTTCATACTTTTACTTCGTTAAAAATATTTACTCCTTCGTATTTAAATGAAACTTGAATTTTTAATACTACGTACATACGTCATTGAAGATTGATCGCAAGCTAGTCTGAACAAACGGAATATACATATACTACTGGAATCTCCTACATGTGGTCAACACGGAAGATAAAATTGCTGCTTTCGATGAAACATCAAGAAATAAGGCAGAGAAAATAATCAATGAAACTTTAATTTTAAAATCAAATATTAATGCGTGAAAATTACTGCGACCCTTCCGTGTAATACGGCAATGTTTTCCGATAATGCTGTCCGAAAATCCTATATCCAATTTAACAACTTTGCAGAAGAGCTTATTAAAAGTTGTAACCACTATATATGAAAAAACATATTCATACTATATCTGTTATTGTAAACTTTTTAAAAATTTCTTTAGGATATTGTCTAACTTCTTATACAGCTAAAGGATTATTTATCATAAAGAAGTGGCGATCAGAAATCTTAATATGGATGCTTGTTACACTGTTACATACATGTATGTAAAGTAATATTTTTCTGAAATTTCAGTTAAAAATAATTAATTCAATTGTAAGTTTAATATTGAAAAAAAATTATTTTCTAGATTTTGAAATTAAACACTTTACAATTCTGCAAATTTATTTCAAATTAAAAATCTTAATACTTGCGCAATTTAAAGTTTGAAGTGTTCAATACCGAATATAATTTTAAATTTGAAGTTTCAGAAATAAAAGAACTTTGAAACAAAATCCTTTTCAACTTTTTAAAAGTAGGATCGCTTGAACATTGAAATTAAACATGTGAATTTAAACTTTTAAAAATGTACAATTTACAAAAATGAAATCCTTCCTAGCTAAATAATTTTTAATATAATCAGTTCAAATTGGAATAATGTTTAGTTTGGGGGATTAAAAACTTTTTTGTTTTAAATTTCTGAGTCGTTCGAAATATTGTGAAATTTAAAAATTAAAGCCTTCAAATTATTACAATTAATAGAAGCTTTAACGTTTGTCCAGTTTGAAGTTGATTCTAATTGAAAGAAGTAATAGTTGAATAATTAAATTCAAAACGTTCGAAATTGAATAATTTAAGATTGAATATTTACAAGTGAGTGAATTTCAATCGCTCAATCGTGTACAATTTAAAAGTGATTAGTCTTGAAAATATTTAACTTGAAATGTTTCAATTTGATGGCATCTGTGTTGAAATTGGGCAATGTTAAATGTTTTTCATTCAGAGATTGTCGAACTTTAAAAGCTTTGAATTTGAATGTATTTCAATTTTTACGGCTCTTTATTGACATTGTACAATTTAGAATAATTTACCTTGAAAACTATCTATTTTTGAAGGTGATAACATGGAATAAAATTAATACTCGTATTGTTCTACATTAAATTCGTTAATTTAAAAATTATCTTTTAATAGTTATTTCAAATTATAAATTGTTCGATTTTGAAGGCTTGAATTTGAAAATGAAAATGACTCGGGACAATTAATAAATAGAAAAGCCTGGAAATAACCAGGAATTTTGATATGAGTCATGAATTGACACTCTGCTTTTACATGTCATAATTGAATAAAAAAAACGAAAATGATGTATATCGTCAGTTTCTGTACATCAATTAACGAGAAACATTAAAATCTCGATCAATAGTATATTATGCGCCGAGGCGCATAATGAGGGTCTTTACGCGACAAGCGGCAATGCTCGCAGGACGATCGAAGCCGAGGCGAAGCCGAGGCGAGATAAGTCCTGCGAGCATTGTAAGCGAGTCACGTGAAGTCCCGAATTGTGCTCATTGGCGCATATATTAGTTTATGTGGCGACGGTGCATTTACAAGTTTTGTTGCGACAGCGTACAGTATCGTAATGTTGTACATTACGATACAGCGGAGTGTAATGTGAAGAGTGATCGTCCGCTGTATCGTAATGTACAACATTACGATACTCTACGCTGTCGCATAAAAACGCGTTAATGCACCGGAGTCACATAAAATATATTATTAAACATCTTGAAAATAAGAAAATTCTTTGGTTGAAAGTATTTATGGCATAATTGGAAAATAAATTTGTATTACCACACAACAACTGAAGATTTAATACAAATTAAGTATCTGGTTGATGTTGATAAATACAATATGTAATTCTCTTACAAGGAAATTACCCGAGTGTACCTCAACAATTTTCTTTATTCTATAATATGTTGTAGTACATAAAATAATAGTAGACACGTATTTTTTGTTACGTGCTAATTCGTCTATTTAAGGGGTGAAAATAAACCTTAAAGTTTACCCACAAAAACATTTTTTCTCTAATATCTCAAACACGAATCGGAATTTTTTAACCAAACAAATGTTAGATTATTTCTTAGAATAAGACGCTCATTGATAGATATTTCTATACCGTGGGGTTGTAACCCTTATTTTTTACAAGGGTGAATGTGATTTTTTTTACACTTTTTTATACAGAAACTTTTAAATCAGCTGTATTTTACTGTATATTGTACTGTTATTACAAAAATTAAGGTTGACTTGTTTCGGGGTTTTTGAAAAACATCATTGAAAGGGGTGAGTTACCCCCACAGTTAATTTATTGCTTCCCGAGGTGTAGCTAACCGATTTTCTTCATTTTGTAATAGGTTGTAGTACATACAAAATAGCAGACACGCATTTTTTACATGTTAATTCGCTGATTCAAGGGGTGAAAATGACCTTTAAAGTTTACCTCCAAAAACTGTTTTTCTTTAATATCTCAAAAACGAATCGGAATTTTGTAGCCAAGCAAACATCAGATTATTTCTTACAAAAAAAAACACTCATTGCGAAATATTTTTTACACCGAGGGGTTGCAACCCTTATTTTTTACAAGGGTGAATGTGATTTTATCACCTTTTTTTATACAGAAATTCTTAAGTCAGCTGAATTTCACTGTATATTATACTGTTATTAAGAAAAATAAAAATTGAAGTTGACCTGTTTCGGGTTAAAAAAAAAAAATTATTGCAAGTGGTGATTTATTCTGACATATGTTATGCATTAAAAATGAAATAACATAAACACCAGTTTTTTAGGAGGGTTGGCTAGCCCCATTAAATTTGTCATTATTAGATAGTGAATAAAAGCAGTTTTTTCACATTACTTGTAGACTGATATTTCATCAATATAATATGTCAATTTTTTACTATGAAACAGTCAACAATACAATTAGTCCACAGTATTTAAACCACTCCGTTTTTTCAGTTATTTTTTGTTTGAATATAACAAAATATTATTTATTGAACAAAATTTTTTTAAAAAATTCAAAGTTTGAAAATATCTTACTTTTAACCTACTGTATTAATTTTTATACAATTTTTTAATTATATGTATTATCATTCTGAAAATGTGTTTTTAATCAAGAAATATAAAAATAATATATTTTGTTTCTTATTCATACAGTTATAGTTTCAAACTTCAAGGTTAGACTGAAATTCAAAAAATCTAGTTTTAAAGAGATTTTAAAAATACCTATTTTTATTGGTGAACTTTAAGGGTGCTTTTCATTCCTTAAATGGATGAATTCAAACACGGTTGGTAAATCCAGAAAATTTTTTTCAGTACATTCATTACTAAACCCATTACATTTTAATATAAGACATGCCCCGAGTAGCGACTTTTTGTAAGGAATAAGTTAAAATTTGTTTAATTGAAAAATTTCGTTTCGTTTTTGAGAAATGAAAGAAAAACTGTTTTTTCGGGGTTAAGTGTCAGGATGGTTTTCACCTCTTAAATGGCCGAATTCGAACACAGCCTTTAAAATGCAGATATTTTTTTCAGTATGATATAAAATTTTGGTCAATAAATAATATTTCGTTATATTGAAACAAAAACTTAAATTTTAGGGGTAAGGCCTGAAAAAATGGGGTGGTTTTAAATACTGTGGACTAGTTGATTGTGTCATAGTAATAAATAGACATGTTACACTGTTGAAATATCAGCCTACAACTAAATGTGAAAAAACTGCTTCTATTCACTATCTAATAATGATAAATTTCATGGGGAAGTCAACCCTCTTAAAAATTAGGGTGCTGTGTCAAAATACACATTCCAAGATTAGAATTTAAAACGTATGTTGTGATTAATTTTCCATATCGCCAAAAAGCATTAAATTAACTGTAGGCCGTCGGGGTAAATCACCCCTTGCAATGCATTTTTTTCCGAAACCCCGAAACCTCTCAACTTTGATTTGTACTTATTAAAAATTAAAAATATGTCCCAATGAGCGTCTTATTATAAGAAATAATCTGACCTTTGTTTGGTTGATAAATTCCGATTCGTTTTTGAGATATTAAAGAAAAGCTGTTTTTTAGGGGTAAACATTGAGGGTGGTTTCACGCCTAAATCGACGAATCAGCACATAAAAAAACACGTGTCTACTATTTTTTTATGCACTACAACATATTACAGAATGAAGAAGATCGGTGAGGTACACCTCGGGTACTTTCCTTGTTAGTCAACGATGGAGATAATAAATAAAGAAGTGCTTAAGTGACAGCTCTGAAGAAATTTGCAACTTGGAAGATCATGAAGAAACAACAGGAAGATTTTTAACTTAGTGCTGTTAAATTCTTTCGCAATTGGATGTCTGCATGAGTTTTTGAACTTTCATTCAAATTAATTACTAACTTGATAATGTGTGTTAAAACTTTAAAAGGTGTCACTGTAAAAATCTTTTTTAGGTTTATTTGTAGATTATAAAAAACTAAACGATTTGCAGACTCACTAAATTTATTTGTGGAAATTAAAATAGACTGTTCAAAACTTAAAACAATTCCCGATCATTACAGTATTATTAACAGAACACTGTATTATATGCTTCAACTTTCTTTTGGAACATCCGTCTTGAAGAATTCCTTTACTTGGCAATTTATAAGAAGCTATTTCGTAAACGTGCAATGATTGATATTTTATTCTAATAGATGAAGGGATAAAACCTTTTTTTCATCGCGAAGAATTGGAACTACCAACATGTTTCAAGACCTTTGAGGAAGTAGAAGGAAGTCGAGCAGTAAAATCTCTGGATATTGAAAAATCGGGTAGGTTTTTAAGACCACTCATTTTAAATTTTAATACCCAGTCAGAAGAAAATGAAGTGAACTGACATTCAAATTAAAGTATTTTATTAAAATATCGAAGAAGAATTACTGAGAAAAAATAATTTTATATTTTAGGCAACAAGACTCGTCAACTGAAGAGGCGTTTCATTTTGACCAACAGCTTCGCTAAAAGCCCGTCAGAGGATTCACTATTGATCTGTATCAGGTTTGTTAAAATAAAATATTGTTCTTTAGTAACCTCTTATTAGTGAGACAAGGATACAATTAATAAAGAATTCTTACATTAAAGTGTATGTATGTTTATAGGTTTTAAGTTGGCATTAGAAAATGGCCGCGGCTACGTGCACCGAAATTTCGGTACAAGTAGCCGGATTTTTTGGGTATGAATAGCGGGAACTGAAAACGGGACTATTTGTACCGAAATTTCCGTACGAATAGCCGTTTTTTTTCGGTTCGCATAGATTCTTAAAAAATACGCGAATATGATTTCGGACCGGAAAAATTTTGCTGATGTTTTTGTTTTTCTATAAATTACAGTAAATTAATTTCAAAGCTTCGAATCGAAGAAATTTGGCGTCCTACAGAAAAAGACTTTGTTACATTATTTTCTAAACTTGATCATATTTTTCTATTACTAGGAGAAAATCCCCTACAGCATATAGTTATTGACAGTAGGGATCTCTTTGCATACTACAAAATGATTCATGAATGACGAATAACTTCGTTATCAAATCATTTATGTAAACAGTAATCCCTCACCACAAAATGATATCTTTGGCATATCCGCCTAGGTTATTTCGACAGGATATGGGATATCCTGAAAAATGTCCCCAACATCTCCCGGGATATCTGTGGCCATATTCCAAGAAAATCGACATTTCCGCCCCGTGCGATATTCACACAATTTTCTGTGCGGGATATATACAGTTTTAGCAATGGAATCCAATATTTCAGGAATTAATATTAATTGAAATACGTAGAATGCCTGAAAACATAAAGATTCACGAAAATCCGCTTTATACAAATGTGTCCTTAAGAAAAACACGAACTAGTAGCTACGTCTCTAGTCGCTAGGTCTAGGTGAAAATGCAAAAGCAGCTAATGTAAAAAAAATTCAAAAATGGTTATTTTTGTTTGTTTATAAACCTGGGAAAATGGAAATGACAATCACCTGGAAACTTTTACGTCAAGTCGCTTTCTTTAGTACTTTTTTCAAAACTTGAATAATCAGAAAGGCTGACGCGCTTGCACAGTGTCGTTTAGCAGTAGTCCAACGGTGTCCAGTGTAATCTTAAAACGCCAAATTTTCCTCTAATTTTTTGAAAACTAAATAAGTTTTTCAAGTGCACTGTCCTCCGAAAGTTTCGGTACATTTCCTTTGATCGTTTGAAGATTCATACTTCAATTCAAAGACGAATATCTGTATAGAAACTAAATCCTACGCTGAAATTATTCTAATGAACTAGTCGAAAAATACAAAGCTTTGAAGTCAAAAGCAGCCCGGTGCCACTTAAGGGGATTTATCAGCGTTATAAAATGGTTGCCCAGTTTCCGGC
>CAKNYM010049639.1:141620-160554 GCA_932195095.1 Andricus curvator | reverse complement strand
TCTCGTTACTTTTGAGTGGACGGATCGACTCAGGGACGACCTGCTGGAGTGCTATGATACGAGTATGGCCCCTGAACGAAAAGGTTACATGGCGCGACTGCATGCTCTGTGGTGCGAGAAACACCCAGAGCTCTCGGATTTTTCGCAAAAACGTCTGCGAAACCGTGCCGAGGACCTCCGGAAAAGGGGTTATATAAGCGGAGCGCCTACACAACCGCAGCCAGAACAAGCCGGCAACAGAGAAAGAGAGGCGACACTGAGACCAGCCTCGAACAGGCATCCAATAGAGGGAGAACGATGCTTCAAGACCCGGAGAAACATCAACATTCAGGTTTCTCCCAAGCCCAAAGATCTGACTGAACTGGATGATGAGCTTCGTGGAGATTTTTCCAAAGAATCCGACCTCTGGACTATCAATTGTAGTGTGTACAATGCAGCGAGAACTTTGGCAGATGCAAACCGTAAAACAAAACCAACGGTTGATCATAAGACCAAAAGACGAATGCATCAACTTAGCACAAAGATAGGCTGGGCAAGACAGTACGCGTCCCGCATTCAGTGTGTAATTGACTACATAACATCTGGCAGGACTTTCACTGCCAAGGTTCGACAGTTCACGCGCGAACTGCGGATCCGTCATCACACAATCAACAAGTCAAGGCTACTGACCATCAGACAGCATATTGTTGACAGAATACGAGTACTATCTGACGCTAGGAGAAGTCTAGAGCGGAGAGAGAGGTGGGTCAGAGAAAATCAACAGTTTTCGTCTGACCCATCTCGACTCTTCCAAGACCCTCCAGTTACTGTCGACCATCCGCCCAAACCAGAGGAGGTCGAAGCATTTTGGAGAGAAGTCTACGAAGTCCAACATCCACTTAAAGAAGGCTCAAAGAACATAAACAGCTTCAAGGAGCTGTGCAATGCCCTCATCACAGCTGAGGAGGAATGCCCACCTATCACTACCGAGGAGGTGAAAAACGTATTAAGAGGCATGAAGAACTATTCCGCTCCGGGACCAGATGGCATCAAGACCTTCTGGTGGAAGAAGTTTCCTTCAACCCACCAGCATCTGGCCCGAACTTTTACCTCATATCTAAAGTCGGAAGAGCCTATTCCGGGGTGGTTGGTGGAAGGGCGCACAGTGCTCCTGCCGAAGACGGGCAACTTAGCTGACCCTAAGAATTACAGGCCAATAACTTGTCTGAACACACTGTATAAGATCTTCACAGCTATCCTAAATGATAGGATTGTTCGGACAATTGGACCTGTATGGCGAGAGATGTATGAACAACGTGGCTCAAAGAAAGGCGTAGCAGGATGTCGGGAGTGCTTGCTCATCGATAGATATGTCTGTAAAGACGCAGCATACTATCAGCGATTTCTATCGATGGCCTGGATTGATTACCGGAAAGCTTTCGATTCAACCTCCCATAGACTTATCATCTGTCTGTTGGAAAGCCTAAAGGTTCATCCACACATCGTGAGGTGCATAGAGACATTAATGCCGCTTTGGAAAACCAGATTTACTATCTCCTCTGGAAAACATCGTGTGATCACTAACAGTATCACCTTTCAGAGAGGTGTATTTCAGGGCGACACCATGAGCCCTCTCCTCTTTTGCCTCACATTATTGCCACTATCTCTCGCACTTCACTATTCCGAAGGGTATCTCTGCGGCAAACCTGGAAACCGAAAGCATAAGGTCACTCATGTATTTTACATGGATGATCTTAAGATCTATGCTAGGAATCAAGAGAAACTACATCTAGCTCTGAAAATTGTCAAAGAGTACACTCAAGAGATTGGAATGGAATTCGGGTTAGACAAATGCGCCAAGGTTAATTTGAAGAAAGGAAAACTTAATGGCATCCCCGAAGATCCTGAGCTCGTTGACAGAAGCGCTATACGACACCGTTGCGCTGGAGAGACCTATACATACCTGGGCGTGCCACAGAGCCGCATTCAGGACGCGACATCTATAAAGGATACTCTCCGATGCAGATACAAACGTCTCATCCGGCAGATTTGGTCTTCCGAACTGTCGGCGAGAAACAAAGTATCTGCAACGAACATGCTTGCCGTCCCGGTAGTACGCTATTCATTTGGAGTGGTTCCATGGACGAAGGACGAGCTCAGATCCCTTGATATCGGGACGCGAAAGGTTTTGCACATGAACAAGAGCATGCACCTTAAGTCTTCTGTTCCGCGACTTTACATCTCACGCCGCCTAGGTGGTCGCGGAATACTGAATCTTGAATGTCTTCACAACAGACTCATTCTGGGTACAGCACATATAGTTGCAAATGGACAAGAACCTCTTCTTAAAATGGTCAGGAAGCACGAAGAAGTGGGAAAAGGGGCGTTTCTGTACAAAGCAGCGGAGGAGGCTGCTGAAACACTCGGCCTTGACTTCAATATTAGGGGTGAGCAAAATGCATCAAATCTTATCCATCTTGAATACTCACTCCTGAAGGCCCGGATTAAGAAAGCACAGGAGAAAAACTTCCACGAACAGCTCCTCGACAAGAGGATGCACGGCATCTTCCACAGAAATGTGGAAGATCAGTCGATGTCGTATGAGCTAACGTTTGCTTTCCTTAGATCACCCGGATTGAAGTCGGGCACGGAGGGCTTCATTTTGGCATGTCAAGACGGTGTCATTTCCACTCTAGCATACCGTCGCCACATTTTGAGCCAAGACATTCCCGATGATAGTTGCAGAGCGTGTCATGCACACCCCGAGCATCTAGGACACATACTATCTAGTTGTCCAACTCATGCGGGAACGACCTACATCCAAAGGCACAATGCGGCACTAAGAGTGCTTTATTACCATCTCTGTCACTCTTATGGCATTAGCCCAAATACCTCTCCGCTAAACGCTCCTAGAGAAATGGAGTCAATTGTCGAAAATGAGAGGTGCCGCATATACTGGAACTTCATATTCTCGACAATTGTTTCTGTTGCGCACTCGAGGCCTGACATAGTTCTCCTTGACTTCGAGAAACGAACCATGTTCGTTATGGAATTTTCGGCACCAGCTGACAAAAACGTCACAGCCAAGGAGAAAGAAAAGAAAGAGAGGTATAAAGACCGTATAAGGGAGTTGCGACGGTTATACCCGGAATATTCTGTTAAGCTAATCGTCTTGATCATCGGCGCTCTTGGAAGTGCCAAGGTTTCACTGGTTAATAGCCTGAAAAGCATCCCTGCGTGTCAAAAAAATGCTGAGACACTTGCGGGGAAAATGCAGAAGGCGGTCGTCCTTGGGTCGCTCCGTGTCCTCAGGGTGCACGAGACTTTTGCCGGACCATCGTATTGAGTTCGTCGCAGACTGTAACCACCTATCTCACGGTCGTGAGACGTGGTTACAGCTGAAATTTTACCGCGATTTCGCTGGGAGCGGGTGCAATTTTTCAGATTAGCACCCGCTCCCGGCGAAATCCTGCGGTTGTCCTTATGACAAACTTTTAACTATATATATATATATATATATATATATATATATTCATAATTATTTTCAGCTATATCTGAACGGAATTTAATTTCATTAAGCAATGATAAATATTTATCTGTGTATTGATTGTTAATGAACTCGATCGCCGGGCAAGACAGAGTTCTAATTGCTCTAGTGATCATAAATATTACCAGAAAACTATATTATATACTGAAAATCATTTCGGCGACAGCGCCTCTTTCGCCCATTTTACTCACGACGACTGTTAAGAGGGGATGGATGCTTTAGCGGATAGAGAAGCACAGCGGGGTGGGTTAGGATTTTCGCCGACAGCGCCATCTACATTTATACTACCCTACTAAGAACTCTATCCCCACTACGCCTCCACTTGCCGCATTTAGATGTATAATATCTTTGCTATAGCGCAGCAGACCACGCGGTCGGTCTGGTTAATTCCGTGCGCCACCTCGTGCCGCTCGTTGTAAGTGAATTCTCTCTCTCTGTACCTGCTTGGTCGGTCATCTGCGCGTGACGTAACGCTTGCTTGCCGCCCGTTGTCAGTGTAAACTCAGTGATTCAAAATCGCAAGATTCGACCACGCGGTCTCAATATGACCGACGCTAATCATGTAAAATCCGGGCAAGAACAACCGCCATCGTGGGCGAGTTTCATCATTTAATTCGAGATATTTTAGCACTTAATTCGAGAGTGTCCACTGATACAGAGTCATGGAATGCATGGCCAACAATAAGTATGACCTCCAAAGTCGGCTTAGAATGACCTGATAAAATTTGTATCTCCCGATGTTATTCAGGCAATTTAAAGTCGCGATATTTTCGTTCAATATTATAAAATTTATCGTTCCTCGCGCATTCACCACGCGGCTACAAAATACGGCCATTTAATAAGTGGCGACTTGATTTCACAATGACATCGTTTAAAAATGGAGTAAGATCATTTGCTTGGATTGTTTTAAATATATGATTTGAAACGGTTCAGTATAAAATAATTCTTTAAAATTTATAAAATACATCCAAAAGCGGGCGAAAGAGAAAATAAATACGCTGAGTGACTTGCGAATTCTTGGGCGAAAGAGTTATATAGGTCGCATGTACCGCTACGTGAAACAGGTGCGGTTGCGTGCGCAACCTGTCTGAAAGGAGGGGATGTGAGGTCCGCGGCGACGAGACGACTATCATTACCGGAGAACGACTGGATCGCTAGTGTGCGCTGAACGGTTCAAGAGAGCACCATGTTTGGCGTTTGACTCCTCTTCATTCTATGCGCTTTGTAGGAATTTTGTTCGCTCACTCGAAAAGTTGTGATCGATACACCAAGGTAACAGACATCTAGGAAGGACTAGATTATAGAGAAACCTTTTTAATCTGGATTTCCATATTGGAGCACAGCCGCTCTAAATTAATCCTGGCTAAATCGACATCAATGAGCTTGTGAGAAATAAATTAACTATTTATTCGTGATGTGTTCAATGACTTTGATCAATTTCTCTTTAGATTTTCAACCCGTTTTCATACGGGAGCTCATCTAGTGAGATTGAGGATCATTGAGCACGATTAATTCGCGCCTCAATCGTTAATAATTTTGACAGGAAAGATCAGAGAAAACTTAGGAATTAGTACAATACCCAACCTAGATCTATGAATTTTCCCAACTCAAAATAACACAGGTTGTTAAAAGGTAAAGCAAGTTTATTTGAATTTCAATTGGGCACTAACAAGAAAGAAGAAAAACAAGAAAATTTCATTCAGTGGAAATATAAATGATAGGAAAATAAGACAAAATTCTGTATGACAAATATTGCACTAAAATTTGCAATCACGCGTAAATCGTGGCTTTTACTTGACCAAATTGACTCGCGGGATCAGATTGTCCAATGCGTCAGGGCCAATTATTAAGGAGAAAAACGGCCAAATAAATGGTGATCAATCTATAGAAAAGAAGGAGTGGCGATTTTAAAAGAAATACGACCTACGCAATTCAATTTTCGCTTCTGTGAACCTGCATTTTCCTATAAAAAATATAAGATCCTAAAGTAATGAAGCAAATATGAAAACTTTTCAATGAAGAGCGGTTTTGGACCCTGAATATGAGGACAACTATATTTCTAAAGAATTTTTGGTAGAGAATTGTTTTAAATTTCAGGGGCTAAGAGTAGAAAAAAGTGAAATCCATTTGAACGTCAATTGGGAACCACAAGTTACGGATAAAGTCTCCTTTTATATTGTTGTGGCTAATAAATTAATTCGTTTCAGGTTTATCGTCCTCTCAAGATTGGCACCGACGTGTATACTCGGGAATATTTTCTTGAACAGGACACAGTAAATTGTCGAATAATCCACTTTCTCATGAAATAAATTCACGAGAGGAAAACTCGATACAGCTTAATTTAGTAAATAAAAGCAGTTAGGAAAAAAATGAGACTTATCCTTACATTCAGCTCTCAAGAAAATTAATATAATGCTCTCATGTAAAGAATAACGTTACAGATTAAAATGAAGGTGACTTTGAAACATTTCTATCCTTCAAAGTATGACGTCAATCCTGACTAATCCCCTCTCCGCTTCCCTTACTTCTGAACTAGTCAGGCCTAGCCACTCGTATTATTAATAACCCGCTGTTGTAGTTGGAAGAAGTCCTGAATTTTGTTCTCTTTGTTTTTGCTAATTTTACTAGAAAATTAGCTGGCGCTCAACTTAGTAAACCTGTAGATTATATTATATATAAAATCTGAGGAGGAATCTCCATCAATCACTGCCGAAGAGGTGAAAAAAGCACTTGGAGACACGAAGAACTTTTCCGCTGCTGGACCAGATTGTATCAAGAACTTCTGGTGGAAGAAGTTTACTTTTACACAACAAGATTTGGCCCGCATATTCATCTCATATTTAAAGTCGGAGACACCCATTCCGCAGTGGCTGGCGTTAGGAGGCACTATACTCCTGCCGAAAAAGGCAACTTGTCCAACCCAGAGAATTACAGGCCAATAACTAGTTTGAACACACTGTATAAGATCTTTACAGCTGTTCTAAACAACAGGATTGTTCGACGAATTGAGCCTGTGTGGCGAGAGATGTACGAACAACGTGGCTCGAAAAAAGGTGTAGCAGGCTGTCGAGAGAACCTGCTAATTGACAGGTGTGTCTGTAAAGACGCTGCAGCCCATCAGCGCGTCCTGTCAATGGCGTGGATTGAATACCGGAAAGCTTTCGATTCAACCTCTCCATAGTTTGGGCAAGTGCGCCAAAATTAATCTGAAGAAAGAAAAGATTACTGGCGTTGTCAAAGACCCTGAGCTTGTGGATATGAGTGTTATTAGACATCTTAATACTGGAGAGACCTATACATACCTGGGCGTGCCTCAAAGCCGCATTCAGGGTGTAACATCAGTGAAGGAGTCGCTCCGAAGCAGATACAAGCATCTTCTTCGACAGATTTGGTCTTCCAATCTGTCGGCGTTGAACAAGGTATCTGCGACTAACATGCTTGCCGTCCCGGTTCTACTCTACTCGTTTGGGGTGGTTCAATGGACGAAGAACGAGCTTAAGGCACTTGATATCACCACGCGGAAGATCATACGTCTGCATAAAAGCTTGCATATCAATTCGTCAATTCCGCGATTATACATTTCACGCCCTCAAGGCGGACGCGGACTTCTGAATCTTCAGTGTCTTCATAACCGGATTGTTCTAAGTACAGCTTACATCGTTGCGAATGGCAGAGATCCTCTCCTAATGATGGCCAGGAACCACGAGATGATTGACGAAGGAGCGTTCCTTTACAAAGCCGCGGAGCAAGCGGCCGAGACCCTTGGCCTGAATTTTAACAACAGAAGTGAGGAAAGTGCATTACTCCATCTAGATGCTTCACTTCTAAAAGCCGAAGTGAAGAAAGCAGAGGTTGAAAAATTTCACCAACAGCTACTAGACCAAAAAATGCACGGAAACTTTCACAGAAATGCAGAAAAACAGTCCTTGTCGAAGGAGCAAACTTTCACTTTCCTCAGATCATCAATGCTTAATTCAGGTACGGAGGGTTTTATTTTCGCATGCCAGGACGGTGTCATTTCCACCTTAGCATACCGTGACCGCATTTTATGTCAAGAAGTTCCCAGTGATAGGTGCAGAGCGTGTCATGCACACGCTGAGTACCTAGAACACATACTATCGGAGTGTCCGACCCACGCAGGAACGACGTGTATCTATAGATATAATGCGGCCCTGGGAGTGCTTTTCTACCATCTTTGTCGCTCTCACGGTGTTGGTCGCAAACCTGCCCTGCCGAACGCTCCAAGGGAGATAGAGTCAATTGTCCAAAACGAGAAGTGCCAAATTTTCGGGAACTACGATTTTCGGATAGCAGTCTCCGTTGCACACTCGAGGCCTGACATCGTTCTCTAAGACTTCGAGATACGAACTATATCCGTGATCGAATTCTCGGCTCCGTCCGAATACATCACTGCCCAGGAGAAAGGAAAGGAGGAGAGGTATCAAGAACCTTAAAAGAGAGCTGCAACGACTGTACCCAAAATATTCGGTACAAGTAATTGTCCTTGTGATAGGTGCTCTCGGAGGTGCGAAACTATCACTGGTGCGTAACCTTAAAGCCATACCCGCGTGCCAAAAATAGGCCAAAGCACTTGCGAAATGGATGCAGAAAGCTGTCATCCTTCGATCGCTTCGTGTCCTTAAGACACACGAGGGTTTCGCCGGCCTGTCGTTGTGATTTCATCGTGCCCTTTGACCACCCATCTCACGGTTGTGAGACGTGGCCATAAGTGTGATTTACCGCGGTTCTACTTGGAGCCGGTGTCATTTTTAGATGGCAGTTTCTCTCAGTGGAACTCTGCGGTGGTTCTTTAACCCTTTTTTAAATTATATATATATATATATATATACATATATATATATACACATACATACATAAATAATTTGATAAAGAAGGTTAACCAACCTCCGCAGGGTCCCACTGGGAGCAAAACAGGGCACAACGATAAGCCGACAAAACCCTCGTGTGGCTAGAGGACACGAAGCGACCGAAGGATGACAGCTTTCTGCATTCAACTCGCACCTCCGACAGCACCGATCACAAGGAAAATTACTTTCACCGAATATTTTGGGTATAGTCGTTGCAGCTCCCTTTAAGGGCCTTGATACCTCTAGTGTGGAATAGAGACTACTGGCCGAAAATCGTAGTTCCAGAAAATTTGGTACTTCTCGTTTTGGACAACTGATTCTCACTCGAAGCATTCGCAGGGCAGGGTCGCGACCAACATCGTAAGAGCGAAAAAGATGGTAATAAAGCACTCTTTGGGCTGCATTATATCTGTAGAGATACGTCGTTCCCGCGTGAGTGGGACACCCGGATAGTATGTGTCCTAGGTACTCAGCGTGTGCATGACACGCCCTGCACCTATAGCTGGGAACTTCTTGACCTAATATGCGGTCACGGTATACTAAGGTGGAAATGACTTGTCGAGTAGCTTCTGAGGTTAAAATTCAGGTCAAGGGTCTGGGCCGCCTGCTGCGCGGTTTTTTAAAGGAACGCTCATTTACCAATCATCTCTGTTTCCTGACCATTTTTAGGAGAGGATCTCTTCCATTTGCAACGATGTAAGCTGTACCCAGAACAATTCGGTTATGAAAACATTGGAGATTCAGAAGTCCGCGTCCGCCTTGACGGCGTGGAATGTATAATCTTGGAACGGGCGACCTCTCAGTATATGCAGCCTTATCCTTGCATGCGGGGCTCTACAAGGATGGACGAACGCTTTTCCCTAGCTGCTCGTAGAAACAACAATGATAGTACCAAATATAGTTGCAGTAAGTGCGGTTCAAAACAATCTAACGTGCAGGGCTGACAATGGGTCGGACAACAATGCCGACGACCCTAGAGTTTGGAGAGCCAATCAAGACAGAGTCAATGCGATGGACTGGCAAAATCTCAATACTTTTGAGTGGACGGATCGACTCAGGGACGACCTGTTGGAGTGCTATGATACCAGTATGGCCCCTAAGCGAGAAGGGTACATGTCGCGATGGCATGATCTGTGGTGCGAGAAACACCCAGAGCTCTGGCATTTTTCGCAGCAACGTCAGCGTAACCGTGCGGAGGAACTCCGAAAAAGGAGTTATTTAAGCGGCAATTTTTAAGCGGAACTGGATGACTAGCTTCGTGGAGATTTTTCTGAAGAATCCGACCTCTGGACTATCAATAGTAGTGTGTATAATACAGCAAGAACTTTGGCGGTTGCAATCCGTAAAGTAAAACCAACAGCTGATCATAAGACCAAAAGACGAATGGATCAAATCAGCATCAAGATTGGCTGGGCAACACAGTACGCGTCCGGCATTCAGTGTGTGGTTAACGACATAACATCTGGCAGAAATTTCACTACCAGGCTCAGTTAGTTCACGCGCGAACTGCGAATCCGTCATCACACACTTAAGAAGTCAAAGCTGCTGGCATTTTGGAGAAAAGTTTACGAAGACCAGCATCCACTGAAAGATAACTCAAAGAACATAAATAGCCTTAAGGAGCTGTGCAGTGCCCTCATAACCCCTGAGGAGGAATGCCCACCTATCACCACCGACGAGGTGAAAAATGTATTAACAGGCATGAAAAACTATTCCGCTCCGGGACACGATGATATCAAGACCTTCTAGTGCAAGAAGTTTGCTTCAACCCACCAACATCTGGCACGCATTTTCACCTCATATCTAAAGTCGGAAGAGCCTATTTCGGAGTGGTTGGTGGAAGGATGCACAGTGCTCCTCCCGAAGATCCGCAACTTGTCTGACCCAAAGAATTACAGACCAATAACTTGTCTGAACACGCTGTATAAGATCTTCACAGCTATCTTAAATAATAGGATTGTTCAGACCATTGGAGCTGTGTGGAGAGAGATGTATGAACGCGGCTCTAAGAAAGGCGATGCAGGATGTCGGGAGAACCTGCTCATCGATAGATGTCTCTACACAGACGGAGCATCATACCAGCGCTACCTAACAATGGTCTGGATTGACTGCCGGAAAGCTTTCGATTCAAACTCCCATATACTCATCATCTGTGTGTTGGAAAGCTTAAAAGTGCATCCACACATAGTGAGATGCATAGAGAGATTGATGCCGCTTTGGAATACCAGATTCACTACCTCATATGGAAAGCATCGTCTGATAACTAACAACGTCACCTTTCAGAGAGGTGTTTTTCAAGGCGACACCATGAGCCCTCTCCTCTTTTGCCTCACATTATTGCCACTATCTCTTGCACTTCGCCATTCTCAAGGTTACTTCTGCGATAAAACTGGAAATCGAAAGCATAAGGTCACCCATGTATTTTACATGGACGATCTCAAGATCTATGCTGAAAATAAAGAGCAACTAAATCTAGATCTAAAGATTGTCAAAGAGTACACTCAAGAGATTGGAATGGAGTTTCGGTTAGGAAAATGCACCAAGGTTAATTTGAAACCAGGAAAACTTAATGGCATCCCCAAAGAGCCTGATCTCGTCGCGTCGGTAGAAGCGCTATACGACAACTTGGCGCTAGAGAAACCTGTATATACCTGGCCGTGCCACGAAGCCGCAACTATGACGCAACATCGATTAACCTTCCGGTGGGCGCGCCTTTTGGAGTACACGAGAGGGCTCGCGCCGCACTCCGTGCGGCTGATCAAAAAATCGATTTACTCAGACAAAAGGCGCGTTTTGTTCATCTGTGAAGGGATTATTTCGAAGAAAAACATTATTCTGAATAAATCGCAAATCATTTGGAAACATTGGGACCGCAATAAACACTTTACATTTAACATGAACGCGCACCTCACTGCGTGCGGTGGAGGTAGGCACGAGACCGGGCGCGCGCTACACTCCGTGCGGCGGATCTCGACTGCTGACTTTAACAGACGGAATGCGACTGACAGAAATCATTTTGACGATTACATCGTGACCTCAAGGCATTTACCCCTTTTCTTCCCACCAAAATTCAAACAATTCTGGTTGTGCCGCACGCAGTGTGGCCACGCGCCCGCCGCAAGTTTAAGAATGCTCTCCGATGTAAATACAAACGTCTTATCCGACAGATTTGGTCCTTCGAACTATCGGCGAGAAACAAAGTATCTCCAACGAACATAGTTGCCGTCCCAGTAGTACTTTATTCATTTGGAGTGGTTCCATGGACGAAGGACGAGCTCAGATCCGTCGATATCGGGTCACGAAAAGTTATGCACATGAACGTCGTCTGTTGCGCAACTTTACATCTCACGCCGTCACGGTGGTCGCGAAATACTTAATCCTGAATTTCTTCATAACAGGATTATTCTGGGTACAGTACATAAAGTCGCCAATGGACGAGACCCTCTTAAAATGGTCAGGGAAAACGAAGTGGGAAAAGGAGCGTTTCTGTATAAAGCAGCGGAGGAAGCTGCTGAAACACTTGGCCTTGACTTTAATATCAGGGGTGAGCCAAATGCATCACACATTATCTATCTCGAGTACTCACTCCGCAAGGCCCTAAACAAAAAAAAACACAGGGGAAAAATTGCTGTGAACAGCTCCTCAATAAGAGGATGCACGGCATCTTCCACAGAAATGTGAAGGATCAGTCGATGTCGTATGAGCTAACGTTTGCTTTCCTCAAATCACCCGGATTGAAGTCGGGCACGAAGGGGTTCATTTTGACATATCAAGACGGTGTCACTTCAACTTTAGCATACCGTCGCCACATTTCAAGCCAAGACATTCCCGATGATAGCTGCAGAGAGCGTCATGATCACACCGAGCACCTTGGACACATACTATAGTCGGCGTTATAGACCGTTTTCCACAAACATATCATCTTGGAAAGAAATAATGATAGGAAGTTGTTTCATGGCTTAAGATGTGCAGTTTTGTAAGGCGATTGAAGTACAATTTGAAAAAATGAAATTAGATCAATATTTCGCGAAATAAACCTTTACGCATATTTCGGGATACGCTCCCGGTGAAATCCCGCGGTTGTCCTTGTGACAAACTTTTAACTATGTATTTATATTAGGGTGGTCCAAAAATGCATTGGAAAAATTTTGTTTTGAATTTTTATCGGGACACCCCCCAAATTTGTTCGAATCCACCCAAAAATAAATCCATTTTTTTTTTGTTCTGAAAAAAATGATATTTAGGGGTGGCGCAAGCCCCATGAAGTTTCACATGTATTTCCCATAAGAAAAAAAGACGTTTTTGTAAATCTTATTCAGAATCCTCAATATTATCTCAATCGAGTTGAAACTCAACATTTCTCTTCAAAATTAGCCATGGAATACGAATAAAATATCACTTTTCAAAAACCAACACCATAAGTCTGTTTTATAGGGTCCCAAAGAAACCCCATAAGTGAAAAAATGGGTTTTGCGAGTTTTTGGCGCTAATTATGATTTTTTTACGGTTTTTTAAATGCGAATTGTTTCTAATACGTAAAATATGACTTTATGCTGAAAATTAGATATTTTCATGAATTGTTTAAACAATTTATTATTGTTTTTAGCCATTTTCTCATAGAATGGAGTTAGAAAGACGCGGTTTTTTCACAAATTTTCCATTTGTTGTCCAATTTTCAATTAGAGGGAAGTGATAGTTCACCAGTGTTAACAATAGTGATTGTTTAAACAATTTATCATAATTATGAATAATATTATATTTGAATAATGCTAGAAAGATGCGGATTCTTTTTTTAATTCCTGGCTTTTTGTCCAATTTTCATCTGTAGTGAAGTAATAATAAATTCAAGTTAACAAAATAATTGTTTAAACAATTTATTATAATTATTAATAATATTATATTTGAATAATGCTGAAAAAGATGCGGTATTTTTAAATTTCTGTTTTTTTGTCCGCTTTTCATTCGGAGTGAAGTAATAATGAATTCAAGTTAACAAAATAATTGTTTAAACAAGTTATTATACTTATTAATAATATTATAATTGAATAATGCTAGAAAGATGCGTTTTTTTTTAAATTTCTGACTTTTTGTTTAATTTTCATTTGGAGTGAAGTAATAATGAATTCAAGTTAACAAAATAATTGTTTAAACAATTTATTATCATTTTTGATAATATTCTCTGTGCTTAATCGGTAGAATGTTGCGGTTTTTTCTGAAATTTTCAACTGTTTTTGTTTTTATTAGGCGCGACTTGATAATCAATTAGATTTAGCAAAAATAATTGTTTAAACAAATTATTATTGTTTATGACTATCTTCATCTATATCGATTGCGCCTGATAGTTGCGGTTTTACGGCAATTTTTACCTTTCTGTCCTTTTTTCACTTAATGAGGTAATAATTAATCAAAGTTAACAGAAAAGTTGTTTAAACAATTTAATATTGTTTATAACTATCTTTTCTCAGATAAGTGCTAGAAAGTGGCGGTTTTTTCTAAAATTTTTCACTTTGCTCCGCCTTTTTATTTATGAACAAGTAATAAGTCAACCAATCGATCAAAAATAATTTTTCGAATGGTATTGTTGTTTTAAGTGAATTATTTTTGCTCTTTTCCAAATGCTTAAGAAAATTAATTTGAAGAAAAAAAGCTATTTTACACAAGAGGCAAAAACAAAGAATAGAATAATTAGGAAAGGTGGAAGGACTAGGTCTTTAAATGACTTGTAAAAGTTTTTTTTTTATTACAAGAAGAAGTTTATTGCAAAGCGTAAAAGAAAAACTTGGAATTGCAAATATTGTAATATCAGCCCCCCCCCCCCCCACTCCTGCCCTGGAGAAAACACGTCTCGTCGATGAAAATATATATACAAATTAAAAAGACTCCAAACAAATAATTAATTGATTATAACATCTCACTGGATAAGGCAGACTTACTGCAGTCAGGAAATTGCTTTCTGTACTCTGTTACCACTTGTAGTAAATATTGTTTCTGTCTTTCGTCTCTAGTAAGAAGAGAATTAAAGTCCGATATCAACTTTATACCTCGTTCTGCTACATCGTTAACCACTTTTAATTTTCTGACTGCGGTCGCACCAGCAGGAACATTTTCAGGCAGTAAATGGCTTTTGCCATCCACCTTGCCTGATGCATAGCACCTGGACGACGAAAAAAAATGCCACGCTTTGGGATGCCGCCCAAAAATATGACCGCCAGCTCAAGGATCTCCATGTAGTCCTCCCGGCAGTAATCGTCATTCAGTTTCTCCATGAGAAAGACCAGAATATTTTCTTCCTTATTCTTGAGGGCTTTTTTTACATATGGGTCGTTGATTCCAGGTTCGTAGTTCTGGGCATTTAAACTGGCCCACTCATCCTGAAATTTTTTGAAGAAAGGAACGGATGGACCTGTTGTTTTCCCAAACTTTACTTCAAATGCACTCTTCAGGAGAATCTCTGGAATATGATGTCTGCACATGAAATATAAAAGATGCCTTCCAATTTTCTCTTCCAGCGAAGTACAGGCACCGTTTCGCACACCAGTGTTAGCTGCTTCCGTATCGCAGCAAATTCCTTGTATAAGGTCAGTAAAACCCCATTCCTGAAGGCATTCAAAAACAGCTTCAGCTTCTTCCTGTCCTGATCCACTCTCCAGCTCGGGAACTCCCAGCAGAATTTCGTTGTCTTCAGCAGTAAAAATTACGGGCAATCGATCAACCTTTCCTTGCCCTGTTAGAGATGGAAGTAATTTTCCGTCCCAGTGCACTATAAATGCTTTGTCCGTAACTTTTCCGTACTTTTGTCAGATGGTTTTGGCGTACTGAGCGCGAGATTCTTCTCGAAACCTGCGAATTGAAGATCGACTGACAACAACACTATTAGGATCGATGCCGAAAGATTCGCAGGCAGCCACTAAAATACGTGTGGCTTGTCTGTCACTTACTTTAGCAGCGTCTAGAGCTGAGGCAAGCTTTCGTGACATAATATTTTGCTTTGGTTTGGATGACGTCTCTTCTGCATCTGAATCTGAATTTATACAAGAAGTAAAAGATTGATCTACAGATATGGGTGCTGCGAAATCAGGGTCTGCTGCATATTCATCTTTAGCCACCTGTCGTCTCTCTTCCAGAGAAGTACTGCTAGAACTGGATGACTGCTGCATTTCCGAAATATGAACTGAAATTAAGAAAATATAAATTTTAAATTACTGGCAGACATAATGAGTAAATAACTTACACCGATGTAAGGAACCAATTAAAAGTACAGTTAATTTAGACTCGCTTGCAGTGTATTTTGTTAAGAAATCTGGAGAAAGGATATTTTCAATTATTTTTCAATCAAGGGTCAGTATTCTCGAAATAACAGGTTTTTAAAATAAGTAAGTACTTATAAAAAATTCTTATTACTAGTTTATTTAGTTCACCATTTTCGACCAAAGAGATAAATTTTCTACTAAAATTATAAATTTTTAACGCAAAAAATGAATTTTCAAGAAAGTAGTTCAATTTTCAACTAAGGAGTTGAATTTGCGACCTATAAATATAAAATTTTAATCGAAAATATAATCGTTGAAATTTGAAAAAAAAAAAAAAAATTTTATAATGAAAAAACACTTGCATTAAACCCCCCCCCCCCCACCCCACAGACAACCCACAAAAATATTCTAAACATTTCTGAAGAATTAAAATAGGAGAAAAAGTACCAAAAAAGTTCAATTTCATTTTTTTTTTGAGAATTTCCACAAGTTCTCGGGTGATTTGTCACAAGAAAGGACTGCTGAAATATTATAGAAGGGTTAAGTATTCAAGAGGACTTTTTTCGTATAGAAGTCATGGAAAAGTGTTACTTCATTTTATGGTAATTCTTAGAAGGTCTTATCAATTTTTGGGACAAAGTTTCCAGGAAGCTTCAATTTTATTTAATTTGTTTTTTATTTTTACACGGGCTTATGGGATTTATGATCCAAAAAATATTACTGAAATAGTAGTCCTTAAGGTGGCCCTCATTTTTCACTTCTCGAATTTCTCAGCTCTCACCCCCAATTTTGTTCGAATGCCCCAAAAAAAATGTCCTTCAAATTGGAGCAAAACCGGTTAATATTTAGGGGTGGCGAAAAGACCATGAAGTTTCCCATTGATTTAACATGGGAAAAAGTCAGCTTTTTGTAAATCTAACATTTAAACCCGATAGTATGTTACAAATAATTCCGTGTTCCAGTATATTGTTCAGAATTCGTCAGAGAATAAGAATCAATCATAAATTTGTAGGTTGAATAATTTTAAGCCACTCTTATGGTTCCCCAAAGAAAACCTCATAAGTGACAAATGTGAATTTTACGTAATATTGCGGTTTATTGACGCTTTTTAAAAGATAAAAAAAATCATTAATCGGTAATTTATGAATACCCAGTCATTTTTGAACTAATATTCAATTGTTTAAACAATATTCATTTGTTGAAACATTCGAGAGTATTCTTAAAAAGCAAAGTAGAACATAAAAATATCTCAATCTGTCGAAAAATAGCAAAAATAGAATATGTTAACGAGAAAATTGCTTGAACAATTTAAATTTGTTCAAACATCCACGAGTATTCATAATAAACATATTAGTACTTGAAAATATTAAAATTTGTTGAAAATTTAGTGAGATAAAATGTTTCTTCTGCTTTTTTTTAGGTAAAATATATACTTGAACAAATACGCATTATTTAAATAATTGTAAAATTATTTGAAGAAATTATTTTATTGTTATCATTGATTAAATAACTCATCAAGTCTAGAAAATACGTTCATTTCGCGAGTTAACTGAAAAAACAAATATTTAAACAAATTGAAATTGTTTAAACAATTGAATATTAGTTACAAAATGATTGGGTATTCTTGCATTACTGATTAATGATCATTTATTTTTTTAAACGTTTAAAAAGCGTCAATAAGCCGCAATATTACGTAAAATTAAAATTTGTCACTTATGAGGTTTTTTTGGGGACCCATAAAAGTGGCTTAAAATTATTCAACCCCAAAATTTATGATTGATTCTTATTCTCTGATGAGTTCTGAACAATATACTGAAACACGGAATTATTTGTGACATATTATCGCGTGTAAATATTAGATTTACAAAAAGCTGACTTTTTCCTATGTTAAATCAATGGGAAACTTCATGGTCTTTGCGCGACCCCTAAACATTAACCGATTTTGCTCAAATTTGGAGATTTTTTTTTTCGACATTAGAACAAAACTGGGGGTGAGAGCAGAGAAATTCGAAAAAAAGATCAACCAAGTACAAATAAGAACCACCCTAGTAGTCCTATTTTACCATTGACCGAATCCATTTCAAATCAGGCAGGTTCTACACTTGAAGTTGCAGAATCTCTCGAGGACAGAATACGTATTTGAATTTTTTTCTTTGCTTTTCAAAAAAATGCCAATATTTTCTTGAAACGTATATAACTTTGGACCTAATTGAGATATTTAAGATTCTTTTCAGATTCTGGTAGAGCTTATTGCCTTCTTTCAGAACACGCAAGAAAATTATGAAAATGTTCAGAATGACAAAATGGCGGCGGTGTTTCTGAAGATAATAATAGTCGATTTTCTCAAAAAACGCACATTTATATTTCTTGTCAATTTTTTGTTAAATGTGTACTATAATAGGGAAAATACCATGTGAGTATCATGCGGGCTAAATAACTTTTGCGGACAATAGAATTTTTTTCATAAAATAGAATTTTCGCATTTTTTTACAATTTACAACAGATACAAAAAAATATGAAGGAAATAGTTTCCGCAGGTTAAAAAGTTGTACAAAAAGTTCTACTCATTCATATCTTGCACTATCTCTGAGAAAAATAAAAAAATTCAATTTTCACCAAGAGAAAAATTCCCTTGACCACAGAAATAGTTTAGCCCGCATAAAATTGATGGAATATCTGTTTTATATAAACAAAAAGTTGTAAAAAATATTTTTTTTTAAAATAAAATGGTGGAGTTCGCCCCCTTTCACAGAAATTGCCCATATGTTTCTAGTGCTCTAAGTTGTTTTTCAGATTTTGTATATAAATGGACAATTTAAATTCGAAAAATGTCTTCAATAATTTTTTCTATGATTCTGTGATAGTTTAATGTCTCTATGCAAATTTAGATATAGAAACATAAATCCCCTAAGAACTTGTAAACATTTTGAAATAAATAAATGTAATGGAACTTTCGTGATACTTTTAGCCCTGTTTGGAATGACTTCACATTTCAAGAAAAGTTAGTGCTTTACTAACTGGTATTTGCTAGAATATTTTCAATTTCAGAATAAAACTTATTTTCAAATAATGATTAAATAACATACCTGCATGTTGTTGTTCTTCATGAACTCGTCTACGTATGACCTCCTCTTCAATACGCTTCTCCCGTTTTTCGATTTTCTCTTGTAAAGATTGATCAACCTCAGCCATGTATCCTTTACGTCCCTTTTCTCTTTGAAGTATTAGAAATTTCTTATCTTCTTCAAAAACATCAGTGCGAGAAAGAACGTCTGATGAAGCTATATCAA
>CAKNYM010049639.1:78173-141220 GCA_932195095.1 Andricus curvator | reverse complement strand
GAAATGTTTCTCCTGCTTTTTTTAGGTAAAATATATACTTGAACAAATACGAATTATTTAAATAATTGTAAAATTATTTGAACAAATTATTTTATTGTTATCATTGATTAAATAACTCATAAAGTCTAAAAAATAGTTCATTTCGCGAGTTAACTGAAAAAAACAAATATTTAAACAAATTGAAATTGTTTAAACAATTGAATATTAGTTAAAAAATGATTGGGTATTCTTACATTACTGATTAATGATCATTTTTTTAAACGTTTAAAAAGCGTAAATAAGCCGCAATATTACGTACAATTCAAATTTGTCACTTTTGGGGTTTTCTTTGGGGACCCATAAAAGTGGCTTAAAATTATTCAACCCCAAAATGTATGATTGATTCTTATTCTCTGATGAGTTCTGAACAATATACTGAAACACGGAATTATTTGTAACATATTATCGCGTGTAAATATTAGATTTACAAAAAGCTGACTTTTTCCCATGTTAAATCAATGGGAAACTTCATGGTCTTTGCGCGACCCCTAAATATTAACCGATTTTGCTCAAATTTGGAGGAGATTTTTTTTCGACATTCGAACAAAACTGGGGGGTGAGAGGAGAGAAATTCGAAAAAAAGATCAACCAAGTACAAATAAGAACCACCCTAGTAGTCCTATTTTACCAGTGACCGAATTCATTTCAAATCAGGCAGGTTCTACACTTGAAGTTGCAGAATCTCTCGAGGACAGAATACGTATTTGAATTTTTTGCTTTGATTTTCAAAAAAATGCCAATATTTTCTTGAAACGTATATAACTTTGGACCTAAATGAGATATTTAAGATTCTTTTCATATTCTGGTAGAGCTCATTACCTTATTTCAGAACTCGCAAGAAAATTATGAAAATGTTCAGAATGACAAAATGGCGGCGGTGTTTCTGAAAATAATAATACTCGATTTTCTCAAAAAACGCACATTTATATTTCTTGTCAATTTTTTGTTAAATTTGTACTATCATAGGGAAAATACCATGTGAGTATCATGCGGGCTAAATAACTTTTGCGGACAAAAGAATTTTTTTCATAAAATAGAATTTTCGCATTTTTTTACAATTTACAAGAATTCACCAAGAAATTACAATTACAATTGAATTACAATTCACCAAGAAAAAAATTCCCTTGACCACAGAAATAGTTTAGCCCGCATAAAATTTATGGAATATCTGTTTTATATAAACAAAAAGCTGTAAAAAATATATTTTTTTTTAATAAAATAGCGGAGTTCGCCCCCTTTCACAGAAATTGCCCATATGTTTCTAGTGCTCTATGTTGTTTTTCAGATTTTATATATAAATGGACAATTTAAATTCGAAAAATGTCTTCAATAATTTTTTCTATGATTCTGTGATAGTTTAATGTCTCTATGCAAATTTAGATTCACAATAATGGGTGAAACTCTAGAAATAAATTTTCATGAAAAAGATTCTGCGACTTCAAGTGTAGAACCTGCCTGATTAGAAATGGATTCGGTCCAGTAATCTTTATAGAAACATAAATCCCATAAGAACTGGTAAACATTTTTAAATAAATAAATGTAATGGAACTTTCGTGATACTTTTATCCCTGTTTGGAATGACTTCAAATTTCAAGAAAAGTTAGTGCTTTACTAACTGGTATTTGCTAGAATATTTTCAATTTTAGAATAAAGCTTATTTTCAAATAATGATTAAATAACATACCTGCATGCTGTTGTTCTTCATGAACTCGTCTACGTATGACCTCCTCTTCAATACGCTTCTCCCGTTTTTCTATATTTTCTCTTGTAAAGATTGATCAACCTCAGCCATGTATCCTTTACGTCCCTTTTCTCTTTGAAGTATTAGAAATTTCTTATCTTCTTCAAAAACATCAGTGCGAGAAAGAACGTCTGATGAAGCTATATCAAACAATTCACTTAGCAACTGTTTGAAATCGTTCTCATTCCTCACTTGCGTTTCTGACTGACGTCTTGAACCCTTTCGAATATTCCGCCATTTCCCAAATAGATTTTTTATCTTTGTTAACCAGTGTCGGTCTTTTCGCACAGGTAAGCGTGCTTTTGTCCAAAAACTTTTTACTTCGTTCAACACTAAAACAGCACTCTCTTGTACACTGACTTTCAAATGACGATGGTTATATAAGAAAACCCGAAGTACTTGCAAATTTGATGGTAATATACTTCCGGTAATTTCCCGATCCATAAAATCAGTTATATAGATATTTTCACGCAATCTGCGTTCGATATCTAATCCTGCAGCCATACCTATCCACGCCAGATGTCTGCAGTCGAACTCAAAGAGGGAAACTGACTCCAAATCTCGATAGATTGTGAAAATCCTTTCCAATTCAATGCAATGTTTCCGGAATTCAGGTATATACCCATTACCCAGGTATAACATGCAACGGGTGCAGAAACAGGTTTTCAGACAATTGCTGCATTTCTGACACCTCACTAATGTCTCTCAGTAACTTATTCAAGGGAAAGTTGTATTCATATGATCCGTGTGGAAAATTTGAAGCGTATTTTAAATATCTGTTTTATTTCAGAATACTAAATTATCAGAATATATATTCACAAAAAGGAAAGAGATTATTTAACATATAGTTTTCTCTAATGTTTATTTATCAATTGTTAGTAATTAAGCAGGCGGAGCAAAGTGAAAGATTTGAGAAAAAACCGCCACTTTCTAGCACTTATCTGAGAAAAGATAGTTATAAACAATATTAAATTGTTTAAACAACTTTTCTGTTAACTTTAATTATTACCTCACTAAGTGAAAAAAGGACAGAAAGGTAAAAATTGCCAAAAACCGCAACTATCAGGCGCAATCGATATAGATGAAGATAGTCATAAACAATAATAATTTGTTTAAACAATTATTTTTGCTAAATTTAATTAATTATCAAGTCACGCCTAATAAAAAATAAACAAAACGTTGAAAATTTCAGAAAAAACAGCAACATTCTACCGATTAAGCAAAGAGAATATTATCAAAACTGATACTAAATTGTTTAAACAATTATTTTGTTAACTTGAATTCATTATTACTTCACTCCAAATGAAAATGAAACAAAAAGCCAGAAATTTTAAAAAAACCGCATCTTTCTAGCATTATTCAATTATAATATTATTAATAAGTATAATAAATTGTTTAAACAATTATTTTGTTAACTTGAATTCATTATTACTTCACTCCGAATGAAAAGTGGACAAAAAACCAGAAATTTAAAAAAAACTGCATCTTTTCAGCATTATTCAAATATAATATTATTAATAATTATAATAAATTGTTTAAACAAATTATTTTGTCAACTTGAATTTATTATTACGTCACTACAGATGAAAATTGGACAAAAAGCCAGATTTTAACAAAAATCCGCATCTTTCTAGCATTATTAAAATATAATATTATTCATAATTATGATAAATTGTTTAAACAATCACCATTGTTAACATTGGTGAACTATCACTTCCCTCTAATTAAAAATGGGACAACAAATGGAAAATTTGTGAAAAAACCGCGTCTTTCTAACTCCATTCTATGAGAAAATGGCTAAAAACAATAATAAATTGTTTAAACAATTCATTAAAATATCTAATTTTCAGCATAAAGTCATATTTTACGTATTAGAAACAATTCGCATTTAAAAAACCGTAAAAAAATCATAATTAGCGCCAAAAACTCGCAAAACCCATTTTTTCACTTATGGGGTTTCTTTTGGAACCCTATAAAACATACTCATGGGGGTGATATTTGAAAAGTGATATTTTATTCGTATTCTATGGCTAATTGTGAAGAGAAATGTTGAGTTTCAACTCGATTGAAACACAAAAACACAAAAAATGGATTTATTTTAGGGTGGTCCAAACAAATTTTTTTCGAATGTTTATAGGGACACCCCCTAATGTATGTTTGTATCTATCTATATATATATCTATATATATATATATAATTTTCTTTTTCATTTAAGTTTTTCATTTTTAAATTTTTGATATGGGCAATTTACAACTATAGTAATTGAATTTCGGTGAACCCATGCATAGTATGAAAAATACTTCTGATTTTCAATAGAGGCCAATAACCCTTCTAGAAATAATTAATTGAAAACAATTAAGAACGATAGAACGAAATTTGAATTGTTTTCAATCGTGTTTCTTAATCGTGTGTGCACGATTGGGAACGATTGAGTGTTGCAAAGTTTCAATCGTTCCCAATCGTTCCCAATCGGGCCAATCGGTAGTAGGATTTCGAGGTTATGAAGTGGCAATTTGATGGCAGCACTTTCGTCTCGCGGGAATTATTTGAAAAAGTTTATTTACTTTTTTTCGAGACAACACATTTTAAGCAATATGTTCATGAAAAAAATTGAATAAATGTTTTGTAATAATTTCCGCGAGCTGAGAGTGCTGTTATCAACAAATTTGCCAATGTGGTGAAGTTTTTTCATCAAATTATTCATTTCACTGTCTATAATTTTGTATAAAAACGTGTAATTTATTAAATAAATTGATTAAAGTATTTTAGGTACAGAACAATTAAAATTAACTGAGAGTCAAGCTATTTAGATTCTTTCTCATCTTCTAATATCCTATGGATATTAGCATTTTTACTTTTTAATTCGTCACCCGCTGTCCCACTATCACTCTCACTTGGAAGATTCATCATTTTAATTTAAAATTCATCTTTTTTTGGTGAAACTTCAACTATTTCGTTGGAAATCGATATTTTGCATTTAAAAATTAAACTATTTGTTTGAAAATTTATGTATTTTGCGGAAAATTTGACTTTTTTTGTAAAAAGATAATCTTTATGACTGAAAATTCATCTTTTTGGCATAAAATTCAAATTTTCTTTTTCTTTGAATGTTTTTTGGTTGAATATATATATTTTTTAAAATGAAAATGTAACTATTATTGCAGTTGAATATTCCATAATTTTAGTTAAAAATTCTTCTCTTTTTTTGAACTTTTTTTTTCTTGCCTAAAAATTTATTTATTCAATTTTTGGTAGAAAAATTATCTTTTTTAGTTGGAAATTCGTCTTTTGGTAGAAATTCATCTTCTTGGTCCAAAATTCAATTATTCTAGTTAAAGTCTGGTTTAAAATTCAACTATTTCAGGTAAATATTTACAATTTTATTTGAAAATTCATCACATCGTTTGTTTGCTTAAACATAAATTTTTTTTAATTGAAATTTAAGTATTTAAGTTTTGGTTGACATATTATATTTTTTAGTAAAAATTAATTTTTTTGCTTGAAAATTTACCTGTTTCAGTTGAATATTCATTGTTTTAGTTGAAAACTCTTATGTTTGGTTTAAAATTAATTTTTTTTTTACTAAAAATGTTACTATTCCATTTTCGGTTAAAAAATTTTTTTTTTAAATAGTTAAATCTCCAAGTCCATTTCTGTCAATTATTGTTAATTTATTTGAATTTTTAATTACATAAAGCATTCTGAACAATCTAATACTATGAAATAAAAAATTTGAAAACTTTAAAATTCAAAGATTTTAAGATTAGGCATTGCAAACCAAATTATTTGTAATATTCAAAATTGAGTATTTTAAATATTTAAAACTATAAATTTTCGAGAATTTCAAATCAAACTTATTTATAAATTCAAAATTGTTATGCTGCAAGACATTTAAAAAGATTGGATAAGTTTTTCTACTAAAAATTAAAAGAATTTAATGAGTTACCTACACTTTATTTAGTCCGAGTTTCAAAATATTGGCGCCATTCTACGTTCTAATGATTTCAATCGTTTTCAATTGGGTATCTATTATTGTGAATCAGAGGTTAAGTTGTCACTACAGCATTTTGATATTGCGATAATTATTTACAAGCGGTTTTTTACGCTTTCAAACAAAAAATGTGAACAATATGAATTTAAAAAGAAGTAAATAAACGTTTCACAATAATATACACGCTAAATCAAACTACTACTGCCTACTTGATGAAGACACTATATCACTGTCACATCGTTAGATGGCATGATTTTTACGTACCGTTAACCCACATAATTTCGACTCTTCATTCGGTATACCGCCTGAACAAACATTCTATTTTTTGTACTTGAAATTTTTGTTGAATTGTTAAAAATTTAATTTCCAACCTATAAACACGTGCGCATCATGTGTGTTATAAACGAAAACTGCAGAGGGCGCACTGCAGGCAAGTGGATTTACTCAATTCAACCCGATTGGAAACAATTGACACAATTAGCAACAATTTAAAACGATTCAACTTTGATCACTCTTAATCGTTATGAATCGTGTCCAATCGATTATTTCTAGAAGGGAACATATCGCACTTATTCTAATTTTAATCTTTTAATTGCAAGTGACATATCTTTGAAATCGCCAAGAAACATAGATTTCGGATATAATATTTCTAAATTGCTAATTGTGAAATAAAAAAAATTCATGTTTTGTGTTTTATTCCTCAGAGGTACAAAAGGCAAGCAGGTACACGGCCATCAAAGAGATACTGCCGGTAAGTTTTCGACTGCACAAATACTTAGGGGCGTCCGTAAACAGGGTGCAATGTGTGCGTTAACATGGGAGGCCAGGTAAAGGTCTTGTTTAGAGACAGGCGGACAGCCGCAGAATTGTTTATTTCCCTCTACTTGTAGCTTTACACTTTTTGCCCTACTTGTAGCTTTATACTTTCCGGCATTGGGAAAACCCCGAAGGTGCATACGTACCTAAATAGCGCGCTAATGATCTCTACGATTTTTCGCACAAATTAAGGGTGGAAAGGCAAAAGGAGGTAACTAACAATTTTTCGACAATGGGGGTTTTTGCTAGAAAATTCTCAAAAATTCAAATACACATCGCATTAAAAAGATTTGTTCGAAACCGTATTTTCCACTATGGCAATACCTTAAAGTTACATTTTCATATCCGTTAAAAATAAAGACTTCGGTGAACAAACAATTTTTATAATATTCAGGAAAGGCAGGCAATATCTTCATGTTTCAACAATAAGAAATGCCAACTTTATTATTTATTACTACCTCAAAGCAAAAAATCGTCTTTTTAGAACCCATGAAATTCTAACCTCAAAACTAAAACTAAATTTTCTCGGAATTTAATAATTTTTTTTAATCAATCCTTTTCCCTATATTCAGTAACTCAACATCTCGGAAATGGATCATCAGTTTATTTTTTAATTGTGTATTTTATTAGTGTCAACCCGACGTGATCACCTTCGGACAATATTTCCTCATAACTGAAAGCTTCTTTTCAATCAAACTTTTTTGGTATCGATTAAGTAATACGTCAGCTCAGAAGCAGATTTTTTTTTGTTTTTTTTTTTTTATTCCGATTTCGATTTACACAATTTTTTTCGCTCTCCTGCACAATTGCCACTTTGTCAGTCATCTGCTTTTGCCTTACCACCCTTCAAATATAAAATTAAGTTTCGCTTTTTGATCTCGGATAATACCCAAGCTCTCTTTCTAGCCCCAAATAAATATAAAAAAAAGGTCTCACGAAAAAAGTTTAATTTATTTTTGACATTTATTTTCGAAGGTTCAATATATTCTATTTTTTGAAATGGTTACGACCATTTAAAAGGGCGTAAACCCCCTATCGAAATTGAAGTAGAAAACTTTTTATATTGATATTAAAAGAGTTAAATATCGCCTAAACAGATGGTGTATTCTCAAAAACCACTTAACTCACATTTTCCAAAACAAAAATTAAAATACCACGTCTTAACCTTAAAACTCATGAAGGGAAACCCCTACCCTACCGAAAAGAAATCTCAAGAACATCTCAGGCGAAAATTGCAGGCCGGGTCATACAAATTTCAGTGAATTATCAGTCTCTATTTGAATGATTTCGTATCTAGAGATTGCCTGAAAGATTTATATCCTTTTTTCTGTTTTAATTTATGGCGGTCCAACCTGGAAGATTCCGAAACACGAAAGGCAGTTAAGAAAGATTTGGCTGTCATAAAGCCTTAATAAAACTAATCACTTGTTACACTACAAATTTTTGTTTATTTAATCACATGCATATATTTATTTGTGACAAATTATTTATTTATATATTTATATATTACAGTAATGTCCTGACGGTGAATCTAAAAATGCTATCTGTTTTTACGCATCTCGTATAGTTTACGAGATACTTGCAAAACATGATGTATTTTGAACTAATCAACGCAAATTTTATATATTTGTAATCGTATAAATTCGTAGATTCTGATTTTTCAACTTTAAAATCCCTTATTTCAAAATTGAAAACAAAAGTTATTTTTATATTTCAAGCTCTTAAATGTGACCTGGGTCGTTGGCTAAAATAGATAGGACTAAAATGCAGTCTTGTAGATACCAAATATCCTATTTTCAAATCGCTAATGGCAATGTATATGTATATATATATATATATATATATATATATATATATATATATATATATCCGAATACAACATCACTGCCAAGGGGAAAGAATAGTAGGAGAGGTATCAAGACCTTAAAAGAGAGCTGCAACGACTGTACCCAAAATATTCGGTACAAGTAATTGCCCTTGTGATAGGTGCTCTCGGAGGTGCGAAAATATCACTGGCTCGTAACCTGAAACCATACCCGCGTGCCAAAAATATGCCAAGGCACTTGCGAGTTGGATGCAAAAAGCTGACATCCTTGGGTCGCTTCGTGTCCTCAAGATACACGAGGGTTTCGCCGGCCTGTCGTTGTGATTTCATCGTGCCCTGTGACCACCCATCTCACTGTTGTGAGATGTGGCCATAAGTGTGATTTACCGCGGTTCTACTGGTTAGTGAGCGGCAATATCTGCCAATGATGATGATTCTTTTCGAGCTCAACAAAAATATAGTCAATTTCAATTGCTTTGTTTCAAATAGCCTTTGGTTCAATCGGGTTTGGTGCAATCGAATACCTACCACAATCGATATGAATGAAATCGGAGAAAAAAAATGGCGACGCGGGAGACACTGATAGCGATTTTCCCAAGATTCTTGTTTTATATCACGGAAATTTTCGGGTATTCCTCATTTCCTATAATTTTTTCAGTAAAACATTACTGTGTGCAGATATTTTTTGAGTACATCTGTACAATAGTACATTTTTGTACAATACAAAAAACCAGTTTTATGAAAAAAGAAGATAGATTAATTACAAATGATAGATAGCGTCGTAGAAATGACCACCTATTTTCAATAGGGAATGAACAGTGGCACAAACAGGCAAAAATTGGGAAAGCACCGGAATTAGCTATTTGTGATACAAGTGCGCAAAATAGGCAATTGCGGAAGAGTGTGAAACTTGCAACATCAGCAAATGCTGCAATTACACGAGTAGTAATCGCCTGTGCATACGTGTATCACACGCTTTTTTTTGCAACAAACACCCGAGAAAATAATTTAGCACTTTTTTACACTTTTCACCAAATTGCCGATCCCGTATGGTGGGGTTCAGCCAAATTTCTGTACAATTTTTTAAGTGACACTTCTTAGGGCGCGGTACGTCATTTTTTTACGAGGAATTAATCCATAAGAATGGTCAAGCTCGAGCATCACGTCACGCTCGAGTGCACGTCACACGCCAGCAAGGTAGCGAGCTGACCACGCGCATTCATGGAATTCACAGAATTCAAGAAATTCGTGGAATTCATGAAATTCACAGAATTCAAGAAATTGACGGAATTCATTGTAAGTATACTATTAAGCCATTTCCCTTTCAGGGTAGGCGTGACACTACCCGATTCGGGTAGTGTTTCTAGGTGGATAGTTTCTTGTAGTAAATTACTACAAGTGTGGGCTCACCACACCCACGACGGGCCAACAGCACGCAGTATTCTCGAATGGTCACCCATCCAAGTACTAACCGCGCCCAACGCTGCTTAACTTCAGTGATCGGACGAGAACTGGTTTTTTCAGCGTGGTATGGCCGTTGAATTCCTTCAAATCGTAAAATTCCATGAATTCCTTGAATTCCGTGAATTCCATGAACTCCTTGGACTCCATAAATTCCGTGAATAACTTGAATTCCGTGAATTCCACGAATTCCGTGAATACCACGAATTCCTTGAAGTCCATCAATTCCGTGAATTCCTTGAATTCCACAAATTCCATGAACTCCTTGGACTCCATGAATTCCGTGAATAAATTGAATTCCATGAATTCCATGAATTCTGCGAATTCCACGAATTTCTTGAAGTCAATTCCGTGAATTCCTTGCATTCCACTCTGAAGTGCGCATGCGCGTCCATTGCGCCGATTCGCAAAATATACATATTTCAAAGTGCGCATGCGTCATTATTATTCCCGCACAGTCTTTTCGATTAAAGTACTTTGCATATCATTTAGAGGTTTGGAAGTCCTCACTTTCGAAGTGGGTGTTGCAAAAAAGTTATTTAGCACATTGGGACATTTATTCGGAAAGACTTGGGCACGAACGGCTCCCAATGAAACCTCTTTCCAAACCTTTCCGTTTGTTCCGCTAGGGTAACTATACACATAGTCAATAGAAAAAAGATTTTCATCTACATACATTTCAAAAATTGTTTTACAAAAATAAGTATAACAATTTTCCGACTTTCCCATGTACATTGTCTCAATAAAAATTAAATTCGACAGTAAAACAACTGCCAAACACTAGACTCATCTAGTAAATGATGCTGCATTTCAATTATGTTGGGGTTTTAAGCAGTTTTTTTATTTGTTTGTCCTATTTGCCAACCAAAACAATGTTTTAATTTTTATTTTTAGGGTATTTTATGAGTTTTCTAGCAAAGTTACTTGAGAAATATACCAGAAAACATTACTTCTATTTCGATTACCGACCACTCATATTATTTTCTAATACAGACCTAACAGTGCAGCTGTCATACTTTTTTCTAAACATTTTTGTCGACTGGAATCTTTTTTTAAACGTTTGCGCCATAACAAACACGTTGCTCAGTCTGATGCGATGAAAAATTCTTGTCTCACTTACTGACTGCTACACAAAGAGGTTAGGATAATGCACATGACCAGGTGGCTCATTCCGTCCCAGAATGGTGCCTCGTTCCGCCCCATCTGACACTTTCAAATAAAATAAAAATTTTACGTATTTCTGTTTCACAATCATATACAAATCTGTTAAGAACTTAAATTTTACTAAATCAGCTATCTAAATAAACAACAGGAAAACATCGAATATTTGATTTTAAGTGATTCTTGACCTTTCTGAAAAAATACTATATAGCAGGGTACAGGTCTTAACATTTCAACAGTTCCAAAAAAAGTATAGCCTACTTACAAAGTGAGTGGCTCATCTTACCCCCTATGTCCATCTCCCCCACGCTACCAGCTATGTCAAAATGTTCCATTTGTTAGAAAAACTTATTGGAAATTATGAAAAACTAAACCTACCTGGTCTTTTTATAAAAAATTGTATTTATTCATAAATGTGTGCATAACTTTGTAAATTTCTAAAAAAATATATGTGACCGTCCGCGAAGAAACGGATCTAACGCCCAAAAAAATCGATTTTTAATTTTTAACTTCAATCCATAGTTTTTTATATACTCTCTCGTAATAAAAAATATTATTATTATACCTGCGAAATTCAACTTGTTATTAAACTGCAAAATGAGGCCCTCCTTTCGAGTTCCTGTGTTGGGCCACCTCTTCATTCACTCTTCCTGTAAAATGTAACTACCCGCCGTTAGGTCCCTTTCTTCGCGGACGGTCACATATGAAAATTCTTAACAAGCTTTTACAAATCATAAATTTTTGTAACCTTTTTTGTAAAAATTCGTAATTTAAAAAAAAGCCTCTTTAAAAATTTAAAAACACTAAAGATTTAAAATTGGCCTGTAGATTTTCCTAATTCGTCGTACAAAATTGTAGCTATTCATAGTTACTTGTATAAAGTCACAAAAATTATCATTTGCATTTTTCTTTTTAAATGGTAATATATCCTTGAGATTTCAATTTAAAATAAAAATTAAATTTAACCCAAAAAGTATCTTTAACAAAAAAAAAAAAACGAATTTTCACAAAACTGCATAAATTTTGAACCAAACAGTTAAATTTTTAACCAAGAAGGTTAATTTTTCACCAAAAATGACGAATTTTCAACCAAACAGCTGATTTCTTAGGCAAAAAGGGATAAATTTTTGAACAAAAATGGAATGTTCCAATTTTTATTGAAAAACAATCATTCTCAATATATAAAAGCGAATTTTTTATGAACAAAGTTGAATTTTCTACCAAACTGTTGAACTGTTCACAAAAAAGATGAATTCTGTACAAAACAGTTAAATTTTCAAACCGAAAAGATGAGTTTTTTACAAAACAGTTGAATTTTCAAATAAAATTATGAATCTTCAACAACAAAATGAATTTTTAATAAAATAGTTCAACTTTCAACCAAGGAGTTTAATAGGGCTGAGCAAATGAGCTTATGTAAGGTCATCGCTGGCCACTATTTTTTTCGAAAGTATAGTGAAAAATATGACTTGTGTGGTATGCCTGGATTCAAAAGAGAATGAGCTACACGGATTATTTGTCAAATTTTAATAAACATTTAATATATTAAAAATATGCTTGGTCAAAGTTACCCTAATTTTGAAGACTAATTTCTCGGCTTGTAATGATTATTTCACAAAACGAAATAATTCATGTAGATTGATTCTTTATCTACAAATGTATGTGTCTAAAAAAAAAAATTCTCTTAAATAAATATGAAAAAACAGGTGCCAACGAAGTGTCTGCATGGAGTAAATTTAAGGAGGTTCAATGATTATTAACTTTCTATAATTTTTGGCTGAATTTAAAATATTTTTCATTACGCATGCACGGAATATGCCATGCTTCAAGCGATTTTCCGTTCGCGTTGTGGCATATTGCACACGACGTGCCGGTGTGCGCAATATGCCACAATGTGAACGGAAAACCGCTGTGAAGTATGGCTCCGTGCATTCATGATGAAAAATAGTGTGTGCAATTCGCGTGGTACAGTTCCATATTCCGCCACGTGGGCGCTAATAGCACCCACTCGTTACACAATGTACTAATGTACTTCAATGGTCCTTTCATCACCCTGGAAAGTTTCAGCTAGGTTAACCGAAATATTTTTCGGAATATTTGTTCATAAAGTTTCTGGATTAAACATGGAGTCTTATGGCAACATGTCAGACTTGCGAACATATTGAATTTTAGTAGTCTATACATCAACACAATTTTGCGAGAAAACATCGAATATGAAAGTTTAAATCTTTCTGAATACTAAAATATAAGAAAATGTACGTGTCACCGCGAAATTAACGTACTTATGTTAAAATAAATACAGCCTTCTCGGTCTCGAAGGCTAAGCAAAAATTACCTCCGTAGCGGCTGAGAAGCAGTACTCGGCAACGTCGCATTGACTAGCTACTAGCTCTATGAGTGTAGCTGAGCTAAGCAGAAGAGGAAAAAGAGAAAGACACACTATAGGATGAAAAGCCTGTTAAATGGAATAAACAAAAAATTATATATAAATGATTCTCCTGAATTGTGACGTGGAAACGCGATATTTTATCATATTTAAAATTGTATTCACCTCTATTTTCCATAATTGATGCATTCATTATTTTTAAATAATTTCAAAAAATAATAAAAGTAATGCAAAAATTTTAGCATATCAAATTACTCACGTTCCTTCGAAATAATTTATTTACATAAGATATTTATTCTTATAAGTTATAAAAATAGATAAAGACTTATCATTCTTCGCAAAACAGTTATAAAATTATATATATATATATATATGTGTGTGTGTGTGTGTCAACCATAAATTTTCACTCTTGTATTTGAAAGGCAGCGAGTCCCAGTAGTAAGGTGGTTCAAACAAGCAGACCACAGGTTGAGCGTCTTCCTGAAGAGGAATTATAGCCAACTCTTTGAAGACGAACTGGTTGATGGGCTTCTTGAAGCCAGACACTCTCAATGTCTTCAATCTCATAGCTACCAGTAGGTATGGTCACAACTCAATCACCAACATAGATTGTATTCTTTCGAGTATCAACGTTGGGAATTGCATTGAATGTGAGCATTTCCACGAGTCCTAGTGCGTAGTTCTTATGAGGAGAGCTCTATTGGTGGAAAATACTCTGCGTTTAGCACAGAAGAGGTTCCTGTTATCGTAAGAGTAAATGATTCATCCATGATGGTGTTCTTCTCTATACTGACTCTATTCAGTTCATCACACACTCTTATATAGACAGTATTTATCTTTTACATGCAGCTGTCCACATAGAAATTTTAAGCACAAGTGTCCACATTCAACACCGTCATAGTCCTGACATCTGTCATGATTGTACTTTATTACGCTACCAACACCGAGGTAATCTACAAGATCCGATGCCGAACGAAGATTACCAAAACTGTCAAAGTATAGGACATTATAACAGATATTTCTGTAACTTACCCAGTGGGTACCAGGGCTGTAACTATCATCAAGATTGACAATAGCTGATTCAATTTTTTTGGGTCCCTTCACTGGTAGTTGATTGTGCATAAAGACTCCACGAAAATGTGGAATCTTTAGAGCTTTAGCATATTTGAACAGATCGGCATCAGTGAGTGCATGGTGAGGTAGCTTCACTACAAGCTTTTTGGTGTCGGTTGTAGGCCAAGTCCCTGTCCTTTTCGCTAAGGTTTCATATGAAGACCTAATCCTTTTCTGTAGGATTTTAGGAGTAAACCTCTTCCTAGAGCAATAGCTTCCATTGACTTGTTACGACGTTGAGCTTCTGCCGGTTGTTGTTTGGCTACGCTAGCATCGTTTACAGCTTTAGCTACACCTGCTGCTCCACCAGTGAGAGCTCCAAGTGCACTGAGTCCAGCGAAAATTGGAATCAGTGGCAAAACACCACCGACTTTCGAGGGGATTGGTAGAACACGTGGATGTTTATCGCTCACGTTTTTGACAGCTTTCTGTGCACCTCTGATTGCAGACTTGATGGCCAATTTTGCATCACTGCTTTGTTTCATTGCTTTCTTAGCTGCAATTACAACCTTTCTAAAGGCTATTAGTTTATTTTTTGCAGCTAGTTTCTTTTTCACACTAGGTTTCATCTTCTTTGAACTGGGTTTCTTCTTAAACCCCATACCGAGTTTCGCTTTGGCATTCATCACGTTAGTTATTGCCGTTGATGCTACTTTCTCGCTAATTCCAGCGTTTTTAGCAAAAACACGCTGCCAGACTTTACTAGCTAGTACAAGATCTGCAGCGTTTCTCGCTTCAACGTTTTCACGATTTCGCAAGTATAAAATGTCGTGTTCTTTACACGCAGCGTCTAGAGGATTGATACCGGAATAACCTCTAGCAAGTCATTTGGCTAGTTTAGTACCTGGACCACAGTATTGGTAACCAGGTTATTGGTTGACCAATCCTTTACCTCGGTGATGACGGCGTGATACTTTTTTCACTTTATGGTGCACAATCATTCTTCACTGAACGGAGGTTAGCACGCAACTGACCTGGAAGCTATATAAACGCTGTATTTATAGTTTTCACAACAGTTGAGATCAAGATGCGGTTCAAGACACAACCTATTAAACTTCCGGTATTTAACATTGATACCCTCATCCAATCAAAAAAGGATAGGGTAAAACGACATGGTAGCCTACTACCAGACGGCATTCGCGCAGTGTTTTGTGGACCATCCAATTGCGGCAAGACAAATACATTACTTGCCATAATCTTACACCCAAACGGATTGAAATTTGAAAGTGTCTACGTCTACTCGAAATCCCTCAAACAACCAAAGCACAAATTCCTGGAACGGGCCTTGAATTATGTACATGGAGTTGATTATTTTCCCTTCAGTGAGCATGAAGAAGTAATACCACCAAGTGAAGCTCAACCAAATTCGATAATTGTATTTGATGATGTTGCCTGTGAGAAACAGGAGAATATTCGAGCCTTTTTCTATATGGGTAGACACGCTCATGTTGACAGTTTTTACTTATGTCAAACTTACGCTTGAATACATGAACATCTGGTTCGAGATAACGTCAATCTGTTGATAGTCTTCAAGCAGGATGAAAAGAATTTAAGACATGTGTATGACGATCATGTGAACAATGACATGAGTTATTTACAATTTAGAGAGTTACGTTCAACATGATGGAATACTGACAAGTATGGATTTGTTGTCATTGATAAGGATAGTGAGCTCAACAAGGGAAGTTACAGAAAAGTTTTTGACTGTTTTATCTCTCTATGAATTTATGTCATGTAGTGGAAATGATGTCATTATAAATTGAGACATCAACACATCAACATTTCAAAGTTTCACATAGAGAAGGAGGTGCTCCGTCAAATTGCTAAAGCTAGTGAGGGGATTCGGCGTAAACATCGAATGCTCAAAATGGGTAAAGAAGCCACTGAAAAGATAATGAGTGAAACGTTTAAGCCAATCGTCATGCCACTGCAGAAACTGGTTGACATATCGAACCCTTCAGTCAAGAAGGAAGTTAAGCAAAATGAGCTTGTAAAGAAAAAAGATGAGGATGACTAGCAGGAGGACGATAATGCTTCCTTTATAACTGCTGATGCTGCAGGAGAGCAAGATACAACTATGCTTCAAGAGGATATCGTGACTGAGTCTGCTGATAATTACGAGTATTTAACAAACAAATTTCTCAGGATACTGCAACAATATAGGAAGCAGTATTTGGATATGGTTTATGATGTGCGTAAGCTCAATGATGGCAGCCTTATGATTGGTGACAAACCCATTAGTTTTGAGGGAAAATATATCAATGTTGGTGGTAAACAGTATCTGGAAACCGTTGCTCTGCTTGAACTGTTGTTTAAAGAAAATCCAGAAGAATCCCACATAAGCACTGAAGATCGAAACAATTACAAGGAAATTTTGATTGCTACAAATGCACACAAGAAGGGATACAGTCCCAGTGAATCCATTCGCACTAGCAACAATAATAAGTACAAGAACTTTATTTCAAAATTGTTCAACGTATCACGTAGACGATCGTCCAAAGGTGGAGGTTCCCTACCACAGTATATAGTAGCAAGAAAAATTGTTAGGACTGACTATGTCTACTGGGACGACCCTAATGAACTAGTTGATCGTCTTCATCTGCTCCTAGCGTCTAAGGCAGCAGGCAATCCGAGTCACAACGATGAAATTATATCAATAATTGAGGAATTACGAGAAGCTGGAATTATATATCAGGAGCTTGCTCATAGCAATATTGTCAGTATCACGATGAGTATCGACGTGTTTGGACATCACTTGGATCGAACCGCTGCAGCAAGCCGTGGACCGCCTGGTGTTGGATTTAAGATCACTTCCGACGGTCATTACGACGTAGATAGCAAGAGGCTTTGTAACGTTAGTGAGGCTAAAGAACAATACGACGCAGTCAATTTGGGACTTGTACAGCGCATTGTACAAAACGAGATATGTACAGTGTTTCAAGTCACATCATCTATGAGAGCAGAGATTGGCAATAATAATTTGATAATGCGTTTACTCGAAGAATCAATCAACGAAAAACTGAAAAACCTTCAGATAGACATCCAACAAGATTTGCCAATCCGTAACACTGAACTCATTGCTCAGTTGGACGCTCGAATAAACGCACTCGAGAATGGACAACGAGAAATTGGCAGTAGTCACAGAACTGCAAAAACCTGCTAGAAAAAATTGTCCACGTGGTCGCGTGCAAATACGTGATATAGACGAAACGTGGCAGGCAGATTTGGTTGAAATGCTAGCCTATGCGCACGAGAATAATGACTACAAGTATTTACTTACCGTCATAGATATTTTCTCCAAGTACGCCTGGGTTGTCCCTGTTAAAAGCAAGAGTGGACCAGATATCACTTCAGCAATGCAATCTGTACTGGTGCAGGGTCGTGTACCGAAAAACTTACGCACTGATTATGGAAAAGAATGTTATAATTCACATTTTAAAAATCTTATGCAACGATACGGCATCAATCTGTACTCAACGCATAGTAATCTGAAGGCATCAATCTGTGAATGATTTAATCGCACGCTCAAGAATAAGATGTGGCCACAATTTAGCTTGAGAGGCAACTATAAGTGAATAGACATTTTACCAGCTCTCATCTCCAAGTATAAGAATACAGTATGTCCCAAATTTATAGGGCCACCTACTTTTTTTGGATAATTTTTTTTCTACTTTAGCAAATTGCATCAAATTTTTTAAGTGTGTTATAGAATCAAATTGATGATTTTTCTCTGAATTTGATAAGCCTAGTTTGAGTCGTTCTTTTTTTTAACAGTTATAGTGAAAAAAGTGGTGTCCCACATTAGTAGGACCAGTTGAAAAAAATTGCTTTATTCAAGTATTTAAAGTTATTTTAACCAATAACTATTTAAGTAACTTAAGCTTTATTTACAAAAAATTAGTAGTCAATTGCGTTTCCGTCGTTCTTGAATACCATTTTCATCCGCTTTGGCATTGAATCATTGAGATTTTTTAGACTTCTTGCGCTGATTTTGTCCCACGCTGACTTTACCGCTTCCTTGAGCTCTGCGACCGTCGCATACTGCTTGGCGTTGTCATAAAAATCGCGAACCATCTTGCCCCAAACATTGTCAATCGGATTAAGGCCCGGAGAAACGGCAGGCCACTCAAGTACTGGAATCTTCGCCTCGGCTCACCAATTCTTGTTTGAGTTGCTGGCGTGTATTGACGCGTTGTCTTGTTGAAATGTCAACCGAGCAGAGCGGAATCGTCGAATGTAGGGCTTGAGATGTTCTTCAAGCACTGCCTGATAATCTTTGCTGTTCATTTTATGGGTAACAAAAGCCAAGCTAACTTTCCCGAAACCGCTGTATGCTGCCCATACCATGACGGATCCGCCACCAAAGTTTCGGGTGGCAAAAAAACGAGGTTCTTGTCGAAGATCACGCCAATAGTACCGTAATCCATCTGGACCATCCAAATTAAACTTTTTTTCGTCAGACCAGATAATCTGAAACACATATAAAAGACGAAAGGCCTCATTTTTTTTCCACGCGAAACTTTGGTGGCGGATTCGTCATGGTATGGGCAGCATACAGCGGTTTCGGGAAAGTTAGCTTGGCTTTTGTTACCCATAAAATGAACGGCGGAGATTACCAGGCAGTTCTTGAAGAACATCTCAAGCCCTACATTCGACGATTCCGCTCTGCTCGGTTGACATTTCAACAAGACAACGCGTCAATACACGCCAGCAAGTCAACCAAGAATTGGCTAGCCGAGGCGAAGATTCCAGTACTTGAGTGGCCTGCCGTTTCTCCGGACCTTAATCCGATTGAAAATGTTTGAGGCATGATGGTTCGCGATGTTTATGACAACGCCAAGCAGTATGCGACGGTCGCAGAGCTCAAGGAAGCGGTAAAGTCAACGTGGGACAACATCAGCGCAAGAAGTCTAAAAAATCTCAATGATTCAATGCCAAAGCAGATGAAAATGGTATTCAAGAACGACGGAAACGCAATTGACTACTAATTTTTTGTAAATAAAGCTTCAATTACTTAAATAATTATTGGTGAAAATAACTTTAAATACTTGAATAAAGCAATTTTTTTCGAAAAATTGCATTTTTTTTTAATTGGCCCTATTAATGTGGGACACCACTTTTTTGACTATAACTTTTTAAAAAACGAACGACTCAAATTAGGCTTATCAAATATAGAGAAAAATCGTTAATTTGATTCTATAACACACTCAAAAAATTTGATGCAATTTGCTAAAGTAGACAAAAAATTATTAAAAAAAAAGTAGGTGGCCCTATAAATTTGGGACACACTGTACTAAACTTCGATCAATCGGTATGAAGCCAAAAGATGTTACTGCCGAGGATGTAGAGGAGCTGATGCAACGCTTCAGAAAACTAAGAGATATACCCAGGAGAATGCCAAAGTTCAAAGTTGCTGACAGATTTCGAATCAGTGAGCACAAGCATATGTTTGAGAAAGGATACACTCTAAAGTGGACAACAGAGATATTCACTGTAGGTCGAGTCATGGTCACAGATCCAGTGACGTATTAGCTCAAAGACTATCAAGAACAACCCATCGCTGGCGGATTCTATGAACAAGAACTTCTCAAAGTTGAGCATCCAGACGTATACCTTGTGGAAAAAGTAATCAAGAAGCATGGCAACAAATTATTTGTAAAGTGGTTAGGATTTGATAGTTCACACAACAGCTGGACAGATAAATCAGATATGTAATCAACTTTTTGCAATGTTGAATCAACTATATTCAATGTTGAATCAACGTTGAAGCAATTTTGAATCAACTTTGAATCAATGTTGAACCAATAATAAACCAACGACCAGCCAATGATGAATCAATGTTGAACCAACGACGAACCAACGTTGAAATAGTGTTAAACCAACGTTGAACAAATGTTGAACCAATGTTGAAACAACGATGAACCAATGTTGAAACAACGATGAACCAATGTTGAAACAACGATGAATCAGTGCTGAACCAACGATGAAGAAATGAATGTTGAAGTATCCATGAGCTTGTGTGTGTTAGATTTATATTACTTCTACGCTTGTACTAACTAGATGTAAGGTTTTGATAAATAAAAAGCAATTCGTATACATATATATTGTATTTTATTCAGTTAAATTCTGATAAATACTATTTAAAATTATTTATAAGAAAGAAATTCTTCAGGTAATATTTACAACTAATCTTACACAAGAAGATCCAAAAGTTCCATATCACTATCGCTTAGGACATCATCATCACTATCATCATCGTCATTGTCGTCGTCGACATCTATGATCCTATATTAACCCCATGCGAGAGTATCAGTACTATCTTTTAACAATAATCGCTTGTCATCATAATGACTCAACGCAATTTTTATTTGTTTGTTTCAACATTGTGAAGTCTGGGCCTGATTATAAACTGTGTTCTAGATTGTATAATCGAGTTTCTTAGGCATACTGTATATTCATCGAAGGTGATTGATTTCTTTACAACAGCAGCTTTCATCCCTTTTGCTTTTTTAACAAAGTCTTCACCGTTTACGCGGATACTGTACATCTTGCTCCGCAAGCCAACAAATTCCGTAATAATTTGACCTGAACATTCGTCCTTCATCAAACCAAAAACTTTCTTGTTGGCTTGTGGCATTCCGAAAAAATTGTCTCGAGGATAGTCTGATGTATCGAATTGGCATACATTGTTTTCCATATCCTCTTTCATATCCGCATAAATATCAGCACATTTAACTTCATATATCAAACTCTCCGTATTGGTGTACAATAGTTTACCGTTTTCACTGTACTTTTTACACATGTAGCCGTTGTCAATGTCATACTTCAGGATTTTTGATACGTCAATCACCGTAAGCCCTACATAGATTGGTTTATTGAATAATACCTGAGTTTTCCTTAATTCAATAGCCACTAGATTTTCACTAAATATTGCTCGACCATGGAAATTTGGTTTAGTTGTGAGGGCTTCAACTCCATTTTACCCTCCGACTTTGTCACGAGTTTCACATTGATATGTTTTCGTACGTTCTCCATTAGCTAGTGCATGTTTGAGAGCCCGGTAATGGAGAACACACTTTCGTTTCGGCAGTAGAGTAGTTAGGACCTTCTCCTGGCTTGACCCTGGGGGTTTCGAGTGTTCTGGACACAACGGCAAGTCCATGTGTGCATCATGGAGTTCAGGTGGATAATCCAAATCTACTTCTAGTATGTAACCAATGGGTGAATTGTCAGGAACTTTGAAATAAAAACTTTCTAAATTCTTAACCCACTTGATACCACCATAAGGGAGTAGTTATCCCATTGCCCAACCGTATAGGTTGTTTGCATCAAAATATATGATGTAGATTATCTCCCCATTTTTGCTGAAAAGTGTCATATACTTATTGTTGGCAATGGTATATCTGTTTGGGCATTGGCTCACTCCACCCTTCTTGTCATTCTCAATCATCAGCAACATATCAACACCAGTGAGGAGTTCTAATCTTACACCTGTAAATTTAAGCATGGCGCCCCAAGTCAAGCCAGGAGTGGTGTAGTAGTGTGCGGGATCAAGATCATAAGCCTTGAGACATTGTTCTCGGAAACTTTCGAAGACATCAGCTAAAAGCAGTACATCTGTCTTCATGTACAGTATTCATAAGGAAGAACACCTTTCCTCCTTAATCTCAATTTTTTCTCTTTCGATATCGGAAAATACTGTATTTGCAGTTTTATAAATAGTGAGGTATGATGCTAACTTTTCCAGGGATGAGACCATGAATCGAAATGAGTCTATGAACCTGAATTGGATTTGAGTTTCCTGAACATACTTTGTGAATGAAATATACTTTTATTTATTTAATGCTAATACTTTAACTTTACTATCAAATTGTATAGCAACGTCCCGAATAATAAAATGAACATCGTACCCACTCAAGTTGTGAAAACAACAGGTATGGTCCGCGAATCTTGGTATTCTAGATTACAATGTTCGTGCGCCGGACCGCGGTACATACCTGTTAGATGACAATACAGATTGCGGATTCAATGAATACTGGGAATTCAATGTTGCTCTGGGGTCAGTCTCTGCATAGGAACTGTAGATGAAAGTATTTCGTCACAAGTGTTTGCTATCTTCAGCAATTCAAGGGCAAACCACTTTGCGGATTCCACATCTTCAGGGCAGGACTCATAGAAAGATACTGAATCATTGTAGCTGCACTTGAGGTAATATCCGATGTCACAAACCTCATATTTTTGGAACACCTCAGTGTTTGATCTTTTTCCTGCTTCTCCACGGGTTTTAACAGGGACTCGCAGTCGGCCTAAATGATAAAAGGAACTTTCTCTCGATGCTTAAAGTTTTTGAATTCGAGAATATTTTTTCCAGGTTTTGGTAATACAATTTTACAGTCATTTCATTTTTTACAATCTTCACTGTGTACCATCAACTTTGCTTCAGATAAAAAGTAGTGTAGACATCGATCACAAATGAATCGGTGAATGTTAAAGGGGCAGTAGTCCAAGAAAGCTGACTTTTGGAAAAACGAAAAAAACTGTCCCGTTCCGAAAATATTGGCAAATTGCTTAATTGGGCCTTACGCATTTGTTGAACCAGTGGTCAGAGAACAACGGTGACAACGGTCCTTATAGCATGAAACGATGCGGCTGCCCATATAGAAACCGAAAATGCAAAAAAACGAAAATCGATAGAAATGGACAACTGCCCCTTTAACATTCACCGATTCAAATATATTTTCGGATTTTCTTTGCAGATAGTTGACTGCTGACTAGTCTAGAAAGATCCTTTATCCATACGTAATGAAAATTTAATGACTGAGTCTTGCTATCCTGATAAGCCTCTTCTTCATCACTGGTCTCTTCATTTGCGCACTCTTCTTCTACTCGGAGAAGGTTCACGTGGAGATTCCTCTTCTGTGAAGTAAGATATAATGGAACCACTGTAAATGTATTCTTCTTGTTTTTAGTTAGGCCATACACGTTCACTGAGATATCATTTTGTCCTTCGAATTTTTTCACGTCTTTTAATGCTCGGGGAACTTGATTCCAGAAAAATCTAATTCATCTTTCTGTTGGGTATAGTTTGACGCACGTTTAACAATATCTTTCCTCTCAGGTGGATACATGGCTGACAATATAGCCCATCTAAAACACACGTTCACATTTTTGTTTTGCACATTAATACAAGCTTTTTTTCTTGATCCCTGAAGGAAGTTTGATTTAGGAACTACCCTTCATTGGATCAAGCTTGTTCAGGCTCACTGAAAGTTTTATAATTGAGTGTAAGGTCCATCCTGTGTCTTTTTTCTTAAAATCTTCCATTTCTTTCAGGATCGGGTATCTCACATAGTTTTTAAACGATAGTTTAAAATCTTTTGTATAGTGAATCTCTTCATTTTTGGATTTAAAAGTCTTATCCTTAGGCGTCTCCTTACCAATCTTCAGATAGTATGTAAGGAGCACAGCATTCACTTTTAATGCCCTGTGTTCGTGCAAGGCCTTGCCCACCTGAGCAATGAATAGTTTTTCGGCATCATCCACGAATGCAAGAACATCTTTGTGGACTATGTTGGCTAATTTTTCAATTATATTTAAGCACTTCCGTTTTGGATTTATTGTTAGTGATGGGATTTTTCTATGAAGTTCCTTTCTCACAGTCTTTAGATACATCATGCACTCATTTTTCCATTTGTAGACTTTATCCAACTGCATGTTTCTAGACGAGGACGATGAAATCAAGGTTAAAGCTTCCTCGATAAGTGTGTCACTTTTAAATCGATAGTTCTATTTTCAATCGATTTATACAGTTTTCGATTCGTTTTTATATCATAATAATTCCCCTAAAATATTTTCGCAAAAAATTTTTTTTTTTTAAAGTTATTAACAATCAAAGTTCTTGATCATATTTTTCTCAAAAATTGATTACTTGCGAACGGTTCATCGAAATTCAATAATAGGGTTATGAAAATTTTTATTACAAAGTATACTTTACGCTCAAAAATTGTTCGGTAGTAAAAAAATTTTGTTTATTGTTTAAATAATCGTTTGTTTTAAACAATTGGAAATTAATTAAACTTCTCCGCCTGTGAAAGAATTCTTCCACGTTCCAATAGATTCTAAAAACTCTTCCGAAAATTTTGGTGAAAAAAAGTTATTATTTTGCAGTAGTTCAAAAGTTATTGATTTTTTTGTGACCGCGCTCCGACCTCCAGCGCTGGTCGAGCACGCACAATTATGTAAACAAATGCATAGTTTAGGCGTTTATTGGAAGAAAGTAATCGTTTTTCTTTCTTCGTAACATTAAATTATGTGACTGGTAATATTCAGTGATTGATATTGGTCACTCGATATTATTTGTTAATTTTATAAACAAATTTTATAAACAAAAGCATAGTTTGGTCATTTATAGACAGAAAGTAATACTTTTTCTTTCTAATCGTCTTCAACTTACATAGGTGGTGATGTTTAGTGACAAAGAATTGTCAATCGATATTATTTGTTTATGTTATAAACAAATCTTATAAACAAATGCATAGTTTGACCATTTATAGATAGAAAGTGATCATTTTTTTTTCTAATCGTCTTCAAATTACATAAGTGGTGATGTTTAGTGATCTCTTTAAGGCAAGAGTGGAGCAAGAATGAATTTGAAATGGATCCTGAAATTATCGAAATGATTCACAAGTACATCTTGGAAGATAATTTTTCTAGAACATCACAAAACATTTCCAGTGATATCGTTTGAAGGAAATAATAAAAAAAGATTACCTTCGGTCTACAAATGGCTGAACTATGGATTTGTTCATAAAATAAACAAATAATATCAAATGACAATTCTTCTTCACAAAATATCACCACTTATTTAATTTGAAGACGATTAGAAAGAAAAACGATCACTTTCTATCTATAAATGGTCAAACTATGCATTTGTTTATAAAACTTGCTTATAACATAAACAAATAATATCGACTAACAATTCTTCGTCACTACATATCACCACTTATGTAATTTGAAGACGATTAGAAAGAAAAACGATCACTTTCTATCTATAAATGGTCAAACTATGCATTTGTTTATAAGATTTGTTTATAACATAAATAAATAATATCCATTGACAATTCTTTGTCACTAAACATCACCACCTATGTAAGTTGAAGACGATTAGAAAGAAAAACTATTACTTTCTGTCTATAAATGACCAAACTATGCTTTTGTTTATAAAATAAACAAATAATATCGAGTGACCAATATCAATCACTGAATATTACCAGTCATATAATTTAATGTTACTAAGAAAGAAAAACGATTACTTTCTTCCAATAAACGCCTCAACTATGCATTTGTTTACATAATTGTGCGTGCTCGACCAGCGCTGGAGGTCGGAGCTTGGTCACAAAAAAATCAATAACTTTTGAACTACTGCAAAATAATAACTTTTTTTTCACCAAAATTTTCGGAAGAGATTTTAGAATCTATTGGAACGTGGAAGAATTCTTTCACAGGCGGAGAAGTTTAATTAATTTCCAATTGTTTAAAACAAACGATTATTTAGACAATGAACAAAATTTTTTTACTACCGAACAATTTTTGAGCGCAAAGTATACTTTGTAATAAAAATTTTCATAACCCTATTATTGAATTTCGATGAACCGTTCGCGAGTAATCCATTTTTGAAAAAAATATGATCAAGAACTTTGATTGTTAATAACTTAAAAAAAAAAAATTTGTGCAAAAATATTTTAGGGGAGTTATTTTGATATAAAAACGAATCGAAAACTGTATAAATCGATTGAAAATAGAACTATCGATTTAAAAGTGGCTCACTTGAGATATTTTGACCCTAATGTTTATTATTATATTTGTTTTGATCACCATTCACTTTAGATGATTCTTACACTGAGTTCGAAAACGGAATGACTGCGCTTCGCCCCAGTCCCGCTTTTATTAGACGTCACCCCCAAATCTACACACCTCAGTATAAGTTTCTAGATACTTCGAAGCAAGGAATCTCAAAAGCAATTGCCCCTTCTAGAAATTTCGATCATTCTTTCTCGAATTTAGATAAAGATTAGATGCAATATCGATGCATCTAGAACCTTATAGAAACTTTGATTGATTTTTCTGGAATATATTAGGTTTCTAGATATTTCGATGCAGGAAATCTCATAAACAATAACCCTGTCCAGAAACTACGATGTATAGAAAATCTTCAGAGATATCGTCCAGACAGAAATTTCTGGAAGGATCGACATTTATCTTGGCGTAGAAGCGTGTTACAGAGCCCCTGGAATAATACCTCACAGTCTCGTATGCTATATAAGTATACTGCGCAGCCCTATGTACTGTAAAATACTACTGCGCATCCGTAAGTGTCACAAAAGTGTACTGCGCAGTTATGTGTGCCATATAACTCAACTGCGCAGCCCTATTTACAACCGAACGGTAGTACGCATCCGCATGTGTCATAGAAGCCTATTCCGGTGAAGCACGCCGCTAATTGTTGAAGAACTCAACTGCGCGGCCCTATATACCTTTACCTAAATTCGAGTAAGAACGGTCGAACTTTCCAAAATGTAAGTATGTGTGTTTCCAGCGCCGTTGGCAGCTAGTGTGTCGAACCGTCTAGAAGCCACCGATGGATCTTTACTAGCATAACCACTAGAACTCATATCCTGTATCTATACTTATTTCTTTATATCTCGAGCCTTCTCGAAAATTCGTTGTATAGAAAATCGTCAGAGATCACCACGTCTACAAAGAAATTTCTGGAAGGTTCGAGATATCAGAAAATCGTCAGAGATCACCACATCTACAAAGAAATGTCTGGAAGGCTCTAGACATTGAATTTTAAATATATACCATTATAGTTTGAAGTTGAGAATTTATGTTTCCTGTAAAGTCCTCAGAGATTACATGCAATATTGATGCTTCCAGAAAGTTTAAGGAAAACCTCAAAAGCAATAGCTCTAGAAACTTCGATATACAGAAAACCGTCAGGTATCACGTCAAAATTTCTAGAAGGTTGAACTATTTTCCGAAAACTGGGGAATCTATTGTCTCAGTCGGTAATGCAGGGACCATCCTTGTTCGCCGGGTCATGATCATACGTCAGTTTCCTACCTTACCGACCGAGTTACCGGGTGCCGACAAGTTGCCGGCACTGTTTTACCGACTGAGGTGCCCCAGAACCCCCCCCCCCCAGCTTAACTACTCACCATAAATACCAAAGAAATAATTCTTCAAATCAGAAACATGGATATTGAATTTAACAACATATTTCTTTAATCTAAAGAAGTGTTTAATTGAAACAAATTACGCCAAATTAATAAATGTTTAATTTGAAAAAATTATTACTTCGTTGGAATAAATGTTTATTTGTTATGAATAATTTAATTCTAGTGAGAAAATGAAATATTTCCTTCAACTAAAGAAATAAATATTTATGTAAACACAATATCTTGTTCATCTAAATAAATGCTTCATTGGTATAAATTCATGAAGACTTTGTAACAAATAAATATATTTTTAATTTAATTAATATTATTTTGAATTAAATAATTATTTCTTTGATTTAAATAAACCTAAAACCATGATTCAAGTATACATAAATAATTGATTCAAATGCGTCCGAATCAATTCAAAGAATCGAACTCATTGAATCAAATAAATATTCATTTGAACGACAAATCAGATTTCAACGAATCTAGACCTTTTGAATCAAGAAAATTATTTTCTTAAATGTAAGAAATATTTATTTGAATCAAAAAAATATAGCCAAAGAATTCATTTCTTTAGATCAACAAAAGATATGTATTTGATTTAAATAAAAATTACTACTGTTAAGGATTATTTTCTTGATGCTAAGAAATAGGATTCAAGTAAATGCATTTACTTACTCAAGGTGAATGTGAAAATTTTGTCCGTTTTGACGTATCTCTTTCTCTTTACAAGATACATTACATTTATCCTAATTTTAAATTTTTTAGGAAAATTTTTAGATATCTGAAATCGTCGAAACTCGTAGATTCTGAATTTCTAACTTTTGAATCTTTATATGCAACATTGAAAAAAATCTTTTTTTCATTTTTAATCCTTTTGAGTTAGCCTACCTGCGGTCCTAGCCGATGAGCTACCTAATAGGATGTGAATTAACATATCTTCAGAAATAGTCAGACTCGTCAGGAATGGTCAGGATGTTCAGAAATCCTCAGGACTTCTGACCATTTGTGACGATTCCTGACTTTTTTTTAGGAGGGATATGTTACGATTCGCCCAAAAGCAATTACCATTATAAATTAATAAATTAAATAAATAAAAATAAATTTTTCAAGGGGTTAACGTCATTCATCACAATTACTCATTTTTTCGCTTTCACACCTCGAGTGTTCTTTGGGTAAAAAAAAATTATTTTCTTCTTCAACATCGTTGAAATTGGAGCACTTCGCAAAAAAATTCTTTATCATAAATGTAATCACTTTTGGCATATTATCCGAACTGGCTTTAACGTATCCAGGCATACTTATACTCCATAAAAATAAACCCTTTTAGCCAAAAAACGTTGATAATTAATTATTTCGATTGTTTTGATCAAACTGACTATCTATTTTCTTCAGCTTTGAAGGAGCGTGACGTCACACCATGTGTTTCATGCCACGACGAAGCGACTGTTTCGATTAAAAAATCGAAATTTAATAAATTGTTATAAATTATTAAGTAAACAAAATTAAGTTTTAATTTAACATTTAAATTATTTAGGAGTCAAAGTTTATAGAAAGCTTAACTATAAGGCAAAAATAATCTTTGTGGATGACCCTACTGGGAGGTACTAACAATTGAAACCGATTTGCAGTCCGGTTAAGAAGAAAAAAAATCTAAATTAACAAGTAATCTTATGGAGGTACTCGAGATAGAGTGAATCGAACGTGGCGCCAGTAACGTTCCGCTAATTCTGACGCAATAAATTATCAGAATTTAATGAAAATGAAAAGACTTACGTTTGAAGGTTGTGATAAAACGTTCGCCCAATTTCAGATTGATCGCGATTCTCGCATTTGAGAAAAAGTTTGTTCAATAAAAATATTTGGAAATCGGAATTAACCTATGGATGAAGTGGCAACGTAGCACAGAATTCGTGTGGCGCAGAAATGCACATGGACAGGAGAAGAGGAGCGTCAAAGAGCACGAAGCTTCAATGTATATAAGCTGCATACCTACAAAATTGAGGGGCTACTTTAGGGTGGTCCAAAAAATGTCAAGTTTCGAATTTTCGAAATGTTTCTGCACCAATGCATTCCTATGGCCAAAATAATATAGAATAGTTTTTTAAAGAATTTGTAATGAATATTTAGTCGTGGCGCAAGACTGCCGAAGTTTAGTATTTGTACATTGGAAGCCAAGAATTTCTTTCGCAGTTTTTAGCTGAATCCTCTCCCGAGGGAGTAATGAAGCGGAACTGAGCATGCGCGACCGATTTGTTAGGAATAGGTGAGGTTATCCCCGCAAATCGGGCTGGATATACGGCTATTGTATTTAAGTCAAGAAAAAAAAGTATTTCTTCCCATTCACGAGATGTTCTCTTAGGCAAGCGGATTACCCCGGAAAAGTCGCTTAGAAATGGAAAGAGTTACCAATCGCTTTCTAGTCGCTATTTTTGGTTTCAATCGATAGTTTTTGATGCTCTGAGAAGGAATGACAATTTTTTGAAATTTAAGTTTGCGGAAACCTTAAAAAATGACGTCAAAGATGGCCAGACGTCCAGTAAATGTTTAAAATCTTATAGAAACACATTCACAGGACACGCGTATACTATATTTAGTTAAATGAAGTCATAAAAAATAACAATTTTTTCAAATAAACAACTTTAAATTACGTTTTTTCAATTGAAAAAATTCTAACTTTGTAATGTTTGCATTTATAGCTTCTAACCCATAAATTATGTAAAAAAATACTTTCAGTAAATGTTGTAGAGCATATTTTTCTGAAAAAATTACCTATATCAGCCAAAAATGTACTCACAAGTTCTGTTGCTTCTTCAAAAGGTAGAATATGAACATTGGAAAGCTGCTGAAGAGGTTCTTTTTCCATAGTTTTCATGGCTAAAAATGCCGTATTTTTACCAATTCCGAAAAAGGAGGATGTCGTGTCAGAGCCAGTCAGTGCATGCATGGCCATAAGAGCCGATGATACGTTAGGATTCATTTTAAATTTTTGTAGTGCGACAAAAGTAAAATGGAAACATCTGTGTCTGGGGATTCCACAATAGTAAGACGATTCATTGTCACTGATGCCCGAATTTGCTTCACGTGGAAAATAACACGCGTGTCTGCATCCATGTGATTGGATTCGAAATGAGGGTCAGTGAATCGTGCGGAGGCTGTAATAACTTGGACACTTTCTCGAGGTTCAAGTCCACCAGCTAACTACACTTTCTTAGTAGATCCAGCTGCCCATATCGCATATTTTTGTAAATTTTCTTGTACAAATGTGCATACAAATTTAGTCAGCTCAGACTTGCTTTCGATATTGCCAAGAAGTTTCTTAAAATCGGGAAGAGGCCTACCTCCATTCATGTCGAATTTACTCCCCGCGGTGCCATATCTGCGGGATCGTTCTTCTTGTTTCGGATTTGGAGATAAGTCGTCGTATCGATCATGAATCATATGGATTTCATCTGCGTAAGCCATACGTCTAATAATTCCTTCCATTATTCAACAACCTACATCATTAAATGTTCGTAGCGATGTATTGTTCAACGATTGCAACTCAGACATTCCATCAACAACAATAGCAGTGAAGTTTTCCGAAATAGGAATTTTGGAAGAAATAGATTCTGCTACTTCTTTCTCAAGTAAGTGCATCAAATCTCATTTAACTGTTATTCGTCTAGAACCGTCTGGTTTGAATAATGCACTCGGCATTGCAGTAAATGGGTAGCTCAGAACAACAGACAAATCAATATCATTGCGCTTCGTGGATATAGCAAGTGCTCTTTGATAAACGATTTCTGGCGGAATAGACTTTTTGCATGTTTGTCCATGTATTTTAATTTTTTATTGTTTTTTCAGGCGATGCCACAACTCCACTGCTTACATTGATTAAGGCATCAGACCGTATTTCGGCTGAAAAAGAATCAGACATGTGGGATTTCACATTTCAGAATGGCTACAACATGATCATCGTCTCTTGTTAATGCAGTTTGTCTGACTCCTTCGTGTTCGAATTCTTCGTACATATTATATGCATTTTTGCAAACACTTCGAGCTGGCATCGTTGAAAAATAAACACCAAGTGTATTTTGCGTTATTGTCCAACTGTGGAATCCTTTCTTGCAAATCCAATAATTCCACTATTGCTTTTGGTATCTTTTATAACAGACCTTTCCACACTCATATCAGTCCACAGTGCTCTGAATGGACCTGGAGAAAATTTTGTAGAAAAATCTGCAGCCAAGAATTTTTCGCGAACTTCATTTGCTAGTCTAAACATCATATCCAATACATAAAATGTACTCCATCGAAAATAATTTTGCTTGTTACATGCAAAAAAAATATGGGAGCATTGGCGCTTGTGAGGTGATATATGATTCCCAATCTGACTCGCGTTCTGCTCGAATATATGGCAGTAACAATTGAAGAGATTGTAGACAATCGTATCAGAATTTAAATGTAGGTGATTGAGATCGTCTTTAACTCCTAAATTCGTTCACCAATGGAATCAGGAAGTGTTGTGTTTCTTGAGATAATCTCAATAAGTCGTCCCTCGAATACGTCTCATTTAAATAGTCCTTATGAAAAGACGGACAAGCTTGAAGGAACGAATCAATCAGATGATGGAGATCACTTTTTTCTGACCAGTTTATACAGTTTTCAAACAGAAACTGCTTGAAACCGTTGATGAAAATTCTTGTGGACTAGCCATTTTGACTTGTTGTGCGACAACATATAATTGTTGGTCAAAAGTGTGCACTGAATGACGTTGTCCACAGGATTGAACAAGATCTTGTCCTTGTTGAGTTGTGTAAGCAGTGGCCATGTCACTTGGTTTTGCATTGATAGCTGAAATATACTGCGGAACTGTTATAACTTCTCCACCATCAGCAAAGTGAGTGTTAAATGCTACCCAAAAAGGTATAACTTTTTCAGTGAGTTGCAGCTTCTTGAGAGTTCCACAAGAAGCAGTTCTCAGCAATATTCATGTTATGTCTTGAGCAGAAAGTAAATCTCGGTTGTTTATTCTCGATTCCAACTCAACAACAGCATTCGTGAACCTTGGTGGTGTCACTTTACTTGTTAGTTTTTGATAAGGCATAAGCTGAAAGGCAGAATTACTCTCAGTTTTTAGGGATCTTCTACTACTTTGTCTTGGAATCTGAGGAACATTTGATTTCGTACCGAGAACTTGATTTTGGAATAAAATTCGAGCCATGGCATGATACGTGTTTTTAACAGCAATGGTTTCAGTGTTTATATGAACATTATCGTCGCCTTATTGAATAAAGCTTCCACCAGCTTCTCTATGTACAACTCCTGATGGAACATAAACTGGAACATTCTCTTCAAGTTCACGTTCTGCAGTGGATGTAAGAAACGATCTTAGATCATCATAAGACGAGCTGAATCCGTAGCTATTTAATACTTCAATAAAGATTTTGCTTCCAAACCTATGATGCATCTGCAACATGAATCTATGATGAAATGGTGGAATCAGTTGATTATGTTTCCTCCTTGAAATGTATATGATACATTCGCATAAGGTTAAGACACGCCGATAAGTTGACTCGTATGTTTTATTGTTGTTTGGGACGGATATACCGTTTAAAAAAGAGTCATCATCCACCAACCACGACATACATTTAAAAGGAACTTCAGGTACGAATTTCCTCGGCGCATCAAGAGAAACCTCATTTGGTTGCATATGTAAGATTTATGTAAGATTATGTAGTGTTCTAATTCAGATTCCTTGCTTTTCGCATAAATAATTTCAATGGGGGTATCGACTACAATTACCTTGTGTAGAAAACTTCCAATCGATAACTTACTCGAACACATAACATCCGCTTTTCCACGGTTAGAGTGGAAAACAAAATCTGGTCCTGCGTTTTTCTGTAATTTACTTTTAATATAATTCGACCGAATATTCAAGGTTTCTTCAGGATTTATGTCTTTGATTTGAATCATCTTCTCTTGTATGTATGTATATTTAATCTCTCCCTTTTACAGGTTTGAGGGCCTCCGCTCCCTGTACATATATTTACATTCCATCCTTAATCTAACTTAACCGCTGCTTATATTCTAATGCTTCGCCTTACTAATTATACTAATTAATACTAACTACTAATTACTAATAATTCTTAAAATTCTAAAAAAAGAGCGATCTTCCAGGGCTTCCGTTTCCTATTACCATAAAGTACATTTTCAACGATTTAAAAATTTTACTTTTTGCTAGTTATTTTCCTTTTTAGGATTAACCGTTTGGCTCTGCCCTGTTCCCTTGCTTTCTCTTATTTCTTCCAATTTCTTCATCCACGTCACTCCCTGTCCATTACCATCCAAAATCCATCTCACACACTCAACCACACTCAACTGTCCATCTTCCTCGCCTGTACACCTCTCTAACATATGTGCCCATGACTCCATTTCGTATGCACATACTCTGCACAGATTGTCCTCTTCATCCATCCAATATCTACAAGCTCTCACTCCATCTCCCATTCTAAACCGTACCACCCTGTTCCATTTGTCTTCCTTTTTTATTTTTTGCAAATATTCTGGTGCTGTTAACCCTTTGACCATCATATACCATCTGTTGTACGTCGAATCCATAATCTTTCTCCATCTCTCTTCTCCTTGTCTTACTAACAGCTCTAATTCTATGATTTGCCAATCCAGGACCCCTTCTTTTATTTCACAAGCCCTCCTCATTTTTTTCCTTTCTTCCTCCCATTTCGAATTTCCCAAATTGCCTCTCGTCTCCTTGTTCCGAACTTCGTCCAAGCATACTTGTGCTATTTTGCTCTCCTCTCCCCTTTTCAACTTCTCTTCAAACCTCCAGGCTCTCTCAATTTGTCTAGTTACCATTTTTTCCCTTCCTAATTCTTCCCTTAACATGTATCCAGGGCAACTCCAACTAACCCCCATTACCCATCTCAGAAATCTCTCATGCATGCTTTCCACTTTCCTATGTTCCTTCCATCCCCAGACCTCCACTCCATAACACAACACCGCCCAGACCAACGCATCAAACAACCAAACCCTCATTCTCCAATCGTCATTGAACCTTCTCTTTCCTATACCCCATACTTGGCCCATTACTTTATTCGCACATTCGATTCTTTTCCTCACCTGCACCTCGTTTCCCCCTCCGGCCTCAAACCAAAAACCTAAGTAACAGAACTCCTCCACCCTTTCCACTATTTGTCCGTTCATCTTCCAAACGTAGCCTATTTTGGTCTTTCTACTTCTTAAGCACATCACCTTGGTCTTCCCCACGTTCCCCGTCAGTTCTTTTGATCCCACATACTCTTCGAAAATTCTCATCATTAGGTTCAACCCCTTCTCATCGTCTGCTAATAGAACTACGTCGTCCGCGTATGCTAGAGAGTATAGTTTGCTATTACCCAAAATCGTTCCCCCTTTCCCTTTAGCTTCTCCTCTAAGTCTGCCAGTAGCATATTGAAGAGTAGCGGACTCAACGGGCACCCTTGCCTTAGACCTCTTCCTGTCCAGAAAACCTCCCCTTTTTTCCACCCTATCTTCACCCTAATCCTGGTTTCAGCAAAAATTTGCTTTATCCTCTCCACCAACCCTTCCTCTATTCCCCTCTCTTTCATTGCCTGCCATAGCACTTTTCTGTTCACTGAGTCGAAAGCTGCTTTAAAATCTAGGAACAAGGCGACTAATTTCCCTCTTTTTCTCCCTAAATTTCTATTAACCAAGTAGTTGAGTACGTAAATCTTATCTATAGTCCCCATCCCTCTTCTAAATCCCGTCTGATTGTGCGGGATACTTTCTTTTTCTTCTATCTGACTCTCTAACCTTTTTCTTAGAATTTCTGCATATATTTTATAGCCCACTGGCATGAGAGTGATCCCTCTGTACTCCTCTACCTTCTTGCCCTCCCCTTTCTTGACAAGCGGTACTACCAGCCCTGTCATCCACTCCTCCGGCCACCCTTCTCCTTTCCAGACCTTGTTGCAGATCTTCCACATCCCTTCCCTAACCCCTTCTCCTCCATATTTCATCGCTTCGTTCTCCATGCCATCCTCTCCTGTAGGCTTTTTTTTTTTAGTCTATCTATTGCCTCATCCACTTCTTCTCTTGTTATTTCGTTCCCTTCCTCCATTTCTCCCTGCACTATCTTGATCCCTTAATCCTATTTTGCTCACCCCCTAACAGACCCTTGAAATAATCCGTCCACTCACTCATTTCTATTTCTTCATTCACGCCCTTCCTTCCTCCTCTTTCCCTATTTATCACGTCGTAAACCCTACCTTCTTTGATCGCTTTTTCTACTTCTTCCTTATATTTCTCTTTTCCCCTTTGCCTTTTCCTTTCCAGCATCCTCTTATGTTCTCTTTTTCTCCTGTTGTACTCCCCCTTCTCCATTTCCCCTTTTCTCCATTTTCTTACACACTCTTTCATTCTGTCTTTACTCTCCATGCATTCCTCGTCCCACCAGCCTCTCTTTCCCTCTTTTCTTTCTTCTTTTGTACCTATCTCATCCCTTACCTTCTCAATCGACCCTTTCAACCGTTCAATTAACGAGTCTACACGCTCCTCTTTTTCATACCTAACATTCCCCTTTTCCATTTTTTGTTTAAACTCTTTTAATGTATCTACCCCCCAGCCACCCATTTTCGTGATCCCTTCTCCCCCTCTTTCCCTTCTCCCTCTGCGGCGCTTACGGATGCCACCTTTCAGTGTAGCTATTACTGGGAAGTGCTCGGACCCTATCTCATTCCCCACATTCATACTGCCTATCATATTCCTCATTCTTTCTTCCGCCAGGATGTAGTCTATTACTGTTTCTTCCTTACCTGTAAATGTGATCTCTCCTTTCTCATCCCCTTTCATATTGCCATTACAAATAAACCATCCTGTTTCTCCTATTACGTCTAGTAACCTCCTCCCCTCCCGGTCTGTCTCTCTATGTTTGGAGCTCCTTATATAGGCCTCCTTTTCTTCGTCCCAGATCCCTCCCCCTAGCTCGCCAGTCCAGGCATTCAAGTCACCTCCTATCAAAACCAACTCTTCCTTCTTTTCCTCCATCCACCTCCTTATTACTCTCCAACCTTCCTCTTCCCCTCTTCTTCTATATACACAAACCACCGCTATTTTGACTTTTCCAATTATAATCCTTCTTACCATTGTTCCATCCTTTTCCTCCCTGTCCTCTTCTGTTGTCCCTTTTACTACCAATTCTTTTCTCACCCCTGAGACCATACCGCCCATCCCTCTACCTTTGACGTTTTCCTTTCTTCCTCACTTTTCTTCCGTCTTGCCGTTTGGAAATCCCTCTGTTTGATCTCTAAACTCTTTTGCCTCTTCCTTTTTTCTACCATTCTCAGTTCTTTTTCCTTTTTCCTTATTTTTTTTAATTCTTCGTCCCAGAACCATTCCTCCCCATTTATCCATAATCTGTCTCTCCCTATCCATACCATGCGCCCCTTTTTCCTCTCTACCCATGCCCTCTGCTCTATTTGCCATCTCCTTTTCCTCTCCCTCCATGTCAAATCCTCATCAATTCTTTCCCTTCTTCCCCTCAATATTTGTTTTCCTCCATAATTTTCTTTTTCTCCTCCTCACTCCCTACTTTCACTAGAAACATTCCTTCTTTTCCTTCTTTCGTCCATCCTATTCTCTTAACTCCTTCTACCCTTACTTGAACTCCAATATCTCTGATAAGATTTTTGATTTCCTCTTCCCCTGTTTCACTCTCCACTGTCAGTCCCTTAACTACTATGTTATTTTTTCTCTTTGCCCTTTCTTCCCCTTCCAATCTCCTTTCAATTTCACTTAGTCTCTTCTTCAATCTTTCATTCTCATTTTGCACGTTCTTATCACTCTCTTTTTCTATTTCCGCATCAATCTGTTGTTTACCCGTTCTTCCAACTGTTTTATATCACTATTTCTCTGTTCGTCAACCTCTCTCTGTCTATTCTCTATGCTCTCTAGTTTACCCCATACCTTGTCTTTCTCCTCTTTCCAGAATTTATCCCACTCTTCCCACTTTTCTCTTACTTTTCTCACTTCCCCCCTTACGTCTTTCCCCTGCCTATTCATATCCCTATTCATATCATCCAGTCTCTTCCTGGTTTCCTCTCTAAACCTTTTTATGAGCGCCTCTAGTTTATCAAACATTTCCCCATCCCCCTATCTCTGTCTGGTGTTCCCCGTTTATTCCTAACTTTCTTGCTTTCCTTGTCCCTTTCTAATTCATCGCCCCCTTCCTCTCTTTTTATTTTATCTTCCCCTTTACTGCTAGTCGCGCTCTCTTTTTTTTGCCATTCATCTAGACTCCTGTTCGATCCAGCGCTACCTAGCTTGTTGAGGCGCTGTAAGTTTGAAGGTCTCCCACGACTATGGCCCGTGCCTGATCCCCTTCTATCTGCCGTTCCGCCCCTGGTCAGCGTCACTAACGTCTCCTCGCAGCTACTGTCAACTTCCCCCTTCTACCCACTATCCGCACTCTCAACCTGCTGTTCTGTTCGATCGTCTACGTCCAATAGCTGTCGCCCTCTGGCGCCCGTTTGTGGGCTTCGTTCCGTCGGCATCCTACCTACCCAGTGCTCCGCGACGTTTCCCGCTCCTTACTCTCCTACCTCTTGCCCCCCTTGCCCACACAACTGTTTTTCGACTCCTAACCTCAAAAATTATGCACGCTCCAATTTTCACTTCACACAACTTACTTTCACCCTTTACACCTTTGCCTTCACTCACCCTTCTTCCTTTACCCCTGATCTCCGCACTCACTGCCCTTTTTGCATTCACACACGCTGATTCCCTTCACCAAAGCCAAAAAACCAACACTTGACACAAAAGAGTTTTCTCACGATCGGTACCGGAAACAGAAGCCTCATCTTCTCTTGTTAAGTTTTGCAGAGATCAGGAAGCAAAATTAAGCTGCCAGTCTGCAACCTTTCTTTATAGACGTTAAATGTATCCGCAGCAACTTTGTCATGAACTGAAATTTTCGCATCGTTTTGTTTTAACAAAGCATCAAGTGCATTTTTCGAAGTGAAATTCTGATAGCACGGGTACAAATGATAACGACCCCGTACTTCGAATAAGTTAGGCGCAGATTCAACTCTTTCTTGCACCACTGCATTTTTTCTTATTTTTGCAGCTCCAATAACTTCATTTCTTAGATTCATATGATTTTGCGATACTAGTGAAAATTTATACTTCTTAGCTCTTTTATCATCCTCTTTTTTCCACATATAAAACACAGAGAACCCATTAAAAGAAGTTGATTGAAGCATGCGTTTATTTGCAGAAGTTGAAATATCTTCATTTGTAGATCGTTTCTTAGAGTTGTTATTTTGTTCTTTCATCCTCTTTAATTTTCGAAGTATTACCGAACAAATATTATCATAACTAATTATCTAAATTAAATATAAATGGTCAATTATTTTATTTTAAGATCATTTAATTAAATATGCTCTACAACATTTACTGGAAGTATTTTTTCACATAATTTATGGTTTAGAAGCTATAAATGCAAACATTACAAAGTTCGATTTTCTTAAATTAAAAAAACGTCATTTAAAGTTGTTTATTTCAAAACATTATTTTTTACGACTTTATTTAACTAAGTACAGTGTACGCTTGTCTTATGAATGTATTTCTACAAGATTTTGAAATATTTACTGGATGTCAGGCACTTTATTCATGTTTAATTACGCGTTCCTTTTCAGGGCATCGAAAACTATCGATTAAAACCAACAATAGCGACTAGAAAGAGATTGGTCACTATGTGAACGAAATCAGGGGTGATCCGCTCGCCTATCTGGAAATCTGCTTTGCGACAACCTCGGATCGGGACGGAAGCACAATACTTCTTAATTCGAGAGTTCGCATATAAAGTCTAAATCTTGAATATGCGGAGATTTCGCATTCAATGCGTGTTAACGCGAGAGTTCTAGTATATTTCAATGCTATTAACTGCAGAATTTTCTTAAAACTAACTCTTAAAAACTAACATCCATCCAAAAGTTATCTCTAAGACCGCTCGCTCTTATCGCCCTGCCTCCTCACTTCTCCTCGCCTCGCACGCATGTCCCTACTTTCTCGCATTGCCAAACTCTGCCTCTGCGGCGAATAACTAATACTGACCTACTATTTACAATATTTACATTTTACTTATATCTACTTCAACTCCTATTTACAATCTTTCCTTCTCCATTCCTCTTCCTCCTAACTTTTCTTCTCCTCCATCTTACCCAACACCCCCTTCACCAATGCAACTGCCCTTTTGCCCCCTCACCGTTTTATGCATCAGTACCACCATGCTTATCTCACTCCTTTCCACCTGGTCGCACTCCTGCAACCAGTGCTCCACTCTTGCATCCCCCTTCCCGCAGAACTCACACATCATCTTCTCCCTAGATAGCCAGAACCTATTAAAGCCGTCCATGCACCCACATCTCATCCTCGCTATAAGCTCCTGACTTCTTTTCTCTCCATTCGCACACAAATATTGCGCTCTCTCCCTTGGCATAATCCACCCATAATTCCCGTTAAACCTTGGCTCTCTTATTCTCTCATCCTCGGCTGCTTTCTCTCTCTCCATGCCGTTTTTCTTAACCATCTCATATACCTTCCTTCCTTTCTCGTGCATCCTTCTCACTTCATCCATCTGCAGTCCATTCGTTCTGAAATACCTTTTCCTTTCAACCTCCAGCTTCCTACCCCCTCTCCTGTTCTCCTCCCACCAATACTTCCTAACCAGCTTCCTGCCCCCCTCTTCAAAAAATTTGTCCTCATATTTACACGCCCGACTCCCCGTTATGATCCCTAAATTTGTTCCCCCCGTCTCTTTCCTGACAATAAAATTAGACGTATTCCTTGCCAACCCCAGTGTACACTCTACATACCTCTCCTGTATCATATTTACCTCCTCACTTTCCTACCACCCCACACCTCCACTCCATAAAATTAGACACTGATCACTAGCGACTCGAACAATTTCATTCTCTTTCCAAAATCATCTGCGAACAACTTCTTTCCCAGCCCCCAACACCTTCCTCATAATCACATTTGCCCTTCTCACTCTCTCTTTTATATGACTGTACACTCCCCCATTCCTATGAAACAGTTAGCCCAGGTACACAAACTCTTTCGCCTCCTGCACCGCCTTTCCCTTCCACGTCCACTCACCTCTCTTATCTCTTCCACCTCGTTTCCTGAACACCATAACGTTAGAATTTTCCGCATTCAGTTCTAACATATTCTTATCCATGTATCTTCTCAACCTCTTCATCATCTCCCTTAAGGCCTCCTTGCTCTTTGCTAGCAGGACTATGTCATCTGCATACCCCCTATTCATCCAGAAACCGTCCGAAATTTCCTCTCCTCCTCTCACCCTATCTTTCGTCTCTTCATATACCTCCCTTACCCTCTCGATCAGGCCTCTCTCCACTCCCCTCTCCTCCATAGCTTCCCACAACCTCCCCCTATCCACCGAAGGGGACACGCCTTTGAGATCCACAAAAAACGCGTAAACGTTCGAACCCTTCTTCGCTAATTCTCTACCCACCACGTGCTTATGCGATTGCTAAGTATTGAATCGCATTCACGAGCTGTTCTCTGGAAATCTGCTTTCCGACCACCCCGCATTCAAAGTGCAATAATCTTGAATACGTTTCAATCTGACGTTTTTTTTGTAGGGATTGTGGTCTGAAGCCTTAAAAATATTTACAGCTTTACTGAGCCTACCTGGGATTGGCATGATACCAAGTACGAGCAAGCTAACCGTTTCCGAAACCATTTCCTGTTGAAAAGGTAGGTATAGGCTAGTATACGTACCGCTTTAATTTTTATAATGGTTGTAATTCCTTAAAATTTTTGACGAACAATGCACCTGGAGGAAAAAACTCAAACAGCTAGACTTTCATTACGATATTTCTTGCTTTTATTATCAAGCTATCTCTTCCTTTTTTCAGTATCTGTTCGTGATAAAGTAAACTGTTGTATAATGTGAATTTCAAATTAAAAAATAATATACATGAATAGATATATGTCTCTGAAAAGTGTCAAAATAGCAATATTCAACATTAAATTAGAGCTTCAAATTGAAAACAATTGCTCGAAGGAAAGAAACTGTTTAAATAAAAACATAGCTTTTTTAAGACAGTTTTTGTTGTTTTCTTTTTCAACAATTAAAAATAAATAAATTAAATTGAATGTTAATTAATTCAACTCATTACAAACATTGAAATATAAATGCATACATTAGTACAATTATTAAAGTGTATTTTTTATTTTAATAACACTATTATTTGCTTCTATAAAATTTGAAATACTGAAAATATTCTCGCTGACATGGAAATGCATATGAAATGTAAGCAACTACAGCCCTTAGGAGTAGATCAGATATAATATACGAAGGTGGAAGTCTGCATTTCAATAAATGAGTCCAATTAACGCATCCAAAGCTAGTACTTTAACTACCCCGCCCAATTCTTTACCTACTAACCTCTAATTTCTTTAAAGTAAGCCTTTTAACTATTGCAAACTTTGTGAACTCTGATTAATGTTCTTGGCTAAAGTCAAACAAATTTTTAAGAGCTTTGCGGCAGCTCCAATATTATTTGAAAAATAAAAAATAAGTACACAATAGTTGTTCATTATGGAATACTGCGAATGTGAAAAGTCGCGTTTATGAACCACCATCGTAAATCATATACATATTTGAATTTCCTTTAATTTTAAACGACTTTAAAATTGAAATGAAGATACGCGCAAGTTGTTATTATGAATTAAAAATAGTTAATATTATCATCAAGTTCTTTTTGTCTATCCTTATATAACTTCAAGTTTGAACCTTTAATTTTTCACAAATCGATACATTTTTAGGTTTACAAATTGGCCTTGAAGGTTAAAAGTTCCGTGCTAATAGGGAATATACTCAATGATTTTCGATGAAATCTAAAAAAAAAAAACGATAAAAAATGTCTAAAAACGCAATCAAAAATTGTAATTCACTGCTTCATTTATAATAAAAGTGTATCATCTTTTTAATCGCGATGAAGTGACAGTAAGTTAATTCATGTTTCTGCAAATTTTATTAGCACAATTTCGAAAATAAGATTAAAGGCCCACCTTCTACGCCCTTCCTTTTTTCACATTTTCTTGGGCTTCCAGATATCTGGTAGAAAGGGCTGAATGGCAGTCTCCAGCCTGACACTGATACCTAGGATTCTGCTTAGAGTAGTGATTACTCCCGTTATCCTCCGGTGCAGAAACAAATGCCAAAAAAAATATTCGTCAATAACGCTTTTCAACACATCGTTCTATCGTTATTAAGGGCTGAGATGGCCTTTTCCTGCATATATTATTTTGTAGGCTAAAATTATTAACATTTTGGTACTTTCTTTTGGACTCTCAATTAAGAAAGCTTTCAGAAAGATACCTGATTTTTTTCAACCCGTTTCCATAATGTTTCACGAAGATATGACAATTGAAAGTCTACGAACGAAAAAGTAGGTCCGGGGACCCTGTTTTTCATATATACAGCTTCAAATCTTTCGAAATAATTTTTTTCAGTAACTGTCGCTGAAAATATTATTTGTGCAGAATAAAATAATCCTTGCAATGAAGTTAAGTCATGTTTTATAGCGATTTTTTTTCGCAGAGTTTTTCCCACTTTTGTAGAAGGGTCAACATTTAATGAACGCATAGTAGGCTACATGCAATAACCGGTTATATCATTCTAGCGTTCCTTTTTTTTTTGGCCCTGAGAGCTTGTAAAAAATGTTTCGAATTTCAATTTTTGAAACATATATTTAAGTAGGAAATTTAATTGTGCATCTTTTTTTCCTCAGGAACAAAGTTGCAGGTCTTGTAGTTTTTGAAATAAATAGAAAAAAGCTATTTGTTCATCAAACTAAAATTTAATTTATTTTTTGACTTCAACTCGTACTCAGTCACTCAATTTTGGGAATTTCGTAATAGAATTTACAGGGATTATGCTTTGCACTGTTTTTAGAGTAATTTTTTTTCATCACGTTGCAAAAATTGGACAATGATACATTCCAGCGATTGGGGAGTCGAGCGAATTTTGAGCAAGCTAAAAGTTCCAGCGGGAAAGTTGTTCAAAAAGAAATACAGAAGTTTTCTAAAAAATATTACTTCGATTGATTTGACGGTTAAAAAACTATGCTTGTTTTACTTCGAGTGCGGTCAGTTCTGGCCCGTAGGCAAGGGCGTCTGCGCTCGAATAATCGAGTGCGACCAGCAGCTCGTTGAAAGCATACAATGAAAATTAAATAAGTACTGAAAACTGATATTTTCTTATCAATATATTCGATTCTACTGTTTAAGCTGTAAAAAATTATAGAAATTCTTTTTAAAAAGCTTTAAAATAAGGGAAACTGTACTTATTAAGGTCAATCTTTCATAGCGAAGTTGATGATAATTTTCTTTCATCTTGTTATATATATTTTAGATACTAAGATATTAAATCACTATGTTAACTAGATATTAAGACTTTAATGGAAATCGTTCCGAAACTCGTCAATTATGGGACAGGAACGTATATTCCTTGTCTCGTCATGAACACACCTACGTGCGTAGTCTGTCCATGCCGGAATAAGGAAGATACACAAAGACAAAGTTAGTCACCAGTGACATCGACGCGCGCATCTCCCTTCACTCAGATCTGAAGCCCCCACCAGTTTTCGAGGAAACGGGAGTGCATAAAAAGGCGAGTTCGGCTACAATTTAGACACTCAACATCCTATTATACCACTCTTTCTATTCCTATGTCCATGATCAGAAGACAGGATAAGCGTGATAAGTGGAAGAAACTGCCACTTGCCAGTGGGTTATTATTTTCCATTTTTCCCTCGGTTTCCCGCTACAAGTCTACGATTGTAGAATTTCCACTGAGTACTATACAGTTCGGATCGATTTCGAATTTCTTACCGTAACCAAGAACTGCTTCTAGATCTCGTCAATTTTCAATATTTGCGAAATATGCATTTCATTAAAAAGGAATTTTGAAACGTAAAGAACAGTGTATCCATTTTATTACATAGAAGAAATCAATAAAAAGAATCATTAAAAATTTCCCTACGGTAACATTTTATACTTAATTAATTCTGAGTCAGCAACCCGTCTCTTTTCTAGATCATTTGATTTTTTAAAGGGAAAAAATAGAGTAATGAAAACTTTAGATATACCTTTTCTTTGATATCCTTTTATCGGTTGAAGATCGTTAGTTTCACGAAATACAATCAACTATCCGAAATTTGAGGTTAGAGTACCCGATTCTGATCGAATCGATCTGATACACTAACCTCAAATTTTAGATATTTTATTCTATTTCGTGAAACTGAAAGGTCGTCAACCGAGAAAATGATGAAACATAATTGCGCAAATGCATTCTACACGTGAAAAATATTACTATTCATACATTTATGACTTAGCTGTAAAGCGGGCGGGAAGCCCCTAGAAGCTCCCCTGGCGCTCAAGCTATAAAGCCTATTATTATTTTCTCCAAAAATTATATGCTTTCGCATGACGTCATGCTAAAATACTCATTTCAAACCAACGAGGGCTTCCCGCTCTTCAGGCCTCTTTTTAATTGGTCACCCACTGACGCGCGCAAGACCGTACGTCTTGAAATAGGGAAGAGTTCACTGTACTTTATTTTTCTTCGCGTTTAACTTCTTTTGTAAAATATACTTTCACACAAATAAATTCGCAATACTTTTACAGTCCTATTTTTTGAACCAATTTTACTTTGTAATTACTTCACTATCAATATTACGTCCGTTAAAATAATTGAGAAGAGACACTTTCAAGATTCTAGACAATTGGAGAAAGAAAGGACTTTTAGGCAAAAATATAAGATGGACTGATATAATTACCGAAGACACAGTTCTTGCCAGATTTTATGGTTTGAGAAAGATTCATAAAGATGGCTATCCTTTGAGAATAGTTATTTCAACTATCAACACTCCCACGACATTTTTAGAACAAAACTTTATTTTATACTTAAAGACTCCATTACAACTTCAAAATACAATATTAAAAATAGCTGGGAATTCCAAAAAACTATTATTCAAAAAACTGTTCCTGATGACCGTGTAATGATTTCTTTGGATGTTGTTGTAATGTTTCCGAGTACACCCCTTGAATTAGTTAAACAGGCAATTTTAAATATATGGGACAATATAAAGACACGTACTCGCTTAAGTCAACAAGATTTTATTAAAGGGATAGTTTTTATTATGAACTCAACTTATTTTAAATTCAATGGATCCTTTTATAGGCAAAAGTTTGGTACTCCCATAGGTTCAGTTATTTCTCCAATTTAAGCAGAAATAGTTATGGAAGATTTGGAGGTCTTTGCTTTCAAGAAGCTACATTTTGTTTTGCCCTTTTACTTTCGGTATGTCGATGACACCTAATTATGTGTTTCTCTAGCAAAGTTGCAGGCAGTTATTGATGCTTTTAACACTTTTCATCTAAAACTTCAATTTACCCATGAAATAGAGAAAAATAATAAAATCAGTTTTTTGGACATAGAAGTAATTAAAGGTCAGGATGGTCATATTATTACCAATTGGCATAGGAAAAGTACATATTCAGGTAGAATTTTAACTTTCCTTTCGGCTCATCCTTTTCAAAACAAAATTGCAGTAATCAAAAACTTAGTTGACAGAGCTCTAGGTTTGTCCCACATTTCATTTCACAAAAAGAATTGGAATATTGTTAGGAATATTCTTTTTCTTAATCATTACCCACAAAAGTTAAATGAGAAACATATCACAATTAGAATTCAGCAAATCATAAACAAAAAAAATAACATTTTATCTACAGATAAGCAGAAGGAATTGAGAGAATATAGTTCTTTTAATACTTTTGTTCTCCCGGTTTTTGGTCAAATTTCGAAAACTATTGAATTTATGTTTAAAAAATTTAATATTCATACTATTTTCCATATACCATTTAAAATGGATTTAATAATAACTTTTTGTAAAGATCCTTTAGATAAATTTGAAAAAGGTGGTGTTGTTTACAAGATCACTTGCAAGATCTGTAAGATGAATTACGTGGGACAGACTCAGACTTCTTAATGCTAGGATGGAGGAACACAAAAGTGATGTTCGTTTAGGACGTTGTTATAAGAGTGTTCTTGCTAGACATACACAAGGGTTTGTTGATGTTGATCATGAGTTTGACTGGGATAATGCTGAAATTTTACATAGTGAAAGTATAATAATGCGAGAAAGAGAGAATTCATGGAAATGCTTTATATTAAAAAACAAAATAACTTGTCTATTAATTTGAAAACTGATTTGGATCAATTGAACAAGGGTTATTCTAGTATGATTAATTACATTTAGCAATAGGTTTTCATGAATCTTGACTTTCTCTTAATTCTGGTGTGTTTATAACGGATTTGCCTTTTGACCCACACTTAGATCTAAGGTATCGAGGAGATAGCGTCGTTGTTTCGTCGCTGTTTCCACCTGCTCTAATTTTTCTTACCTTGATAAGGGTGCTGTATGAGCATCTAAACGTTGGTAAATATTATAAATGCTTTCATATTGTGATTTGATGAAGTTATCATATTTCAAAGCATGACACGAAAAATATAATATCGTAAAAAAAGAGATCTCGAGTTTTTACAGTGAATGTTTGATAATATTTCAAACAGTTTCTGATAATAATTCTGAGTAACTTTTGTGAAGATTTTGTGATAATACATCACTAATAGACATAATACTTTCATGGACGTAGAAGGCAGAAAATGTTTGTTTATTTATAAATTAACAGCATATGAATATTAGGGGTGTTTAAACAAAAGTAAGTTCGAATCTCAACGTGCATTTTCGATTTTTTTGTTCCTTGTGGGTTAAAAATGGTAAAAAATGAATCACTTAGAAACACAAATAAATTGGTCTAGTTTTACAGAAAAATTCATTTTTCTCAATAGCGGAAGATCATAATGAAAAATTATACAGAATATAAAAGACGCGGCTCATTAAAATTATTTTTTACCGTAATTATTTTTATAATTATGCATACTCCGGGAGATATGCGAAGGAAATTGTTATAAAGTAGTATGAATTATCTATCCCGCTTATTATCTATCCGATTCATGTCTATTTCCATGTAGTTCATTTTTAACCTCCTCGCAAGTTTCAGCGCGCCTAGAGCGCGCACCTGCTGGATCGCGCGCTTCGCGCTCGATTGGGTATTCATCTCGCGCTTCGCGCTCGGTAATGTATTCACCTCGCGCTGCGCGCTCGGACACATTTGTCGTCTAGGTTTTCACACTTCGTGTGCTCGCTATTGCACGCTTCGCAGGCTAATACTCTCTTAGTAAGCTTCATCGTTATGACCTGCTTTTGGTTTAATTATGTCAGTTTTACATCAAAAGAAGAACTAATTTACTTAAGGTTCTATCGACCTTAAGGAACACATTCTCATCACGACACTCGCGCTTCGCGCTCGATATTTGGTATAATCATGATGTGAACCTCGCGCTTCACGCTCGTTTCTGTTCATCGTATAATAGAAACCCAAAAGTTTCAGCGCGCTTGCTGCGCGCAATTTGGTCGTCGCGCTTCGCAACGACCATATGTTATGTTCAATATTCTTCAGATAAAAATGACTAAAGTTGTATTTGATTTAAAATGAAGAAGGTAATTCCTTTACTTCAGCGAATATTTCCGTATCTTTATAATAAATCCTACAATCAGAAAGATTTTTTTCCAACTATCTGAAAAGGGAAGAAAAAAAGTATTTAAGTCGTTTTTGGAACATATATCTTGCTTTTTCATTCATAATCAAACCGACCCCTTGACTACCATGTGATTCCCTATCTACTCCTGACCATATTTCAAAACCTCAATCAAAATTTCAGTCCATTCCGAGGCTACTTTATTGTTTGTATTGTTCATGTTTAGATTGTACACCCAACTACCACCTTTATGCGCGAAATTTGTTTTGCGAGTCGAAATCATGTCCAAGTTAAGTAGTCATTCGTCGTATAGTGGAGAGTCTAGTTCTAACGTCAGTCCCACCAAAACTTCTGTTACGGGGGGGGGGGGGGCGAGGACAAGGAATGGAAACCGAGAGAGTCGCAACTGGTTGATGTTTTATACTGAGAAGGTCACCAGCCTTCAGCAGCGTTGTATTAGATAGGAGTTCATATGTTTCCATCTGCGCATTCCCGGCCCACCTCTAAACGAGGAACCAATAACTCTTTTTATATATATATATATATTCATTTCGTCTATTTGGAACATAGTTCTTGAAATATAAATGTAATAGTCGAATTTTTTCACAGAAATTATTTTAGTAAACAAAGATCAAAACGCATTCTGAAATAAAAGTCAGATTTTCAGTCAGAATAAATTGTTTGAATTATTATTATATTTTATTGTTTCAATCGTTAGAAATGGTATTGAGAACATAAAAACAATGAAATATTGTGAAAACACACACTCGAGATGAAAAATAAAGTAAATAAGCAAAGTTTTGATGTGAATGTGCCCGCTTATCGGGCCGATTTTTTCACTGTTAATGTTATTTTTTACGAATAAAACAAAAACTACACATCCTATCAAAAAGTGACCCATGAGAAATTTGTAGATCTTTTTTGAATACACAATTTCAGTCCAGTCATGATTTGTCGTATCTTGCATAGTTTGACCGTAAAATTGATTTTTTTTATTTTTCATTATTTCTTGTGCAACAAAAATTTGAATTTTCGAATTTTTTCAAGAAAATTCAAAAATTCGTTATGATAATCTTGTAGCACATGCGAAAATAAACACTTTTCCCATCTTGACTTTTTTTCGTATCGTGCGTTGTTTGGCCGAAAATGTTACTTTTCGTTTTTTTGGGGGGACTTTGAAAATGCTGTAACTCGGACAATTTTCTTTTTATCAAAAAAAGTCGTGAGGATAAATTGTTTAAATTTTCGAGTACTATAAGCGGCCGCACATATAATTTTCAAATTTGGAAAAAAAATGGTCTAAACAATTTTGAAAATGCTCTCACTTTTTGAATTTTCATCCAAAATAGCTGGTTAACGAACTCGATCTTTCTTTTTGCCCCCTGAAACTGTGTGCCAAAGCACAATCCAATCCGATTAGTCTTTCAAAAGTTATCCGATATACAGACGACGACAGACAGACAGACACCGACGTAAAAACTATTTTTTCTGACTCAGTGGGCCTCAAAACGTCGACATTTGATGGAATCCGCGAAAGTCATTTTTCACATAAAACGAATACTTTCTCATTATGATGAGAATGTAAAAATCGAGAGTACAAGTTGAGATTCGGAATTTTTTTTTTTAACACCCCTAAAAAATATTTTTATTTATAATTGATTACGATCAAGTTTTGCCTTATTTCTTTTGCACTAAAAAGATTTCTTTGTGAACATTATGTGTTTTATTGAATTACAGATTTAAGTTGATGGTAATCATATTTTTAAACATTTTTTCCTAATAATATTAGTTTATAATCTTTTTGATACTACTTTGCAATCATTTACATTAGAAAAACTTGTAACTACTGAATTATAACTCTCAACTTTTTGTTTGTAGAAATTTGTACGCATATAATTTTGATTAATATAGACATACAATTATTTATTTGTAATTTTTGTTGAAAATGCATAACTATATGAGATATAAATTCTTTCTAGGGAAAGAAATTTAAATAATTGAACTTCACTTCTTAACCTCTGGACTAAGAATCTATTTTGACGTTTTTACCTATATGTAAAAATTTGAATATGGTCCAGGCAGCTTGTACGAAAAAATGTCTTTTCACATAGAACGGTTTATTACTTATGTTATTAATCCCGTTAGCGTTTTTCCGTAGGGTATGCACTAAACGAGCTATTATAAAAAAAACTTTTTTTGGGCTCAAAATAGAAAAAAATGTGTTTTTTGTTGTTGAAGAGTTCACTCTTGACAAATTAAGACTAGAAGATTTTTTTTTAACATTTACGCATAATTTCGTACACGAACATCTTTTCTCTGGCACCATTAACATAGCTTTACCGACAAACGATGTATTTTGAAAAAACTGTACACTAGTAATTTGCCCTGAAGAATACGTCAAAAGTGGTCAAATGTGGGAGGTCATAACTTATGACATATTAGGGTCAGGTCATTGTTTTTTTTAATTATTGAAAGAAGGTTCTTCTTTTTCTAACTTACTCAGAATTTTCTCCACTTTAATTTTGCTTTTGAACATTCCGCTCTAAAATTCAATGGAGTGGGTCAGCCTACGAAAACACTATTTTTGGAAAATTTTCCAAAATATTTTCGGGACGCGTCGTAGTCATTTCTGGAAAATTTGAAATTTTCAACAGGACCCCTCAATGAAACGTTTTAGCAAAAAAAAACGCGCTTAAGAGGGCTGGCAATATGAGCTTTTGTAAGGTCATCGCCAGCCACTATTTTGTTCGAAAGTATGGTGAAAAATATGGCTTGTGTTGTATGTCCGGATTCAGAAAAGAATGAGCTACAACGCGTATTTGTCAAATTTTTATAAACATTTATCATATTTAAAATATGCCTGGTCGAAGTTGCCCTACTTTTGAAGACTAATTTCTCGGCTTGTAATGATTATTTCACAAATTTTTGAAATACTTGATGCAGATTGATATTTTATCTACAAATGTATGTATCTTAACCAAAAAATTTATCTTAAATAAATATGAAAAACAGGGTTCAACGAAGTGTCTGCATGGAGTAAATTCAAAGCAAGTAACTACCGATCCTGGAGGCCAAATATTAAGCAGACCTTTAGGCACGCCCACACTATCGTACTCACTGCAATACATACCCTTTACCTCACCCCTGAAAGTTCTAGGGCCTAAGCTCGCAATGCCTACGCTAACTGTAATTCACATATGGCACCACTCTCAAGAAAACCTTCTCAGGTTCATTTCTGAATTTTCTCTTTAGCCACTAAAGAAATGTAGGAAATGTTAGTTACCAAAAAATTTGGCAAAAATATTTATCTGACGTTCAACGAATTTGCATGTTTCTTAAAATTCTGATTCGAATGATACATACTTTTAGGAGTCACTTTTATCATAAAAATTCAACATAATAATCGAAAAATGCAAAGAACCCAAGTTTCGTATTGAAATTTCTTAATCTATCATAAAAATAGTTTTTATTATAGGGATCTTTTCTTCAAATTTTTTCAAATTTTATGAATACAGTCTCTAGCTTATTCTTATGCGAATCCAGGCATATGTACCATATAAGTAATAATTTTTAGCAATACTTTCAGGTAAAGTAGCCGTGATATTTATTAAAATTTGACAAATATTCCTTCTACCTTATTTATTTACGAATCTCGGCATACCAAATAAGTTATAATTGTTACCAGTACTTTCAGAGAAAATAGGTGCGAGATTTTGAAACAAATTTTGAAATGACGAAAATGCTCTATTTGAATTTTGGTCTGATCAAAACATTTCATTGGGATAGTTTCGAAATATACTTGATATGTATTAAAAATTTAGATTGAAATTTCTCAATCCACTAGAAAAAGTAGCTTTTGTTATAGGAATCTTTTTTTTAATTGTTAAATAATCAATACAAACCGAGAAGTTAGTCTTCAAAAGTAAGGTAACTTTGACTAAGCATATTTTTAATATCATCAATATTTATTGAAATTTGACAAATATTCCTTCTACCTTATTTATTTAAGAATCCAGGCATACCACATAAGTTATAATTGTTAACAATACTTTCAGAGAAAATAGATGCGAGATTTCGAAACAAAGTTTGAAATGTCGAAAATGCTCTATTTGAACCCCAGGTGCCGTCAAATTAGGCGCGAAGCGCCGCTCAATAGAGCCGGTCTCAATCAATAGAAATATTTTTATTATTCTGAATAGTTCTGATCGATCTTTTTTTATTCTTTCAAAATCCGTTATAAAAATTCGTAAACATGATGAAAGATGAGAAAATAAGAGGCAGCTAGTTTTCAAATGTACACACTTATTTTGCCCAAAAAAGACTCAAATGATAAATATATATCAAACCAGTTTGTGCTGCCCGCGTCTTGTAAGAGAGAAAATTTTAATTTTTGTCGCATCTCGTCACTCAATCTCAGAAATACGTGTCGTCTACAATTCTTCGTAAAAGGACATATTTTACCGGGAAAAGATTCTGCGACTTAGAGATCTATTTTCTCTGAAATTATTGTTAACAATTATAACTTATGTGGTATGCCTGGATTCGTAAATAGAGAAGGTAGAAGGAATATTTGTCAAATTTTAAGAAATATTGATGAGATTAAAAATATGCTTGGTCAAAGTTACCCTACTTTTGAAGACTAATTTCTCGGCTTGTAGCTATTATTTCACAACAAAAAAGTAAGATTTCAATACAAAGCACTTTTTTTCTAGTATATTGAGTAATTTAATCCCAACTTTTCACTGGATATCAAGTATATTTCGAAACTATCCCAATGAAATGTTTCGATTAGACGAAAATTCAAATAGAGCATTTTCAATATTTTAAACTTTGTTTCGACTTCTCGCGACTACTTTCCCTGAAAGTATTGCCAAAAATTATTATTTGTGTTGTATGCCTGAATTCATAAACGAAAAGGCTGGAAAGGATCTTTAAAGATAATAGAAAAGGAAATAAATCTTTAAAGATCAACTGGGATTGAAAATATTAACCGATTTTTTAAAATCTTTTTTTGATTTACTCGTAACAATATCACGAGGCTAAAGCAGTCTATTAAAATTGAATTAATTGATATTGTACAAAATTTGGATTTTTCTCCGCTGTGTCTAATCCTGACCCAGGCCGACTGTCCCCTGATGATGACTTTATTGCAGGAAATTTTTGCACACTTTTTTCCTATGTACCCTTTTTTTCTGAAAATATTCCTACAGTGATTGGCTGTCGAAATTTTTTTTTTCACTAACAAGCTCCACCCTTTGAGGCGTGCTTATCATATTTCTGTCTAACTCAAAATTCCCACGGGTGTCCCCAGCCCCCTTAACATACCTTATACGGTGAAAAATTACCAGATGCCTGGACTAATATGGCGAAAGTTTTTTTAAACTGAAAGTTATTATTTTTAGTGGTGATGTTGATACACTGCAATTGTCCTTTTGTTATTCTTATTGCTATACATTTAATATTTTTAAATGTTGTGTTAGAATCGCAATTTTGATTTTTTTAAAGTTTTTCAATTAAAAAATTTCTGCACTTGAGCTCTCGAATTCAATAACTCGTCCGACGCTCGAAAACGCTAAAAGCGTTGGTCCCCGGGTCTCAAGAAATGGGAATATTCAAATTCACAAAAGTATTTTTTTTTAACATAGGCTTCTGTATAATAACAAGGCAGATTCTATTTACATTTCTTATGTCCTAAAATTAGTTCTAAGAATAAAAATTTAAAAATTAAAAAAAAAATTTAAAAATTAAAAAAAAATTTAAAAATTAAAAAAAAATTTAAAAATTAAAAAAAAAATTTTAAAGTTAAAAAAAAATTAAAAAATTTTTTTTCCCGAAATTCAATAAGTGATTGAAACATAAATCATCATAACTTGAGGCGTGCGACTTGCCTCAAGGTACATGTCGCGTTAGGTAAGAGATCGGCTAAACAAATTATCGGTGGACTAGTACGGACATTACCATACGATGTCATAACAAACTGTCTTAATCGTTTCCGTAATCTAGCAACAGCGCAAGAAGCGCTCAGAAGCTCAAGAGTGAGGACGAACCCAGAGGGAGAAAAAGAAATATTCCAATCCATGCATTCCTTTCCTAATCCAAAGGGGTTAAGGGAATAAAACCAATGAAGGTATTTCCAAAAGGTTAATTTTCTGAAATATAGCTAGTGTGCTTTCTCCCGGTAATTTATTTTATTTAGAAAAATTCTCTTGGCCGAGAGTCTATTGACACACAATTGAGCAAAGAGAAATTACAAATTCTAACTGAAGAATCGTTGAAAATGTAAATGTATCACCTTTAAAAATAATGGGTAATTGTCTCAAAAAATTGAATATTTTTCCTCTTGATTATTAAAAGGTATTTATTCCATTCTGGTAAATTTGGAGCTTCAAGCATCAGAAATTAACTTGATGACAACACGATTGACGCAATGTTTGTTGTCGTAAACGCAGCCTGAAAAACTTCGTGTCCCTCAGCTGCGACAATTTGAATTATCTCGCCTTTGAGCTTTCCGGAAAGGGGCCGTGAATTCGTGGAAATCACGGCGACTTTCCCATAAAATCTCGTGAATTCCCGAGAACGTTAAAGAGCTATGGGAATATCACATAGGCGTAGAAAAACCTTATTTCTCATAAAGCAGATATAATTTTCATGCGCGATATTATTGTAAAAATGAGCTTGCCTTGCCAATAATCTCGACGTCGCTGTTCTGAGTCAACAGATAATGAATCTCTTAAGTACAATGCAGTAGTCAGTACTACCCTCACTAGGAGGTTTTCTTTCTTAATTTCTAGATCGTAAGTAGGAAAAAACGGTGATCCTGAGAAGAAGGATCACCATTTCATTTGGTTATGCGACGATAGAAAATATCTCATTAATATCTCATAGAGATTCGAACTTTCGTATCTTTTATTCAGTTACCAGTTTTCCGATCCACTTAAAGACCTTCTTCTCATCAATTCTCCGTTTTCTTACACTGATTTCACGACTTACTTATGAAAGCTGGCAAAACAACAACATTGGCGCCGTTGACGTGCCGCACACAAGTGCTACTTTACGAGAGCGAAAATACTACGAAACGACAATGCAACACCACGTTGCATGGTGGCCTGTAATATCTTTACCATAGAAATCAGCAAAAACCCCTTCCATCCGATCTCCATAGGAGGGCACGAGGATGATTCGCGCCATGGTTCACCAGCATGCGTCGGAAAACTCTCTTGCCTTGCTAGGTAAGAAGTCCGATCGGGAAAGGGAACACTAGATGATTAAGTGGAGGAACACGTTTTTGTATAAAACCGACATCGGAGACTGTGTGTAATCCTTCTACGTAGGATAATCTACACAACAAGCCAAAAATCTTCTAGGTGCAAACGACAAAGGTGCAAACTTAGAATCGAAAAATGGTTTGGAATTTAAATTCATAAATATAGTACATTATGCACCAAGTACGGTACGTGTATCTTTATATGTGAGCGTGATGTTTGCAGAACGAGCCGGAGACAAGTTCTGTAAACACGCGAGGCTATGACGCGTTTATGCAGCAAAGGTCTGTTATGGGGCTTTCGAAAAATGTAGATTTGAGCGGTCCAGGAGAGAGCCCTATGATGAGGGGAATCCAGGACACAACCCTGATGGGGTGCCGCTTTGATAAAAGTAAAATATAAATTTAACATGCATAACGTTTCCACGTTTGTAGATTAGGAGTGCGGAGCGTCTTTTGACTTTGGACACATGATAGTGAGGTTATAAAACGGTACATGGGATTTAGCGAGGAGGCATAGAGATAGCAGCACTTCCTACATGCTCAATGATTGCTGCATGCTTTATAATTCTCTTTTTAGGAAAATAATGTCATTTTACCAAAGACTTCTTTCACCGGTAGGTAAAGGAGAATTTACCACTCGCAAAATAGGTGGCGTAAAGTACCCATAACACGCATGTGTTTCATAAAATAATTAATTAAATATTGTTTTCATTAAAATGTTGATTTCGCCCACTGGCCTGTTCAACTCGACGGACTAATGATAGTTTGTCGGGATAACCAATTACAATTGCTTCCATTAAAATAAATGTTTACTTATTTTTTACAAATTTAATTTACAAGTGTTCATAATTCATTTACAACCTTCAATAATCAACGAAAATCATGACAGCAAAGGCACCTTTTCGGACGCAAGGTTCGACGATCCCGCAACCAAAATAAAAAACAATTAATCTTTATGATTGACTGATTGTCTGGGTCCCTCCAGCATACCACATAAAAATAACACAGCCTATTTTTATTCTCGCATAAAGTTGGAATGTAACACAAAGTAATGTAATTCGAAGCCCAAAGTTCTCCAAAGATTTTTTATCCCCTTAGCTAATGTGTAACACACCGCAAATCTACCCCCAGCACACAAAAATTTATCAAAAATACACTAACTCAGAACTACCAAATTTTTCTGCAACGGGTCACTTCAATCGATGTCCAAAGATCGCCAAAGAATTTTTATCCCCCTAGCGAATGTGGAACACAAATCATCATCCCTCATCATTTTAAAAATTCAACAAAAATACACTAAATCAAAAGTCTACATTTTTTGCACAAAATCATGTCATTCGATGCTCAAAGATAGCCAAAAATGTTTCATCCTCCTAGCTAATGTGGAAAACACTGAAAATCATAACCCAAAACTCGGAAAATTCACCAAAAATACACTAACAAAAGTCTGAAATCTTTAACATAAAGTCATTGCACTCGATGCCGAAAGATCGTCAAAAAAGTTTCATCCTCCTAGCTAACGTGGAACACACCCCAAATTATCCCCAAAAACTTGAAAAATTCACTAAATTTGAATGGTTTGGGGTGTGTTCCACATGCACCAGGGGAACTTGTGGAACTTTTTCTCTTACAAGGTTATATTTCAAGAAACGTAAACTGTATTTTTCAGTGTAGCCGCCATGTTGTTCTCAAGATAATGCATCAGGCCGTGCGATTTCTTCAAGTGATATAAAATCATACCTTTGGCCAGTGTTTAATAAACGAACTTCATTTTTATTGTGCTGTTTAAATTTTTAAACATATCTTAAAGATCCTCAAAACATACTTATTTTCCTAAAAAAAACTATTTCCCAACACTATACATCTGGTAAATTTTACCAGAAAACTAGTTAAACTACCTAAACACGGAGATGTAAGCCTAACTCAACCTTTGCTTACTTTTAATAGACAGCTAGTTAGCACTACTAGCCATGGAAATGTTCGCCGTACTAAATGTCTGCTAACTTATACCAGATGTCTTGTAATTCTAACTAGGCAGAGTTTAACTATACTGTCTGGCGTGTATAACTAGACAGCGTGTTGAACTAGACAGCGTGTTGGTTCATATTTTACTAGACTGTCTAGTACGGCTAACCAGAATCCTTGTTACCCTAACTAGACCTTTTTCTCCGTGTGTAATTTTCGAATATTGGGGATGGTTTTGCGGTGTGTTCCTCATTAGCTATGGGGATTAAACGTTTTTGGCGATCTTTGATCATCGAATAAAGTGACTTTCTGTACAAACATTGCAGACTTTTACACGCTTGAAAAAAAAATTCTGGATGTGACGTCAAATTTCTCGCACATGCGCACAGTTATGTTTCAGAATAAAAATATTGATTATATACCAGCCCCACGCATTAACGTTAGTTCACAATATACAACAGATATCAATTAATAATAACTTAAAACAGACGTTAAACTAAATATTTATTTTTTTAACCCCTAGTAATGTACATAAAAAGTATTATTTAAATTAACAAAAATAGAATTAAATTAGCTTCCAATATTGCATCAATATTTTTTTAACCATTATAAATAATTAAACGTATCAATTACAAAATTTTATTGATCAATTAGGGGACAAAAATTGTACGACTAAAAAATATTTAACTTATTTCAATTCAATAATTAATATAAGTACATACATATAAAATGTAATAGGATCTTAGTAATTTAAAGATTATTTTTTTAAATTAAAAATTATGCAAAAATTTCTTTGACAAACGATTTTTACTTATATAACTTTTTAATTAGCTTTTGTTAAATAAATATTCAAATTTATTATTAATTGATGTTATGGTTTTCGACCAGCGGAATATATTAAATAATATGATGTTAATGTTTTTTGTCTGCATGGTCTGAAATCAATATTTTTTGAATATTAATTATTAATTTTAATAAGTTGTGAAAACAATCTCTCTAGGTCCGCTGGGATTCGAACTCCAGGTCTTTCAGATTTTCGGTCTAATGCTCTAACCAACTAAGCTACGGAGAGACGAGAAGATTTTCCTCACAACTTCTACAAGTTGAATGTCGACGTCATTCAATGTACTTGCAAGATTAATTTTTAATCATTCCAATATGAGAGTGATTTTATTAATTGATGTTATGGTTTTTGACCAGATGGTCGAACCCTTTTCCCTAGCTGCTCGTAGGAACAACAATGACAACAACAAACATAGTTGTAGTAAGTGCGGTTCAAAACAATCGAACGCTCGGCCGACTACCCTAGAGGTGAGGGAGCCAATCAAGACGGAGTTAATGCGATTGACCGGCAGAACCTCATTACTTTTAAGTGGGCGGATCGACTCAGGGACGACCTGCTGGAGTGCTATGATAACAGTATGGCTCCTAGACGAAAAGGTTACATGGCGCGACTGCATACTCTGTGGTGCGAGACACACCCAGAGGCGACTCTAAGACCAACCGCGAGCAGGCATCCAATAGAGGAAGAGCGATGCTTCAGGACCCAGAGAAACATCAACATTCAGGTTTCTCTCAAGCCCAAAGATCTAGCTGAACTGAATGACGAGCTTCGTGGAGATTTTTCCGACGAATCCGACCTCTGGACTATCAATTGTAGTGTGTATAATGCAGCGAGAGCTTTGGCAGACGCAAACCGTAAAACAAAACCAACGGTTGATCATAAGACCAAAAGATGAATGCATCAACTCAGCACAAAGATACTCTGGGCAAGGCACCAAGTCAAGGCAACAAGTAAAAGCTACTGACCATCAGGCAGCATATTGTTGACAGAATACGAGTACTATCTAACGCTAGGAGAAGTCTAGAGAGCGGAGAGAGAGGTGGATCAGAGAAAATCAACAGTTTTTGTATGAACCATCTCGACTCTTCCAAGACCCTCCAGTTACTGTCGTCCACCCGCCCACACCAGAGGAGGTCGGGGAATTTTGGAGAGAAGTCTACGAAGTCCAGCATCCACTGAAAGAAATCTCGAGGAATATAAATAGCTTCAAGGAGCTGTTCAGTGCCCTTATAGCACATGAGGAGGAATGCCCCCTTATCACTACCGAGGATGTGAAAAACGTATTAAGAGGCATGAAGAACTATTCCGCTCCGGGACCAGATGGTATAAAGACCTTCTGGTGGAAGAAGTTTCCTTCAACCCACCAGCATCTGGACCGCATTTTCACCTTATATCTAAAGTGGGAAAAGCCTATTGCGGAGTGATTGTGGAAGGACGCACAGTGCTCCTGCCGAAGACGGGCAACTTAGCTGACCCTAAGAATCACAGGCCAATAACTTGTCTGAACACACTGTATAAGATTTTCACAGCTATCCTAAGTGATAGGATTGTTCGGACAATTGGACCTGTGTGGCGAGAGATGTACGAACGCGGCTCAAAGAAAGGCGTAGCAGGATGTCGGGAGAACCTGCTCATTCATAGATGTGTCTGTAAATACGCAGCATCCTATCAGCGATACTTATCGATGGCCTGGATTGATTACCGGAAAGCTTTCGATTCAACCTCCCATAGACTCATCATCTGTCTGTTGGAAAGCTTAAAGGTTCATCACACATCGTGAGGTGCATAGAGAGATTAATGCCGCTTTGGAAAACCAGATTTACTATCTCATCTGGAAAACATCGTGTGATCACTAACAGTGTCACTTTTCAGACAGGTGTGTTTTAGGGCGACGCCATGAGCCCTCTCCTCTTTTGTCTCACATTATTGACACTATCTCTCGCACTTCACCATTCCGAAGGGTACCTCTGCGGCAAACATGGAAATCGAAAGCATAAGGTCACTCATGTATTTTACATGGATGATCTTCAGATCTATGCTAAAAATCAAGAGGAATTACATCTAGCTCTAAACATTGTCAAATAGTACACTCAAGAGATTGGAATGGAGTTCGGGTTAGAGAAATGCGCCAAGGTTTATTTGAAGAAAGGAAAACTTAACAGCATCCCCGAAGATCCTGAGCTCGTCAACAGAAGCGCTATACGACACCTTAGCGCTGGAGAGACCTATACATACCTGGGCGTGCCACAGAGCCGCATTCAGGACGTGACATCTATAAAGGATACACTCCGATGCAGATACAAACGTCTCATCCGACGGATATGGTCTTCCGAACTGTCGGCAAGGAACAAAGTATCTGCGACGAACATGCTTGCCGTCCCAGTAGTACTCTATTCATTTAGAATGGTTCCATGGACGAAGGACGAGCTCAGATCCCTCTATATCGGGTCCCGAAAGGTTATGCACATGAACTTTACATCTCACGCCGTCAAGGTGGTCGCGGAATACTGAATCTTGAATGTCTTCAAAACATGATTATTGTAGGTACAGCACATACAGTCGCTAATGGACAAGACCCTCTTCTCAAAATGGTCAGGAAACACGAAGAAGTGGACAAAGGGGCGTTTCTGTACAAAGCAGCGGAGGGGGCTGCTGAAATACTCGGCCTTGTCTTCAATATCAGGGGTGAGCAAAATGCATCAAATCTTATCCATCTTGAGTAATCACTTCTGAAGCCCCGGATTAAGAAAGCACAGGAGAAAAACTTCCGTGAACAGCTCCTCGACAGAAGGATGCACGGCATCTTCCACAAAAATGTGGAAGATCAGTCAATGTCGTATGAGCTAACGTTTGCTTTCCTTAAATCACCCGGATTGAAGTCGGACACGGAGGGTTTCATTTTGGCATGTCAAGACGGTGTCATTTCCACTCTAGCATACCTTCGCCACATTTTTAGCCAAGACATTCCCGATGATAGCTGCAGAGCGTGGCATGCACACCCCGAGCATCTAGGAAACATACTACCTAGTTGTCCAACTCATGCGGGAACGACCCACATCCAAAGGCACACTGCGGCACTAAGAGTGCTTTATTGCCATCTCTGTCACTCTTACGGCATTAGCCCAAATACCGCTCCGCTAAACGCTCCTAGGGAAATAGAGTCAATTGTCGTGAGAAGTGCCGCATATACCGGAACTTCATATTCTCGACAATTGTTTCTGTTGCGCATTCGATGCCTGACATAGTTCTCCTTGACTTCGAGAAACGAACCATGTTCGTTATCAAATTTTCGGCACAAGCTGACAAAAACGTCATAGCCAAGGAGAAAGAAAAGAAAGAGAGATGTAAAGAACTTATAAGGGAGTTGCGACGGTTATACCCGGAATATTCTGTTAAGCTAATCGTCTTGATCATCGGCGCTCTTGGAGGTGCCAAGGTTTCACTGGTTAATAGCCTGAAAAACATTCCTGCGTGTCAACAAAATGCTGTGACACTTGCGGGGAAAACGCAGAAGGCGGTCGTCCTTGAGTCGCTCCGTGTCCTCAGGGTACACGAGACTTTTGCTAGTTCATCGTATTGAATTCGTCGCAGACTGTAACCACCTATCTCACGGACGTGAGACGTGGTTACAGCTGAAATTTTACCGCGTTTTCGCTGGGAGCAAGTGCAATTTTTCAGATTAACACCCGCTCCCGGCGAAATCCTGCGGTTGTCCTTATGACAAACTTTTAACTATATGTGACCGTCCGCGAAGAAAGGGACCTAATGCGTCAAAGCTGAGTTTTACAGGACGGGCCATCGTAGCAGAGCCCGCAAGCTAGCATTTGAGTAGTGGGGATTTGTCTACGAAAAGAACCCCCTCCACTTACCACTACACTTTTAGGCACGAGCCAGTGGAGTAGGTCTCTTGTTCGGTCTCCGCGTACGCTGATCATGCCTATGTTTGTAGCTGAACAACAAGAAAAGTAATTAACTTAAAAAATTTCTGATTATTGTATATGAAAGAGTAACTCAGAAACTATCGATTGACTTTAGAAAATGAAAATCGATTTTTTCCGCATTAGGTCCCTTTCTTCGCGGACGGTCACATATATGTATATATATATGGGACGTTCTTTCTCAACCGTAACACCGCTCTCTCCGAAATTCCTGTTGATGGATATAAATGATCTTGGGCTTAAAATGTTCCTTTTTGGACCCGCCTTCTGGGCCCGTGTGGCCTTTTCGAAAATTTCAATATGGTGGCACAAAATGGCGACCGAAAACGAGATAAAAATCGAGTGTTCGGATCAAAAAGCTTTGAAAAAAAAATATTGACGACCAATTTGTATGGTTTTGGGCTTAAATTGTTGGGAATTGACGGCCCTAGAAATTTGGTTAGGTAGGTTGGCGAAATTCAACATGCACGACCCAAGATGGCGGACAACAATCCTATATGGCGGATAGAATTTTTTAAAATTCGGACAAAATTTTTAAAATTATTGAAATTTTTTAATTTATACCAATGTATGTAATTTAAAAAC